>CAOLHI010000721.1:0-536116 GCA_948474755.1 Ctenosaura bakeri
GCTTGTGAAGTGAGTGCATTGCTGTTGGTAGAACATGATAATGCAGAATTCAAGCGCTCCCAAGCATCAGGCTTTGGCATGCCACCTCTTAATTCTGTCGTAACTCCTTTAGACATATTTGAAAGGTGTAAGTGAATTGACTTAACCTATACTCTGCTCAAGAATGTGCAGCTATGCCATATATCCACTTGTCTCCAATGCTAAACTAGCCTGTTGAGAGATCATGAGTGAGATTGTGTTGCTTAACATTCTGTTGCCCAGAAATTATTTGTTTTCCCTCTGCAATTAAAAAACACCTGCATAGCTGATGATGAAACAAAGGGCTTGTGTCTTTTAATTGCACAGCCCACACGTACTGGGTTACAATTTACTTGAGGCAACTCCATTGTTGATGATGATGCTGTGTTATTTCAATGTGTTTTTCCTAAGGTAGCCTCCAAGTATCATAAAATATGTAAAAGTTAAGAAATGAGGTTAAAAACAATAGAATGTAATGTAAAGTTATACTTTCCTCAAGAATAACAACGTAAGGGACAATCAAGTAGCATATTTGCTACTTATTTATTAAAAGGCTTATTTTCCACCCTGTGTCTAAGGGCAGGATGCCAGCAATAAAACCACGGGAATCTACAGTCCAGTTAAACTGTGATTACTAGGTCCTGAAAGCTTTGATGGAGAGTCACGTTTTAACCTGTCACCAACATGAGGGCGGCACTGGTGTCAGTCACGTGTCCAAGGGCCACATAATACTTTTAAAAAGGAGAAGGGGAATCAGGGTACTCACTGAGTGCTTGAGAGTAGATGAGCATGTTAATCTGGCACCAAAAATATGGCAACGTTGGGGTCAGGTAGGCCTCACTGGACTCAGTTACATAACTGAAAAAGGTCCTTTTTGGTTTTAAGACAAGGCCATTTTAGTTATTCAGTCTATAGAGGAAGTTCTCTCTGCCAAAATGGCTGCATCTCTCCCTGGCCCTGAAAGATCCATGAACAAACAGATGATTGCTAGCCATAGCAGAATATTATAAATGCTTTATAGAACTCTGCTGTGCAACATCAAGGACTCTGTTCTGGCACGTTAGCCTGTATGCTTTGGCCAAAGTTTTGCTGTTTGTAAAAGTACTTAGTTTTTAATCTGAACTGAGATGCTCATTGCTCTTTTATGGTGCCTGCAGCGGACTTACCAGGTGTTTGTAGGCTGTTTAACTTTTGTTTCAGTAACTGCTTCTGACAATTATGTGATGCATGAGAAATTGATGTACAATGATGAGTGAAAAAAATCCGGTTTAGGAGGAAGAAAATTGTGGTTTGCCTAGAGAGGTAAAATTTCTCAAAATTTTTAAGCAATGAGAAGAAACAAAATCTTCTGAAAAATTCAAAAAATGCAGTATCAGCCACCCTTTGCAGATTGATGGTCATTTTGTTACTTTAAGAACACAAAATTTGTATACAACTTTCTTTGGCATAACATTGCGTGTCTGATGTAATAAAAGTACCGTTTATTCAGAAAATAATTGCAAATAGAACTTTCCTTTTTAGAGTTTTGTTTCTGCCACAGTCCTGACCTGTAAGGAGCAGCTTTGGTTTTGCTGGTTTAAGAAGAAGCAATAAAACCCAGTAAAAACAGAAAACGTCAACGTTAGTCAAACAGAAAATTATTTTGTCTCTACTAGTTCTCCTTAGTTGCAAGCAGACATAACACACTCATTTCCATAAAAAAGATCTGAAAAAAAAAAGAAAAGCAAGACTAGGAATTGTGATAATCTGATACTGAACATCTTATCTTGAACACTTTTTTCATCATTGAAAAGAAAATATTTAATCATCTATTTTTCCATTATTTTTCAGGAAAAAAAACACTTCTAGAAAAAATAATCCCATTTTCTTTGTGCTTTTTTTCCTGGCCTTGCAATCTGTTTCTATCACACAAAACACAGACAATCTTTTGTCCTCGAGCAATGTATTCTGAAGAGACCCCAGTTTAGCCATCTGATAACCAGTCAGCAGAACCATACAAAATCTAGGCTTTGACTTTGCCCTGGAATATTTTGAGGGCTGGAACAACCAGACAATCCCCAGCAGTGCTGTAAAATATAAGGAGAGTGGTAATAGATCCGAAGGCCACTGCTTTTGTTGCTTCCGTATGAGTTCTCCAGTAGCTTCTGTGTGGGGCTTTTCCCAGGCCTTTTCACACAAAATATAGACAGTTTTTGTTCTCACTGTGTGCTAAAATCTCTCCCCAAATCTCTCCCCAAACATGGAATTTAAACTTACTTAATTTGGCTAGATTGTGTCCTGTATCTCAGAGTTTCATTAAGGGCCTGTGATGTCTGCAGTCATGGCTTGAGGCATAGGCTTGCAAAAATGTAAGTTTTTATGTTTTTGTTGTAGTGGTTCAGGTGCTGCCTTAAATTTTGTACTGCAAGGATTGCCAATTCCCAGACATGTAATGCAGCGAAAGTAAATGTGGTGTGCATTGTTCCTTCTCTGTATATTGAGGAGAGCCTAAACTGTTAGAATTAAGTCGACATTGTATTTATGTTTCAAATTGTCAATGAATTCTGAACACCTGGTTTTTGTACTTTCTTGTTCTAAATTCTCTACTTTCCTCTGGCTTTGAAATTCAGTGGAGTTTCAACAGCATAATCTGAAGCATCTCTAGTTTTCTGCTCTGTCACCGCTTTTCCAATTCCATTAAAACAATTGCATAGATAATTATGGAAGAGTATATTTTTCTTGTATCACTGCTGCAATAATAGCTTTTAGGGCTTTTCCGGAATAATAGCACTATAACAGTGCAGTGCAGAAATGGCCTTAGTTCCAAACTCTAGCTGCTTATTCTGGTAATAAATATCAGGAGATGGTGTGGAACAAATGCACCTTTTTTGTTTTAAAAATGGTTTTGGCTTTGTAAACTTACTCCAGAAATAGATTTAGCCACACATATCCTCTTCTCTCAACAGGGTGAATCAGTGAAATATTTCCTGGATAATCTGGACCGGATTGGCCAGTTGGTAAGATTTAACTGTGTTCCTGTCCCCACTCTGTCCCCTGTATGTCAAGGAATTATGTCCATTTTATGTGATTTCTCTTCAGTGATCAAATTGTTTGAGCATGAAAGAGATCCAGATGTTGAATTAGAGGGAAATGGCAGAATTCAACAGAATGCAAAGAAAAAAGTCAAAGACTTGAACATTCGTCCAAATGTAGAAAATGCAGGAGAAAATTCTAGACAGAATTAAAAACTGCTTACTCTCTTCCTTTCTTGTTTTTTAATTTTTCCCAATTGCCTCTACTTTGTGGCAAAAATATGTTCTTAAATGGAGATTTTTATTCCAAAGCATGTTATATAACATGGGAAGTGTCTATATTGAAAGAATTAGAATAAAAAGGATGTTTGTGTGACGTAGCAGAGTAAGCAATATGCATATAGGTTGCCGAGTAATTCAAAGTAGGACCTGAATGGTATGAATTTGTTAATAGATGAGACTTAATAGTCACATATAGGCACAGGGTAGATACTGTGTTTGCTAAAACATGGTTCCATCAGTTTTTAAAATACAGTAGACCTCTGTATCATTGTTTTGCTGGTGAGTAGATGATGTTTCCTCTGGATCAAAAGAGATGGTCTAGAAAATGGGCTTAGTAGAGGAAGAGAAGTGCACCTTCAGACATACCTCACTCATCCATTGTGTATCTAGTGGCAGTGAAACTTGCCTGGTACCTGCAGCAGTGAAACTTACAAGACTTAGCTTATCAGAAATGCCAGATTTTATTGCATATGTTGCAAGGCTACTACACAGAACTTCAAAGGATATGTTCATGATACTGAAAGGACTTGTAAACTTTACAGATACCTCCAAATTGAATTTGCTTGGGGCTGGTTCACGGAGTGCGAATACTCTAGCTTGAAATGAAGGGGGCTACTTTTGTGTAGCAAATGGATTGTATGTTTTATTTCGCCATAAATGGAATCAACAGGTTGCAGCTAAGCACATAAGACTGGTCTTTAGTGTCCTTCTCCCACCTATACTTTGCCACAGCGCAGCTATTGGTCCATTTTGACACTTGATTTCTCCCCACTGTCTCTTTTTGCAGAACTACGTTCCCAGTAAACAAGACATCTTGCTGGCTAGAAAAGCTACCAAAGGGATTGTGGAACATGATTTCATTATCAAGAAGATTCCTTTCAAAATGGTAGATGTAGGTGGCCAAAGGTCTCAGCGCCAAAAGTGGTTTCAGTGCTTTGATGGGATAACATCCATATTATTCATGGTCTCCTCAAGTGAATATGACCAGGTCCTTATGGAAGACAGACGTACAAACAGACTAGTTGAATCCATGAACATCTTTGAGACCATTGTTAACAACAAGCTCTTTTTTAATGTCTCCATCATTCTGTTTCTTAATAAAATGGACCTTCTTGTGGAAAAAGTAAAGAATGTCAGCATTAAGAAATATTTCTCAGACTTCAAAGGTGATCCACACCATCTGGAGGATGTTCAGCGTTACTTGGTACAGTGTTTTGATCGAAAGAGGCGGAATCGTAGTAAGTCCCTCTTCCATCATTTCACCACAGCCATAGACACTGAAAACATCCGCTTTGTGTTTCATGCAGTGAAGGATACAATCCTTCAGGAGAACCTTAAAGATATTATGTTGCAGTGAAGGAAGATTCACTTTTCTCTTGCAGCCCAGCCTAGCTGAAAACTAGCTAATTACCTTTGTGGGTCTTGTGTTGGATTTTTTTTAAAGGTCCTTGCTGTTTATTTGGCTCGAGAAAGCTGCAAAATAGCCAGTCCAGACAGAAGAGCAAAAGGCAGAAGGACTGTGAAGCTCAGACTAGCTACTGAATCACTTGACTAAAACACTACTGAAAAAGTGGCTGTTGTAACTGCAGTGCCTTCTTCATTACTGTATTCTGCCTTCTGAAAAGAGAACTCTAACTTAGAGGAAAATGTGTAGAGAAATGTTGTGTTTTTAATTAATGTTGTTATTTAATGGTGCCAAAATCTGCTGCCATGAAGTCTGTCTCCTTTGCTAATTTTTCTGATTAATTAACAAATCTAAAAATGTCAGTTCCCTAACTGATACTTCTCTTTAGATAATACATTACAATATATTCTTGTAAGCCTGAGATCAGTGCTCAGGTCTGGTGCATACAGAAATTTCTGCCAGTATTCAGATTGTGCTTGGCTATCTTCCTCTTTGAAAAACTTTTCAGCTTCCCTTATACAAAGGTTCAGAACTGCGAATTGAACTTAGGCAGTTGTACAAGCAAATTGTTTTTTTATAAGAATTCACATCAAAAAGGGCAGAAGTCCAAGGTCTGGGTCAGTGCAGCACAAGGCTTTATTTTGTATTTCATGTACAGTATTCATGACATTGTGGAAATTCACTTTCCACAGTAAAGTACAACATGAGCCTACCATGCAAACTCCTGATGTTCTGCCAAGACATCTTCAGTCCTTAAGCCTAGAACTGGAGCTATTTGGAAACTCCCTCTCAACTTGATGATGTTTTCTGTCTCTAATATGGAAGCTGATCCTATCATTTAGGCAAGTTTTGTTAAGTGGTGGCTGCCCATGACACTAAGGCAAAATGCTTTTGAGAGCTGCATCTAACAGCTGTACTCATTTTGGACAGAAAAACCTTACTTTCAATTAATCATTAATTCTTGATGCCAGGATTTTTTAGGCTATAAATGTACATTGAAAATATTGTAAACTGTCAAGTCCTAACTTGCCTCCTTAAAGCTACCATGTGTAAGTTGGCAGGAGACTGTGAATAATGTTGATGTGATTTTTTCTTTTAATTTTAAAATATTGAATTTAACTATGGGTGCCTTTTCTGTGTGTACAAATATTTCACACTTTTTCTGCTATGAGGTATGTATTAACCAAAATAATGGCCTACCTTTTCAGTGCTATAGTCTTTATTCAGGGATCCTATTAAACGTAAGAAAGTTTACTGTGACATTGGTACATTACGTTGTAATAAAGCATAAAGGGCTTAGTCTTTATTATATCACTCTGTCAGAATGCTTTAGTTTATGCCGTTTTGGGGACAATCATGTCTTTAGTGAAAAGCAACACTCTAAGCATAAACACTACAAATAACACCAGCAGATATATGCGTTGGGTCTTCTGCTTGGACAAATCGTAGAATGTTTTTCTCTGTGTGGATTACTGAATTGTATATATGCATGCTTTTGTGTGTGTACCATACTTTATAAACCAGAAATCGGCACAAGTTTTGTTTTGTGCGAAATCTAGCTAAGTTTTGGCAATAAGGAAGAGGTTTGCCTGTTACTTCTTATGAAAAACTGCAGTTTTAATAATACAATATCCAGCTAGCAATTTAAGACTTTTTAACCTTTCAAGGTTACATGACATTTGAGAACTTACATAGTGACAAACCTAATTTTCTAGGACCAATTACTTTACCATTTCCACATCTGTGTCTAGACAGAACAGAATGTTGCCACTTTGCCATGTATACGCTAATGTGTTAAAACAATTTTGCAGTTTAAAATATCTATTAAAGGATGAACAGGAATATAATTCAACAATATTTTGTCTGTTTCTCTTGATCAGCTAGAGTTAATGTTGAAATTCCTTGTGGCTTTTTTTCTTAAGAAACCTAATACCATATCAATAATGGAGGCTTCTAATTTGCATTTTTTCAAGTAACAGTTTTGCCTTGGCAAATGACTGAAACCAAGAGGTTTATTAATGATAGAACATATAAATGTGATTTTAAAATTTAGCATTCTCAGTGGAACATTCTCATACTTTGGGGCATGCCTAAAGTAGGTCTTTTGTATACTGGCTCCACTGTATTGCAAGTTAGTTCCTCCCCAGTAGTTTTATATCTAGAAGAAAAGATAACTCTTCACTTTAAAAACTGAACTTGTTTTTGTTTTTGTTTTTTTGGCTTCCCAAAAGTGCCTCAATTTTACATACAAATTTTGACTTTGGGCTTAAGTGGCAGAATGTAGCACAAACTCTTATAGCAAGTTTTCGAATCTGAACTATGCTACGATTTGCGTTGTAAAATAAAAAGGAAGAGCTAATTCATTATAGTTCTCATATGTCTCCAGGCTAGAACTCTGTACTCAGATATGTACTTGCTTTTTTGGCTAGAATTATGACTACTGTAGTAATCGCTTGTAGAATGTAGCGTACTAGCATTTGTTCCAGATACTATTCTCTCGATGTGATTGGAGTTCCTTGCTGAGATAAACATACTTGGTTGCAACAGGTTTGAGTAGCCAGATTAAATTAAATTCAGTCTGGTTCATCCAGAATCCCTTACAGCCAGTTTATTTTGCTCTTAGGATGCAGATTATAATTTTCCAGCTCCTCACACCCTCATTCTGCTGAACATTTTGAAACGTTCACAGTTGTAATCCTTATGTTAGATATTGCAATTGAAGGTTGATACCTTTGGCTTCACCAGTGTGTATGTGTGCCTGTTTCTGGGTGAATCTGTGAATTTTTTTAAGAGTGCCAGATTCTCCATTCAGTCCAATGTAAATTACTGTCACTACTAAGAATCCTCAGTCTTTAAAAATGTATGGCTTTGTGAGCATAAGTCTAATCATAGCATTTGACACATAGCATGTGCCCATATTTTACTTAGAGCTCAAACTTTGAAAAAAAGAAAATCTACACAGTAGTACTAAGTGCTCTGCAGGCACGAAATTAATCCCTCTTGCCTTTGTTTGCCAAAGCCACAAGACATTTGCCTTTAATTGTAACCCTTGAGAACATATTGTCCTAAGTACAACTAGGAGGCAGGGCAGGATTTTCAGTTGGAATACTTGATGTGATGATTCTGGCTAGCCAGGAAATGAGTTACGCATAGGACAATCCTATGAGAGGCCTTGAACTTACACTTTGGCATATTTTATACCAAATAAATAGCCTTCAGCTATTGGCAGAGTTTCTCGGTTTGTTGGAGAAAGATTGCTGCATAGAGTTATGCTATGCTTTCAGTGCTCTTAGCCAAGGACAAAGAGAGGAAATGCTTCCTTCCATGTCATCATATATATATATATATATATATGCACTTTCTGCTGAAAATTTGGAGTAAGGCCTTGGAAAACATACAGTTCTTGTTTTCATACTGTAAGTTGGCATGAATTTACAAGTCCCATTGCTGCACTGCTTACATGAGTAAGCTGCTCAGAGGAGGAATATTTAACGTGTCAGCCAGCAGCATATAGTTGGAACTGACTCTGAGGTTTGTCATCTTAGCAGCTGTGCTCCTTCAAGTGAAGAGAAGTAGAGTGGAGTGTGGTCCTGCCATCCAGACCAAATTTGGGCCAGCTTGGAATTCCTATATCCTCTGAACTTGTGATTGGCTTGGCCATTGGTCCTGTGAACAAGTCGATAGGGCTACTTTTACCACTGATTCATCTCACTGAATTAGAGGGTCTACCAACAGGCTAGAAAACCATCTAAGCTTCGGCCTGCTTCCTGTAGTTTCTGCTTGCTGTAGCCAGCTTGAAAATCACCACAGTTCAAATCAGAAGAGAAAAATAAAGAAACAATGGCCTCTGTGGCTGGCTTCTTATTGTTGGGAGGGAGAGATGAGGGAGAGAGAAGGATCTTGCTTCTAAATAGATTTTCAAGCACTGCTGCTTAAACACTGACAGTCTGTGTATATTGAAACAAAATGCCATCAATGAAGAGTCTGTGCGCTTTGATGACTCTCTCCAGAAGAAGGATTTGGCTGCTAACTAAAATAACATATTGGCATCACTGTAGCTATTGGCACACTTGTTATAAATCTTTTTTTCCAGCTTGCCTGTGTGTTTATAACTAGGACATGCAAATTCAGGCGGCTTCTAGCATAGAGTGAGAAACTCTGGCCATACAGATGACCTGATAAACTTCCTAAAAGCCAAATAAGTGTCTTCTAAGTACGTACAAACTCAAGCCTTTAACAGCTGAGCTCTCATGTACATTAAAGACGGCTTACTACTTTTTTCTATTTAGGCCTTTAAGATCAACCTAGAGTGCCTTCCTTGTACAATTTTTGTGCCAAGTGCAACAGTCAAAGCCACAGCGTATGGTATTTTCAGTTGTCTCACAGTGATGAAAATCTGTTCCCACTCCACGTCTGGCCTTGTTGATTTCTGGAAACACTCAGAAATGTGTATATACAAGTATGAGCCAGGCTACTGATGATCGGATCACTCGGAAGTCTCATTCAGAGGGCTGCAAAAGTCAGATTGATGGCAATGAACAACCACAATTATACCTGTATTAAAGCCAACCGAAATGCCATAAGATCGTGAATAGGCTTTTAAATTTCTACAAGAGGTGTAGGAGCTAAAACAAATGAGCACTTGTACTGCTGGAGATGTGATCAAAGATTTGCACGTGTCCAGAAAAAGCATGACCTGCATACCCAAATTAACATGCAATGTTGTGTTCGAGAGCTCTGATGTGGACCCAGACATACAATTTGTCAATCTACAGTGCAGTTCTTCTCTTTAGATACTTCACTTAGCACAACTGCTTGGTGGTATTTTTTTATATTCTTTTTGGATAATACTGTGCATAAGAACAAGAGGGGGGAAGTAAGAGGTAAGGCCCTCTCCATTGGCCTGCCTTGGACCGACGGCTGTTTCACGACTCTCTTTCCTGTGAGTGGTTGAATTAAACATCACTTATTAAATTTATGTGATTTTTGGTTTGTGTATCACCTAGAACAGTGCTACTTAAGCCATCTGATATGGGGCAGGGTTTTTTCCAGTGTGGCAAGGACTGGTACCATATAGGTGTCCGTCGGCTACCATTGTTTCTTTCTTTCCTGGAAACTCCAGGGGCTGGCAGCTGATGGTTTGTGGAGCAGAACTGGTCCAAGGACTGCTATTTTATGTGATTTTTGGTTTGTGTATCACCTAGAACAGTGCTACTTAAGCCATCTGATATGGGGAAGGGTTTTTTCCAGTGTGGCAAGGACTGGTACCATATAGGTGTCCGTCGGCTACCATTGTTTCTTTCTTTCCTGGAAACTCCAGGGGCTGGCAGCTGACGGTTTGTGGAGCAGAACGGGTCCAAGGACGGCTGTTGTATGTAGCTCTGACCTGGGGAACTTTTTAAGTCGCAAGTCAGTTTTTAAAATATTCCAGATTAATTTAATGTGGAACTGGCAAAAACTGTATTAATTAGTTAAGTTGATCTGACAAATGTGGTGGTCTTGGCCATAAAGTTCTGCAGTGATACGTGTATACCGAAGCACGATCTATAGTATTTATATTGCACTTTTCAAGGGGTCAAAATGTTTCACATAAATTCCATAAATCTGTAAGGTGGCCCAGTATTAAACCTGTATTGCAGAATAAACTGCAGCTTTCCAAAAATGTCTGTGAAGAAAGGTTTAAACTAGGGATTTCCTGACTTTATTACTCATCCTTGATCTACCACAACACACCAGCGGTTTTCTGTGCAGCGTTATAAATCTAAAGAAAACATACATTTTCACAAAAAGACATATATTTGTCATAATTTCTAATTTCAGAAAAAAAAAATCCCTTTTGAAAGATGCCAGCAAACCTGAAAATGCAATGCGAGTGCCACAACTCATAACTTAGTAGTGGGATTCTTGATTTTTTTTTTTTTCCCCCTGGTGATGATCTTTTCTAAGCACTAAAAGAGCATCTATGATACTTTGTGGCTTATTTTGCTATGATAGTGTCCGTCTATGAAGCTGTGTATTAGGTTTTTAAAATATTGTGATGTAAAAATGTACTTTATAGCTTTGAATTAGCTTACTGTTTTGTATATATGAAGTTTGTAAATCTTATTAAAATGTGATTTGTTCTTACTGTGCTTCATAGTGTCTGCAGAACAATTTATGGTATTTTAGGGAGCTATAATATACAAGGTTGACAACCAAGAAACATCAATAGTAACTTTGTTCCGTGGTATCTCAGAGGTTTAATACATCCATCATGCCATGGGGCTTTGCAGCTCATAGTCTGTTTCATGAAACCTCCTTAAAAACTGAACTCTTAGAAAGTTATACATGCCCAAAAGCAAAATTTTCCTCCAGAACAAGTGGGCAACTGTAGACAGCCCTATAGATTTTGCTGGACTGCAGTTTCCATCAGCTGTGGCCAGCATAGAAAATGGCAAGGGATTGTGGGAAATGCAGTCCCAACATACTGGTCTCCCAGCCCTGCTTTAAAAGTTGCAATTTAAATGAAAAGGAAGCAATGCGACTTAGGTCATCCATACTGCAGCTTGCTGACCCAAGATCCATTGCACCAATGCAACATACATTAATTTATTTGTACAACAAGGTATGGGATCTATAGTTACCTGGTAAAGAGATTCCAGGTTACAACTACAGAGAGGATAACTATAATCTATGATTATTTCTCTTATTTGTAGTGGAATGGAGAACTTGTGTTGTATTCTTACAAAAGAGAAATAAAACAATGCTTGGAAAAAAAAAAAGTAGGACTCCAGTTTGCAAAGGCTGAAGACGGCATGGAATCGAGTAGTTTCAATAATCTGAGGTCAGCAAACTTACTAAGCTATAGTGATGAGCTTACATGCTGTTGAAACTGCAAGTTGGACTTTGTCCTTTCAATAGTTTGCAGAGAAATCCATCAAAATGGATGAGCTGCACCCAGACATTCGGTGCTCCACCATGACTTTGAGACTGAAGCTGGGCTCAGTTGACAGCACCTGTTAAGTCATTTCTCTTTTGCGGCATAACATCCATTAATAGTAACATGACCTCCATCTCTGCCCCTTTCTCAGTACCATGGCCTTCCCCAAAAGATTTTTGGACACTTTAAAGGCTGGAAGTGTGGGGCAATAGATGTTTCCACCCCCAATATCTGGGCTACTGCTTTCACTCTCTGACAAGACCATCTTCTTTCTTCACCTCCTTCCCCTGGTGCTATGTGTACTATGGAATTCTTCCTATGCTCTAAGCATTAATGAAATTCTTGAAAACTGCACATTGCCTGTTCTACATCACAGGGAGTTTGCAGAAGACGGGGGAAACCATTACTCGGCTCTGAAAGGGAATGCATATTTTCTTCTTTTATCTTCTGAGCCTCCCCAGCACTAAACAAACATCAGCCATGTATTTACAGCACTGTTAGAATGCTTGTGTGCAACAGGATGGGTTCATTGGATATTAAAGAGGAAGGGTTAAGTAGGAGTGCTTTCTGCTTCCAAACCGTTTTTAGTTCTGAGTATAAGGTAGCAAGGTTGGTAAGGGCTTGCACTAGTGCCACGTGGAGGATTTAGCATTGCCTATTTAGCCAAAGGAGCAGTGGAAAAGAAGGTAAAGGAGCCACTCCGTTTCACTTTGGGCAATGAGATAACAGAATCTGCTGAGCTGCTTGAGGCCTCTGCTTAGCAATTCACACAAAGGGAAGGCCACTTCAGGAAGACAATGGAAAATCAGCCCCGTGTTCCGTTGACACAGCTATTGTTCTTCTGGGTGTTCTTTTCGCATTTGGATTGGCATCTGGGAGCCAGCTGGTAACACGTAGGAAGTCAGCTTTCATCCAATAGCAATAGCATTTATTTATATGCCGCTTATCAACTGAGTGTTATCTAAGCGGTTTACAATGTATTTTAGCTAATTGCCCCCAACAAGCTGTGTACTCATTTTACCGACCTGCGGAAGGATGGAAGGCTGAGTCAACCTTGGAGGCCGGCAGGATCAAACTCACAACCTTGTGGCTGCAGTACTGGCATTTAACCACTGCGCCACCAGGGCTCCACGTGCTGATCCACACAATGACCCAACATTTTCCTTTCACTAGCTGCTAATTCAGGGTATCCTGTCAGTAACCATTAAGCAATTAATTTACAGCCCAGACAAATGATATGAACTCAGCTCAGGACGAGTGAATAGAAACCACCTTTTTTGCCATTGTTTTCAATCTCTACATGTAGCTGTACAGCAGGGGTCCAGTTGGAACGAGTTACCGTTGCCAATGTTTGTAACTGGATTGCTGCTTCAAAACTTCAGCACACATCTGTTGAGGCATGAGCTGCCCGTGTTTTTTTGTAGGAACTATCTAAAAGTCCTCCATGAGCTGTGACGGAGTGACATACCAATAATTCAACAGGCAGGCTCCCAATTTAGCCTAGCATGAGGGGCCTAGTGTCTCTCCCCTATTATGTTGAATAACAATGGAGCTCTGTGCCTGCAGCTTGCAATTCTAAGAAGCCCCAAACTCCAATTCCATCCCAGCCCTGCGTCCTTCGCTGTTGCTTGGGGTTAAATATTCGTCATGCTCATGCTTTTGGATGATTCTTCGTTTACTTAACTTTTTGTTAACCTGTAATTTTTTTAAAAAAAGGAAATTTTCATTATATTGTACTTGCCCAGTGAGCACGGCTTCTGCGTTTCACAAGTTATTCCTAGCTCTTGGTTCTTGTGAGTTTTTCGGGCTTTGAGACCGTGTTCTGGTTGCATTTTCTCCTGATGTTTCGCCTGCATCTGTGGCTGCCATCTTCAGAGGAATGGTGGAGATGCCAGCCACGGATGCAGGCAAAACGTCAGGAGAAAATACAACCAGCCCAAAAAACCCACAAGAATCAATGGATTCTGGCCATGAAAGCCTTCGACTCAACATATTCCCAGCTCCTTTCCAGCTGCTCTGTTTTGTGAAGCCAAAGCCACTGAGAATCAGACCTGTGCTCTAAAATAGGTGCCACCACACACCTGCTTGGACTGTGTGAGCTTGCCGGGATCCTTATTGTTCTGTCTTCCTAGTTCCCAGCATTGGGACAAAATCTGTTCACCTACTAGCATGGTAGGTTGGTGTCCTGCTCTATTGTATTTGGGAAAAATGTTTTCATGTCTTTCTATGGAGATAACTAGAGGTCAGCGGTAAGGACAGTAGGTTGTGAGGGGCACTGCCTGTCGTTGGATGTTGTATGTTTGTGATATGTTTGTTCTTTGCATTCTATTCACTTGAGTTCATGGGCTTCCAGAGGAAAATACTAATTCTTTTTAAGAAATGTCAAACTAACATGGAGAACCTTTATCCCAAAGGAGAACAGACCCAGGAGATTTTTTTAAGTAACAGCACTTCTTGCCATCTTCTTTAAGTAACTAGCATTTTATTTGTCCAAAGAGCATTTCTGAATTGGAGCTCACTGCATCTTGCTGACAGTCAAAACATGCCTTTGCAAAACTGATCTGTGTGGATGGTAGACCATAAGGAGGTGACGATTTGTTGGTAATACAGTCAATGGATGCCATTGTGCTAGCAAATTAATCGTATTTTTTTTCCTAGCCCTTTGAATATCTTAGTTTTTATGTGATTTTTTTTTCAAACCAATGCTGTTGGCCACAGTTTTTCAACCTCACAAATAGTCTCTTGGAGTATTCCCAGTATTTGCTGTCTCTAGCTGAGCTACAGCTAACGATATTCTAAGAAGGTCTTTGTGAATAACTTTTATGTTGGCATCCTCAAAGACTGGCCAAAGCAAAAGAATAGCGGCCCATCACTTCAGCTGGAAGACCTGTTCCCAGTCCTTGGCTAAAACAATGAATAGCAATGTAATTCTTCACTATTTTTTTTCTCCAAGCAGACAATGAACAATTTCAGCAGTATTCTTCACACTACAAACCGATCATTTGTCAATTTGGTGCAAAATAAGTCCTCAGTTAACTGCATTTTCTGCCTATTTTCTCCATGGAAGAATTATTATCTAAACAGAAAATGTTGTTTCCTATGCAAAAAAAATCCTGTTTTCTGCACAACTCTATGTACACATTTTGCACAGAATAAGTCCCAAATTGGGAAAATTCTCATCAATTAGGATTCTTCTTGTTATGGTTTCTCAACATTTTAAAAACATGTTTTGTGACCATTTTTAAAATATTTTTCAAATATTCTTTCCATCCCTGTATATGAAGTCAAGATCCTTTTGCTTGAATTCCTCTCAAATGTAGGCAACACAGAATTTATTAACTGTAGTGTGTTTTGGTTGGAGGAAAGTACCATAGTATGGTATTGATTCTCTACAGTAGGTTCAGCATGGCTTTCTTAATGCACATAGACACTGTTTCAACAGCAGAGGATTTCATTATTTTTTTCCTTATTCACAACCCTGGAAGCCGAGACGAAAACTTCTAAATCTGCCTCCCACATTCTTTCAAAGGTTTTCAACAGGTTGTATCTGTTAGCAAGATGTACATGAGGAACAGACATGATTGTGTTTTGTGTGAACACCCACAGCTTTGGACAACTGCCATGCAAAGCTAGGCTCCTGATGTGAGAGAAGATTCCAGCTGACCTCCCATTTGCCTCCTCTGATACCATGTCTTTGATTTATCCACATGGTGGAGCTTCATGTAGACCAGGGGTGGGAATCATGTGGCCCTCCAAATTGCAGTTCCCAGCATTCCTCACCATTGGTTGTGCGGTTGGGAGTTGCAGTCCAAGAACCAATGGAGGACTCCATGATTCCCAACCCTGATTTAGGTCCTACATGACAGAGCACCTATGGCTGCACTGCTTATACCCAGGCTGTCCGTTCGCTGACCTGGTGTTGGGGGGAGATGGACATCTGACACCCTAGGACTGTTTGGCTGGCAACCTGTTCAACTCACCTATTACTTCAAATTAGGTAAGACTGGAGGCACATTTTAAGTAACAGCACTTCCCTCCATCTTCTCTATGTCATTAGCATTTTATTTTCCCCATGAGTCTTGCACTGCAGTTCGGGAAGAATATTGACAAACTGGAACATGTCCAGAGAAGGGTGACCAAACTGGTAAAAGGCCTGGAAACCATGAAGTCCTAGGAGGAGTGGCTTAGGAGCACGTTTAGCTTGGAGAAAAGAAGGTTTAGAGATGACATGATAGCTACATCTAAATATTTGCAAGGATGTCTTATGGAAGATGGGACAAGCTTGTTTTCTGCTGCTCCAGAAATTAGGACACAGAGCAATGGATTCCAACTACAAGAAAAAGAGATTCCACCTACATGTTAGGAAGAACTTCCTGATGGTAAGAGCAATTGAACAGTGGAACACACTGCCTCAGAGTGTGGTGGAGCTGTTTAATTGGAGCTGTTTAAACCGAGGTGCTTTGATTGTGAATTCCTGCATTGCAGAACGGGGTTGGACAGGGTGGCCCTTTGGGTCTCTTCCAACTCTGTGATTCTGCATGAGAGCCGTCCTAATGTCCTCTCCATAGCCCTTCCTCCCAAGTAGAAACAGGCAGAATTACATGCTTAGGATTGCTCTTGGAAGACTAGCACTCCAGAGAATAAAGTCCTGGCTCTGATCCAGTTTTGATTGTTTGGATATAATGAAAGAATGTCCAAACGTTTTGATTCTCCTCACCCACCTCTGCTCATGGGTAGAGACCGCCGATAAGACCCATCATCTGTGGCTGTCCGTTCTGGAGATGTCCTTTTCTTCTTCACTTTTCAAAGCCAGGTTGGGGGTGAAGGAAAAACACAACCCCTCTTGATGCTCAATCAGGAAAAGGCAGCCTGCCAACTGAAAACTAATTCCAGTGCTTATCCCTGTGCCAAATTGAGGACTGGAAAAACACGGTGTGAATATAAACGTGTGTGTGCGCACACGCATACCCGTTCTTGCTTAGAGAGGTGCTAGATAGACCCTCTTTGCCGGGAGAGCAGTTGCCATGGCAATCGGAAGGGTGTCACAAACACTTTTGTTGGCACATGAGACGCATCTTTGCGCCTTTATCGCTTGCTGATAAAAATGAAAATTAGCTCAATGTTCACTTTTAAAGCATTCTCTCGTTTCTTCCCCCCAACAACTGAGCTGCTGTTTCCCAAATGTTTTATATGCTTGCTCTTCGAAAAACCTAAAAGGGGGTGCACGTGTTTTGTTTTTGTGCTTGTTTTCCACCAAAGGACTGAAACAGCGGAAAGAAGCAACCAGCAGGCGGCAGCAACAGGGTGGATTCAATCTCACTGCATGTTTTGGTAAAGAAGGAATGACATTTTTGCCCATTGATGGACACAATTTACCTTGCTGCATTTATATGTCAGCTGATCCTTTTTCTTTTCTGTCGGCCAAGTCATTTATGATACAGTCCTCTACCTAGCTATTTTAAATACCATTGACTTCAGTGGGACTTTCTTTCAGGTAAATGTGCACAGGATTGTAGTCTTGGGGAAGTCACTTTTACATAATGCCTACTAAAGCCACCCGATCCTGTCTAATCTTGGAAGCTAAGAAGGATCAATCCCGGTTAGTACTTGATTGGGAGCCCACCAACAAATACCAGGTGCTGTAGGCTCTATTTCAGAGGAAGGAACTGGCAAAACCACCTCTGAGTATTCCTTGCCTGAGAAAACTTTATGAAATTGAGGGGGTTGCTGTGAATCAACAGGATCCTTGAAGACACATAGACTCCTTAGCGATGCATGTTCAGTGCAGAGAATACCGGATTTGGGCTTCTCTGTTTCACAAGCTTTCATTTTTGCCCTACTCTCTGCAGAATTTCTAATTTGGAGTGTCACAGCAGTGACTTTAAACGGTGTTCTTCTACGTACATTTTCTGAAGGCGTCCTTGGCATCCTGTTCATGGGTTCCTCAGAAAGGAGACCAAGAATTAGTGTGCAGGTAGCCACTGTTGGCCACAGGATTTTATGAGCTATTTTTTTTTAAAAAAGGCTCCAAACTCTGGAAGAAAACTTCTCTGCTTACCATCAACTCTTCTCTGCAGTGTGAAGATGCCAAGAGAGCATCGATGGTGCTCTGGTCATCTTCTCTGTCCAGCCAGAACAACCAGAGGTTGTTGTCGTGCATGAAGCAAGCACGTGCCAACTTAGAGCATCTCCAAGAATCTTCTTCAAGCAGTGGAGTCTCAGTGCAGACTTTGTCCCAACTTCACAGCTCTAAAATTCACGTTTAGATTTGGTATACAGGAAGATTTATATTCCTTTGAAAGGAACGCTTTCAAACACTTTTCTAATGTATTTCAGAAAACCATTTCCACATCAGCTTTGTTTCCATTGCAAAGGTTTCCAAATGCTTCTGGAGTTAATAGAGCATGTAGACCTCTCTGATGCTTTGTTCTGCAGTAAATGAAGCTGCAGTTATTTATAGTTAGCTCTTAGAAAGGTGACATTATCAGAAGGGGGTCACCAACACTTTAGTCTTGGAATGCTGGAACCAATATGTAGAGCAAAGCTCATGTCTTTATAAGCATGACGGTAGAGAAGAGTGGAGTGTTTGCTTGTCTAAAAATAACTTTATAACTTTCAAGATGTAAAGCAAAACCTGTTCCAATTTCACTCAGCCTCTTCCAGAATATGTTATAAAAAAAAAAACTTTTTATGTGTCCATGGTTTCTCCTTTTCTTGCCCTCTTAAAAAGTCATGGCCATTGCATGACATTTTTTCAATGACATCAGCTTTTTATCAGAAGATAAAAGGAATAACCTGGGAGGCAATTCGCAGGAGAGAGGCCATGGTTTTTATTTCTCCTCAAGCCCTTTTCCTAAAACTGGAGCTATAAATGTCTGAGCTTAATATAAGGCAAGCAGAGGGTGAGGTTCACATAGTGATCCTGAATTCCATTTTGAAAAATTAAAGATTGAAGAATAGCCCTCTTTTAGTTCACATGAACAACCTTGTAAAATAGTAGCTTAAATGTATGAAGCCACTTTGTGCAGAATCCCTTCTGCTTTTCTGCATAGCTCTGTAGTGGCTTTTCCACATTGTGGACTGAGATCTTTCCCTGACTCACGACTGCTAAAACAATCCAGTGGAACTTCAGACTTTACATACATGCACGGCATGCTCTCCCACCATATTATGGGTTTAAAAGGTCCATATTCCCAGCTTGGGTGGTACATGTTGTGTGCATCTATAATTTCACAGTTAAAGTCAGATGGGTGAACAACAGATCTTTCTCACTGAAGCGAGTCAAGTTTTATTCTTTTCAAGAGGAATTGGCAGTGAAGAATGCACTAAAGCTGGCAAAAGGATGTTGCACTAATAGACCCCCAAAGTCAATCGTCCTCCACTCAATCATCCTCCATCATCCTCCACTCAGCACCCTCTGAATGTGTTTGATGCTGGATATCGCCATCCCCATTTTCAGAATCAGTCAACCTAAATTAGTTCTGCTTTTAGTTATGAGTGTTGAGTCTTGGCATGTAAATGTTCAATTAAAAATACATTTTAGTGGACCGTTAGGATTCTGTTTGTAAAAGTACGCTTCACAAGGGCTGAGAAGCCCTTGCATTTCACATCAGTGAAGATCCTGTCAAGCTGTGTGGGAACTGGACTGAAGGGCATAACGCGCTTTCTGCAGTGCTAACACCAAGGGTCAGCATGTTTAGTCACCTGTGGAAGGCTCACATCCCAGAAGGAGGTCCACTGACTTCCTTCTCACATCGTGACAACCTTTTTGTACACCTGCTTCTTTCTCTGGTCCAGCAGTAGATGCCAATGCTAGCAAAAAAGAGAGAGTATCTTCTCCCAAAACCTGGAACCAGCCCTAACTTTCTGGCTACCGGAACCCTGTCTGCATGTCCTCTAAAATGCAGAATGTGTTAATGCCTACTGCAGTGGTGGTTGCTTCTTCACCTCCCAGGTTTTGAAAACAATTAAAATCTCCTCACCTGCCCTTGGTGTCTCCTGGTTCCAACCATCTCTAAAGCTACTCAGGATGAATCTTCTGTTAAGGATTTCTGCATTCAGCTGTAGTCAACCAAGGATCTCCTTCAAGAAGGAAAAGAACAGGCCTCAATAGAGACGCTTCTTTTATTGCACTTAGGGAATTCTTGGTTCTTTCTCCAACAAAACAACAAGAACTGGCAGGGAGAAGGACAAGAGGCATAACAAGAAGAAAGGAGACTAGGAAAACCCACATCAAAATCACCAGGATCCCCCCACCCCCAGGATCAGGTAAAGTGTCTCGTTGGAGCTAGCTCTCCTCCCATTTCCAGCGACGAGGGGACGATTCAGTTTTTGACAGTTTTCTGGAGCTCAGTTTCCTTCTCAAGGAGGAGAACTTGTCTCCAAGGACTTTCCTCAGCCCTGGGCTGTCAGTGGGCAAAGGGAGATCTCTCCGAGTGTTGGGCAGCTGTCCTGTGAACATTTCCCACCGTGCCATCGCATCCACGGCCCTGTCCACCTGCAGAAGCTCCTCCTCGGAGACGTCCTTTTCAAGCGCAGCAATACACATCTTGAGCCAAACTGTGTACTCCTTAATCATGTCCGAGGGTTTCAGGGCAATGCCCAGCTGTTCCTGGCTGGGGGCATCAGCCAGAGAACAAGACTGATCGTCAAGATCAAGCTCCTGCAGTGTGGAAACTGCTTGGCTGCAAGTGTCTGGAGTCAGGGGCTCCGAGAGGGACGTTACTGCCTCGGAGTCGTTCTCGCAACCCATCCCAGAGTCTGTGCTAGGTGGCAAAATGTCCTCCGAAGTAGACAACTCAGACAATTCTTGGCTGAGCCAGGTAGATGAAATGGTTTGCATCCAAGCATACAGTTTCTGTGTCAAAGAACAAAAACATATTTTAAATAAACAGCAGGGTATTTCTTTCTGTTAATATTTAGTTCTTTCACAGCAAATAATCAGGGCTGTCTTTGTATCCACTGCATATGCCAAACTTTATGCCCAAACCATGCCCTTATGCTTCCACTTTATGCTGTGTACCCTATAAAGTCTTTAAAATAACACTAATTAAAATAATTCAAACTGAAATTCTGAGGAAGTCTGCAGGCCTGAACAGAAGTCCACACTTTTGCTGTCATTGCAAAGACCCCTCTATGAAGAGCGACTGCTTTTTCACTGTCATGCACAACTGGGCTCATTTGTCTGGGCTGCTGGACCCCTTCTACGCTCAGCTTCTAACACTCCCTGGTGGGGATTATAAAATGATCAAAGTAGGGCCAGTGCCTCAAGGATCCTGCCTTGCAGGAAGAAGGGCACGGGCTCTGCCGTTCTCCAGTTTTCTTACCCTGTAGCGCTCGATGAGCTTGAAGCCCACCACGTACTGCAGCTTCCGGAGGCAAATCGGGCAGGGCTCCAGTGGCCGCAGCAGCACTTCGTCCAAACTCAAGGCACCTTGCATGATGCACTGCAGCCAACGACAGTTTCCCAAGCCAATCAGGTGACAGATCTCATGGCATGTGATCTTTCATATGAGAAATCAAGAATAAATACCTTTGAAGTCACAGCATTATGGACTGCCCGTTACTCCCTTTTTTCACTAACCAAGACACATCTCACCCCAGCCCTGTGGATTTTTCTATTTTTTTCAGCCTTTTATTTTCACTATATAAGACAGAGATCTGCAACTGTGACTCTCCAGATCAGGTTAGACTACAAATCCCAGCATCCCTCACCATGAACTTTACCAGCTTGGGCAGATGGGAGTTGCAGTTATTCAATATCTGGAGGGTGGCAGTTGCCAGCCCTTAAGATAATTTTTTTAAAAAAAATGCATTCGCCTAGGCAGAAATTGCATGCAGCTGCAGATAGCAATATTCCAAGAGTTCAGGTTCTGGAATTCCATATTTGGACTCATTCCCTGAATGAAAACAGCCTACAGGTGGAAAATCAAACATCTGGAGAAAATAATAATAATAATAATAATAATAATAATAATAATAATAATAATTAAATTTATTTCTATCCCGCCTCTCCCAATGGATTGAGGCGGCATTACAAAAATATATAAAGACATTAAAACATTAAAACGCACCCTATCCTCCCCACCCTCCAACCCTTCTATCTCCCTAAAACATATTAGTTAATTAAAACAAATTAAAAACAAGATTAACACAGAAGACAATGATGAGAGGCGGTGGAACACTAATCTGGGAAGGCCTGTCGGAAGAGAACGGTCTTGACTGCTTTTTTAAAGCAGTCAAGACTGGTAATGTGCCGGGTCTCCTCCGGCAGGCCATTCCATAACTTGAGAGCGACAGAAGAAAAGGTCCTCTGGGTAACCGCAGCCAACCTAGTTCTGATTGGCTGCAGTAAATTCCTCCCAGAGGACCTTAGTGTGCGGGGCGGATTGTATGGGAGAAGGCGATCCCGCAGGTAGGCTGGCCCCAAGCCATGAAGGGCTTTAAAGGTAAAAACCAACACCTTGTACTGTGCCCGGAAACGAATAGGCAGCCAGTGTAAAGACTTCAGAATTGGTGTTATGTGGTCACTTTTAGATGTTCCGGTGACCAACCTGGCTGCCATATTCTGAATTAATTGAAGTTTCCGGACTAAGCACATGGGTAGCCCTATGTAGAGCGCATTACAGAAGTCAAGCCGTGAAGTTACCAGCGCATGTACCACTGTTTTTAGGTGTTCCAAGTCCAGGAAGGGGCGCAGCTGGCGTATCAGCCGAAGCTGATAGCAGGCACTCCTGGCTGCCGCATCAATTTGAGCTGTCATCTGAAGCGGCGAGTCCAGGAGCACTCCCAAGCTGCGGACACAGTCTTTCAGGGGAAGTGTGACCCCATCTAGAACTGGTTGACAAACCTCTATACCTGGGCTGGGGCCCCTAACAGCAAGTACCTCCGTCTTATCTGGATTCAGCTTCAGTCTGTTTTTCCTCATCCAGTCCATTACTGCTTCTAGGCATTCATTTAGAGGTGAGATGCCATCCTTAGTTGATGCTGTTATCTGAGGCATGGAGAGATATATCTGGGTGTCATCAGCATACTGATAGCACCTTGCTCCATGCCTCCTGATGATCTCTCCCAGCAGTTTCATGTAGATGTTAAATAGCATTGGGGACAGGACGGCACCCTGAGGGACGCCAGATTTAAGCTCCTTTTTCGAGGAGCAGCTGTCCCCAAGCATCACCATCTGGTATCTACCTGAGAGATAGGACCGGAACCACTTAAGTGCAGTGCCTCCGATCCCCAGCCCTCTCAGGCGTTCCAGAAGGATACCGTGGTCTATGGTATCGAAAGCCGCTGAGAGGTCCAGGAGTACCAGCAGGGTCACACTTCCCCTGTCGATACCTAGGCGTAGATCATCCACTAAGGCGACCATGGCAGTCTCAACTCCATATCCTGCCCTGAAGCCAGTTTGAAATGGATCTAGATAATCTGTTTCATCCAAGACAGCTTGGAGCTGAAGGGCAACAGCCCTCTCGATCACCTTGCTTAAAAATGGAAGATGGGAGACTGGTCTGTAATTATTCATATCCAGGGGATCTAGGGAGGGCTTTTTTAGAAGCGGCCGTATAATCGCTTCTTTTAAACAAGCTGGAAAATTGCCCTCCCTGAAGGATGCAGCATAATGTTAGCATAAGCACCTCTCTGGTTCTCTATCTACCCACACGCAGGTTAGTTTTTTTTTTTTTTTAAACAAGATGGGGAAATGCTCAGGCAAATGGTAACATCCAACTATATGGTCTACAGTGGGACAGTCCAGGAAAGGCAATGCCCATGCCAAAGCTGCAACTACAAAACCTAATATTAAGAATGGCAAATTGTAGGTGGTTGCTGGGTGACTTTTGATAGAAGTCTATAATTCATGGTAATATGTGGAAAAATTTCATTGTGATGATTACGGCAGATATGAAGCAGGAATATGGAAATGGAAATGCTATGTACCAACGTGTAAAATAGCTGAAAAATGCAGTACAATGATATAACAATGTTAAGAGATTTTGGAAATGAAGTCTAGATCAGTTTGGAAGATTCAAGAAATAATTCATGTGAAATAGCAATAATAAATGGTTGTTTTAATTGTGAAACTTTAATAAAATGATATTAAAAAAAACCACCTAATATTAATACAAGATAGTATTTAAACTTAAAAGAAAGACCTGTTTAACTGTTGCGGCAGTTCAAATTAGAAAGATGTCCCCAAAAGCGTCTGTAAAATGCTCTTTTACACAGTGCTTGGTTGTTGTTTTTTAACAAATATCTGGAAAAGGCAGACTTGACAGTAAGTATTTGACGGTGCTGCGCGCAAGCACTCTTTTGTAACTGCATTTCCTCTACATTTCATCCGGGATTGGATTAACCTCATGGAATAGCTTACATGAGATGTGAGCCAGAGGTTTTTGAAGGCAAATGAGTGTCAGGCTGCTGAACTGGGAGCTTGTATGAGATGAATCTGCCTTCATCATCATCATCATCACCATCATCATCATCATCAATTTATTTGTATCCCGCCTCTCCACATGGATCGAGGCGGCAAACAGCATGAAATACATTATACATTAAAAGACATTAAAAGACATTAAAAGACATTAAAAACATACCCAGTCCTCCCCACCCACCAACCCAGCTAAAACCAACCCCCTAAAACACATAGCAATTAACAATTAATTAACTATTAAAAGAACAGCAGGACAATTGGTAGAACAGCAGGAGAATTGATTAGTCCAATCATTATGAACAGAGTTTTTTCCCCCAGGCAGAAACGTTATTAATACGTTTTATGAATAATTTTTAAAAATAATGTACACCAGCTTGGAGTGATGCATGGATATTTTTACGGCTAGTAATAAGTGCGAACACTGTACAAATAGTGTTCAAAAAAATTAAACGTAGCAATGTTTCTTCCTGATTATTATAGGATTATTACAGTGTAAAGCTTTTAATGTTACTCTTGCATTTCTTTCACTCAATGGCTAACTGGACAAGAACTTGTCCTCGCTCCCATGACGAAAAGCATGTAAATCATCGTAAGCCTGGGAAAATGCTGGAGCCAGTGGGGTGAGGACATGTGAAATAAATGCTTCTGTTTTGAAACTCTGAGCAAAGTCCTTCAGAGCAAGTTAGCCAGAACATGACACCAATGATGCCAGGAACGAAGGCAGAAGTTGCTGCATGCAAAGCAACATGTTCTGTGCTCTGTGCATTTCTATCAGCATTTGCTGCATGCAAAGCAACATGTTCTGTGCTCTGTGCATTTCTATCAGCATTTGCTGCATGCAAAGCAACATGTTCTGTGCTCTGTGCATTTCTATCAGCATTTGCTGCATGCAAAGCAACATGTTCTGTGCTCTGTGCATTTCTATCAGCATTTGCTGCATGCAAAGCAACATGTTCTGAGCTGTAGCTTTACGAACACTGCAGATCTCACCTTGCAACACTGGAGCATCTCCAGCAGGTTGAACAGCAACGTCTGGTTCTTGGCTTGCTCCACAACTTCATCGTGTACCTCTTGTCTCCACGGCGCTGGGTTTAAAGCGGTACAACCCACGTGGGGAAGTCGCCGGAAAATCTGGCAAAGCTGCAGACACCCACTTCTATGAAGGGAGGAAATTAGAGGTGAGAGAGGTCGGTCTCATTTCCACAGACGCCCAGCCGTTTCCCCGGCCTCGGAAAAACCGCGCCTATCCATCACCTAGGTCCGTGTTGATATGAGTCATCTGTTTTATAATGAAGTCCTCAGAAATAATATGATTTTAAGCCTGTTTGCAAGATGATTATGCCAACTAAACATTCAAATAACACCCAAAAGATAACACTTTGGTTCATTGTTTATGTAGCAAAGAGACATTGCAGAAATGCGAATCAGAAATTAACACCAGTGGGTGGTTTCTATGAGAGTGTTGTGGGAAGTGGAGATTGTGAACCCGGACAAGGAACCAGCACCAGGGAGTGAGTGCATATATGAATATAATGTTCAAAAAGGGAAATGAAAAATAAAATCAGTCATAATTAATCCGTTTTTTCCATACAACAGGCTGATCAATCTATGAATATTTCAAAAACTAAATTAATACAAGTGGAGATTTGGCATAAAATGTCGCACTGTGGAGCGCCTGTATTCGGGTACCAGCCTTTTCATTCCATTCCTGCTTCTCAGGAACCTCTTCTCCTTTTCTTTCTCTCTAGTCTCCACTTATCACTCTGTATCCAGTGGGGCTACTCAGTCCTCATTCCACTGTTTTTTCCCACAAGTTCTTGGGGTTTGTTTTTATTTTATTTTTACTTATTTTTATTTATTTTTATTTTATTTATTTTATTTTGGGGGTTTGTTTGTTTGTTTTTATTCACCGCCTCCCACCAGCTGTTCTTTGTTTTTAATAGTTAATATGTTTTAGGGAGTTTTAGATGGGTTGGTGGGTGGGGAGGATGGGTTATGTTTTAATGCTTTTAATGTATTTGATGTATTGCTGTAGTACCGCCTCGATCCATTGGGAGAGGCGGGATATAAATTATTATTATTTATTATTATTATTATTATTATTATTATTATTATTATTATTATTATTATTATTATTATTATTATTTGGAGGCTTGGCACACGCTGTTGTCCAGTCCAAGCAATCTCAGTATCCTAGACTCCTCTGTGCATTTCTATCGGCAGCACTGACTTTGCTGGCACCTAAAACCAGCTGCCTTATCCAGACAATACGATGTTTCCTCTATCATCTTTTTAGATGTATGTGCTCCTCCTTCTTCACCCATCCCATTCCCAATCTTACTTGTTTGTCCCCTCTAAGGGCCCCATCACACTACACTGCTATAGCCTTATTATTCCAGTTTAACTGCCAATGAAACATTCTGTGGAAAACTGGGATTTATAGTTTGGTGAGGCCACGAGCTCTCTGGCTGAGAATTCTAAACTTCAAATCCCAGGGTTCCATACTATGTTGCCATGGCAGTTAAAGTGGAATAATCTGGTCTCCTGGAATCTTAGTCCAGGACTCAGACACTCCAGGCCAATTCCGCACTAGCCTGTTATAACACAATGATTCCACTTTCCTCCCCATGCTTGCCACGACCCCCGAAGCATCGAATGTGATATGGATCCTGCTGCTGCCTTGAGGCCATTTCCGCACTAGCCTATTATAGCGTGATGATTCCACTTTCAACATCCTCTGGAATCCTGGGGTTTGCAGTTTCGGGAGGGGCCGGCCGGATGTTGAAAGTGGAATCATCGCGCTATAACAGGTTAGTGCGGAAATGGCCCTGGAGTGTCTGCAAACCCCAGGATTCCAGAGGATGTTGGAAGTGGAATCATCGCGCTATAACAGGCTAGTGCGGAAAGGGTCCAGGACTCAGACAGTATACTGACTCCGGGATCTGTTGTGAAATAGTTTGGGAAAAGGGGGCAACACCTTGGAGTACAGGATGTGTGGTAACAGCAAGAATCCAGTTTCCACCCCAGCGCTTCCATCCTCATTAGGCGGATAGGGCATGAACCCGTCCCAGGAGTGTCTTCACTGCTCATTCCTCCTTTGGAAAAAGCGACAAGATAGAAAGCAAACCTTGGCCGGGCAAAAACTTCCCAAAGGTGAAGCTCCACGTCTCACAGGGGTAGAGATCAGCAAGGGTGAGGCCCAGGACACAGAGAGCATCCATCGGCTTGTTGTTCTTCAGGAAGGTCAAAATCCCATCTACAGGGAAGGAGAAAAAGACTAAATGAAGCCTGCAGTTGCCTTGGGGCAGAAAGCATATCAGTGCAATACATCCAGAGAGTATTGGTCTAGAACAGACTCTTGGGCTATTCCTGCTCTGGGTGAGCAACTTTGACCAAAGGCTGAACATGCTCCAAAAGGAAAATGTGACAGCAGCTCTCCATCTGCTTGCTTGCTGCATGACGTAGAACATTTTCCCGGGGAAACAGGATGTTTCCTACCTCACTCCCTTCCTCCCTGCTATGTGGACGAGAAGGACAATCGGTTGCCAAATGGAGCTGAAGAGAAGGGAGGTGGGGGTGAGCTAAAAGTGCCATGTTGCACATCCCACCATCCCTGCTTGCTCTCCCATCCCCTTACCTGTATGGAGCTGCACTCTGTCCGAATCCTGGTTGTGGCGGTAACAGCAATGGATGGAGGAGACGGGGACCGAAGGAAGGCACTTGACGTGGAGGCCCAAGAAGAAAGATTCCACGCAGCTCCGGAGGGAATCCAGCAAGGAGATCCCGACAGAACCTTCACTTAGGTCTAAGAAGAGAAGCGTCTCAAGTCAGTCCCTTTGAGGCCTGTCCAAGGTGGTCAAGGCCAAAGAAGAGGGCCACAACACACTGCACTGCAAGAAAGGTCATTTCCACACTACACTGTTCTTGTGCTATGATTCCACTTTCAACCTCCTGTGGAATTCTGGGGTTTGTAGTTCACTGAGGCCAAAGAGCTCTCCGGCTGAGAATTCTCAATGCCCTTCCCTGAACTGCAAACCCCAGGTTTCCATAGGATGTTGAAACTGGAATAATAGCACAATAAACAGTGTAGTGTGGAAATGGCCAAAGAAGCTGATTCAGGGCTTAGGAAGGTTACTTTTTTGTCAGTACAGTTCCCAGAGTCTTCCAGCTAGAACGGCCAGTATTTCTGCTCTTTCCCAAACTCTGTTT
Organism: Ctenosaura bakeri; assembly: GCA_948474755.1. NCBI lineage: Eukaryota > Metazoa > Chordata > Lepidosauria > Squamata > Iguanidae > Ctenosaura > Ctenosaura bakeri. The sequence continues at coordinate 28,272 of CAOLHI010000721.1, forward strand.
CAGTTTTATTATGCATATAAAAACTAGTCCTGTGGACATTTTAAGCAATATTTGTCTCTTTAGGAGATGGGGATCACTGATAAGCAAGGGAGCGGTTCCTATATATACAGCAACAGCAGGGCTGTGTTTGTTTTTTTTAAATCCCCTTGGCACAATGCCCTAGCAAACAGCAAAAGCATAACAATACAATAAAATGCAACAACATTTTCACAGTAGGTTGAAACACATCATATCCTTATAAAGTATATTGAACCAATTTCTGAAAGAAAAAACATTTGATCCATTGTTAAGGAAAACAACTTGTCTGCAAATGAAAAAAGATCCACTCATTTTTTTTTATCAGAATTCTTTTTCAATAATTAGTTTAGGGGTTGGGGGGACAGATTTTGTGTCTGTTGCTATTGTAAGAGATTGGTAGTCTGAAACCCTTCTCAGGCCATTTCCGCACTAGCCTGTTATAGCGTGATGATTCCACTTTCAACATCCTCTGGAATCCTGGGGTTTGCAGTTTCGGGAGGGGCCAGCTGGCCCCTCCCGAAACTGCAAACCCCAGGATTCCAGAGGATGTTGAAAGTGGAATCATCATGCTATAGCAGGCTAGTGCAGAAATGGCCTCAGTCTTCTGCAAGTCACTCAAGATTTGCTAGAAGATTCCCACCCCTGCCAAAGATGAGGGCAGTGGAGTTACCTATGGGTTGCAGGTATATATGCTTGCGGTAGCATCTCTGCTTTCTCCTCAGCAGGGAGTAGTAGAAGGTTTCAAAATCCTCCGGAGCGTCAGGGTGGCTGAGAAGCCAGTCAAAGGCCGTCCTGATGAACAAGCTGCAGAAAAGCGTCCGGTGGGGGTTGTATGCCTCGGAGAGGAAGAGTTTCTCAGCACTCGAGAAGGCCTTCGTGTACAGCTCCTGCAGCGCCGGGTTGGTTGAGATCAGAGCATCCTTCAGCGCCCGAGGTCCAAAGCTGAACTCCTGGGCATGTCTGCACTGCAACATCGCTGATGGCAGACCCTGGATCTGTTACGCTGTCTTCTATAAGGAGAGGACAACAGTGGTCAATCCCATGCTTTGCTTTTGGGGAAGCCTACCAAAGGAGTCTGCATGCTCTTAGCTGCTGCCTTAAATGTCTTTTGCACTGTTTCGGTGTGGTGCAGTGATGAAAAGACATGAGTCAAAACACTGCACCATTTTGAATTTCATGCTTGAATCCAAGTTCAACCCCATATTTGTTTTCAGAAGAAGTGATGGAGGCCTATCCAAAATTAATAAATACTTTCCCACTGCTGGGCTTCTTCCTCAAATACGGTACAATTATTTACAGGTACCTGTACCTGTCATATCAGAGATTCCTAAATTACACTATATGCAACTTGCAGCGATCTATTCATAAATGATTCCCTTTGTAAATCAGCTACTATCAAGCAACTCCCCGAAAAGGGATAACTATCCATGAATTATTCTCTTTGAAAATTCAACTCTGTGCCACTCATTCTCAGTTTGGCTTGGGCAACCCCCGTCTCAGACAGTCACAACCTGGAATGATAACAACAGACGTCAGCGGTATAATAAAATATGGCACAACTGTGCAGCAGAATGGGGTTTAAGATGGAATGTCGAAAGGTTTTGCATGCCTGTGCTACTTTTGAGAGTGAGCGAGGAATACGTCAAATACGCATTCCTTCAACAGTCATTTGGAGCTAACTCAGCTTCATTATTTCTTATCTAGTGCTCATCTGAGTTGCCAACAATGGATAAAAAGAGGATGCAGTTTGCTGTTATAATATGTGCTGTTAAATGGTTCAAAGTACATCACCAGTGACTCCTTCTGACTATAAAGGATTCACTACAAATGCATGAAGTATATATTTCCTTGGTGGAGGTACCACGCTTTTCAAACTAGCAATCGACAGAGACCTTCTGGGCTGTCTGAACCAAGCATAGATATGTTTATATATGTTTAATTTTTATTCTCCTAGTTAATTCCAATTGAAGTAATTGCACAGTTGCAATGTTTCAGGGGTCCCACTGGTTGGTTTGTTTGGTTGGTTCTGTGTTGTTGTTTTTGCGTAAGTGGGATATTGCCTATGAGATGCCCACACCCATCCCGCAAGCTGTAGGAGGAAACAGAAGTCCAGGATCCACTTTAGCATCAATAATAATAATAATAATAATAATAATAATAATAATAATAATAATATTTTACATCCCGCCTCTCCCGACGGATCAAGGCGGTACTACAACAGTATATCGAATACATTAAAAGCAATTAAAACGTAACCCATCCTCCCCACCCACCAACCCATCTAAAGCCCCCTTGTTGCCGAAGGCAGTGGCTGTAAGCAAAGGCGCTGTCTTCTGGCTTTCTAATGTGGAAAAGCAGAGCTTATCATGAGAGGGATGGCTTCATATGCTGTTATAAAAATGACAGAGAGGATTCTGTCACATTACAGACTAGACAGGTTTATTTGGCATCAGCTCTCACAGACTGCAACCCACTCCAGGAAACCCTTCTGCCCCAATAAAACGTGCTCGTCTTTAAGGTGATGCTTTAAGATGTTGGTTTTATTGCAAAAAAAACTAATAGGGCTGCCCTGTGGGTGGTGGGAAAGGTATTTTATTTACATTCTGCCTTTCTCCAAAGGCAGCTCACAACATGGATTATAACAAGATATAGCCATTTTTTAAAAAAATGTTACAGAAAAAAGAGTTAAAATACAATTAAAGAAGCCATCCTATTAAAAAGCAGGTATAGCTCAGTTAAGGAAGTAGTTGTGTGTCTGGGTGTTGCTTCCTTAATGCTAAATTTGGTACCTGAGGCAGAAACAACATGGCAGGAATAGAGAGAGGTTCCTACAGCACAAGAAAGAAGAGCACATTTTTCAGCAAACTTTTTATCCAAAACGAACAATAAGCATGCTTGAAATAAAACCAGCAGATGAGGTAAGCCTTGCATTAGCAAACAAAAACAAGCTTGAACCATCTAGAGATCACCTGGGAGGTTACTTCCAAAATGCATTCAGGAATTATGTTTTTTTTTTTTTCAATTGCCATTTTGGGGGCCAGACTGATAGATTCTGGGGTAGGGGTGAGGCTGGCTTATTTGTTCTCTCCTTTTCTTTCTGTCTTGCTGTCCATGCAGGTTCAATGAGGCATCCTGGAGGCCGCTGCTGTTTACCTTGCCTATTTCAGGAAGGCACACAGGGCTACAGGAGCATAAACAGGAGCAAAATCCTGCTCTTTCTCAGCTCAGGCTTTATTTATGGTGCACAAATTGCTGAAACCTAATACTGAAAGTATGTTTCTCCAGCCCCCCCCTCCACAATTCCAATACTACTTAAAAAAGAAGAATGAGGAGGAGGAGGAAATTGCGGGGGGGGGCTTGGCGTGCATCGAAACGCTTTGTAGAAAGGTACTTCACTGTCAGAGACTTTGTTAACGGTGGTACGCCGGTAATTTAGAACAATTTTAAAACATTTAAAACACAACACTGACAGTAAAAGTATAGCACCCCTATTAAAAAAAAAAACACTCTTGTAATGATGCTCTAAAGTTGATTTTTTCAAAGATGCAACTTACAGTTTCATAGTTCTATGAAGTTCTGCCTAGGGTCTTTTTTTGAGGGGTGGGTATCTTCTGTTCTTTCCCCACATTTTTCACTCTATATTAAACTAGTCCTGATTCTCCTTGGCCTACAGCCCCCCTTCCCCAATTTCTTAATGATGCTTCCATTCTATTTTTCTCCTGGCATGAGAAGACCTTCACGAGCCTCATTCTCCTCAGCCATTTTCAATGCACCCAAGTCCTGCGAGGACAGGGAAGAAAGTGCAGATCATCACTGAGCGCTCATCAAAATAGAAACCATGTCTGGAGTGGAGCCGAAGGGCAAATCACAATGCTCTGCACAGCCCAGGGCACCTCGTTCTGCCTTATGCTTCTCGGAGGAGACCTGATGCTTTCAGCAAATTGCTCTCCACTTGCCTTTAAGGCAATACGAGGGTGTGTTTTTTTAGTGGCAATATTACAAAGGGCCTATGCATGCAGACAAAACATGCAACGAAGAACAGATTCACGTCAGGCGTTATTCTAATGTGCAGCTGAACGCATTTCGTGCTGTAGGAAAATAAAGTGCCGTACGAAATAGGCTTCTGAGCAGTTGACAGTATGGGCTTTTTATCTGGAAGAGGGTTATTTCTTAAGACAAGAGTATGAAAAAAGATAAAGAAACAGAAGATTTAAAAGACTGCTAATACCTTTCAGTGTCCATAGAACGATATGGGATTGGGACCAACTGTCAGGCCAGTTCATCTGTGATCAAAGAAGATACACAAAGAACCGTGGAGATGTCTTGGATCTGTGTCGTTGTAGGTTTTGCAAATGCATCCACTACTCCTTTTTCACTATGGCTGCCGGGTTTAATGACACCGAAAAAATCTTGCCTTTGCTCACCAGATTTTGTCATGACCTTCACCAATGCATAAATGTTATCAATTCTACTTTGGCCCCTCACATCTCTGGGTCTATGCCAATGTATCTTAAGTCAATGTTCAAGTGAGGCTGTCCCTGTCACTTTCCACGACACATTGTAGGGTCACGCAACACAGAATGTGATGCCAGACGGATCAGAGATAAGTATTTCCTGAGTCCAGCCCTTTTGGCTTCTTGTGCGGTAGCAGAGGACAAAAGATTAGAATAACCCTGATAGATAGACATATTTCAGAGATTCAACGGTGACGCCACTAATCGACAAAACAGCCTATTTGCACATGCAGGAATATATCCAGTTGCCAGTCAAGAGAGTCTTCTGATGATGGAGTGCGAATGTGTGAATCGACACTACGGAGAAACGCTGCAGTGGTTAAGGGGAAGGCAAGATACGAAAGAGGATGGCTTACTCCACTGTCAAGGCGAAGGAGCGGCCCTAAGGAAAGAACCTAAGCTCTCCCTTCTTCCATATGCCAGGATCCCCTCCCTTGGAAACTAGGTCAACTATGGTGTAGGGAGGGGCCCTGATAGAAGCCTTTTGAAGGGCAGGGAAGCAGAGTAAGGAGGAAGAAAGCTGGGATGGGAAAAAAAGATTGCAGAGCATTCGACTCCAGGAAGGAAACGGACTGTCATTTGAAACCCGACCCATTTGGAAAGCGGCCTTTGAAAAGTGTTTGGGAACTTCCGCTGGTTCCAAACGGATGACCAGCAAAGTTTGGTGCTTCTCTCATGGAGCAGGGAATCCAAAGTGGGGTTTAGGTTGAAGTTTGAAGGAGCTGTCCAAGGTACTCAGCCTTATAGCCCAAAGTGGCGCCCTGAATAGCTTTCTCCAACCTCCTACTAAAATCCTGTGTGGATGCACGGCCCCGCTGACCTGAGAGCCACCAGCCTCCAGCGGTGCTGACCAGGACCCATGACGGGGTCAATAGGAACCGCTGGCTACCCCACCTTTGCTATATGCTGTTTCTAAATGAAGTACTGATATGGACCTGCAAACTTCAAAGGAGTGGCCAGTGGACTAGCAGGGGTCCCTGATCCAGTGGCTGCTGGTCCATCGCAAGTTTCCAGGAACGAAAGCAAGAGACAGTTGTAGCCAATGGGCATAAATATGCACCAGCCCTGGCACCTAAGGAGCAAAAATCCCTCGTCCTGCCGATCAGAGAGCCTGACACACACTGCTCTTTGCACCGGGGTTGGGAACAAACTATTTGAAAGAGGGCTTTCCCTTTACAGCAATGGTGCAGTAGTTTAAGTGGATTTGGGGAGACTAGTGTTCAAATTCCTGTTCACCCATGGATACCAACCGGGTAAGTCACATTCTCTCAGCCTCGGAGGAAGGCAATGGCAAGGTACAAAACAACAGTTCCCCTTACAAGCTTGCCTAGTGTGAAGGATTTCCAGGGGACCCTGAAAACTGGCTGCATCAATAGGAGTCTGGTGTCTAGATCGAGAGAGGTACTGGTACCACTCTACTCTGCTTTGGTGAGACCCCATCTTGAATCCTGTGTCCAGTTCTGGGCACCCCAATTCAGGAGGGATATTGACAAGCTGGAGCAAGTCCAGAGGAGGGCGACCAAAATGGTGAGGGGCCTGGAAGCCATGAAGCCCTATGAGGATAGACTTAGAGGGCTGGGTATGTTTAGTCTGCAGAAGAGAAGGTTAAGAGGGGACATGAGAGCCATGTTTAAATATTTGAAGAGATGCCACGTAGAGGAGGGGGAGGGCTTGTTTTCTGCTGCTCCAGAGACCAGGACAAGGAGCAATGGATTCAAGCTGCAGGAAAGGAGATTCCACCTGAACCTCAGGAAGAACTTCCTGACAGTCAGGGCTGTCCGGCAGTGGAATCGGCTGCCTCGGAGTGTAGTGGAGGCTCCTTCCTTGGAGGTTTTTAAGCAGAGGCTTGACGGTCATCTGTCGGGAGTGCTTTGAGGGTGTTCCTGCATGGCAGGGGGTTGGACTGGATGGCCCCTGGGGTCTCTTCCAACTCTACATTTCTATGATTCTATGAAAATCCTCAGAGGCCTGATTTGACATGGACATGGAGACAGGGACGTCCTTGGTGCTCGTTCCCAGGCTGTGGAACCCTCCTGCCAAAGGAGGCTGGGACCTCCAGTCCTTCTCCCCCCACCAGCCTTTCAGCAAGCAAAGACCTTTCTGAGCCCCTGTACCTTTCAGATGAATTTCTGCCAAAGTGGTTTTGTTTTGGCTGCTGTTATTTCCCTTCTAAGGATGTGTTTTCAACCCGTCATGTTTGAATTTAATTTGGTTTATTTTTATGCCATTACTATTAGCTACCTGGGTGCTGTTTTTGGGGCAGGGAGGGCAGGGGAGGGGAGCCAGAAGGCAGTTCCTGGGAGGGGGCAGGGGAATCTCTCCCCCCCCGAATACTCCCTTTTAAAAGCACATCTTTACCCATTCTGTGCATCTCTGGATTAAGGGCACGGGCAGCCATACTTGCCAAGATGCCCCTTCCAAGATGCTATAATCCGTATTTTGGGAAACCTGCAGCGGGCGGATCCCAAAAGGCGTTTTCAAAAAGGGTGAAGGGAGCTGCTGACCCTCCGCCCGGTGGATTCTTGCAATGCTTAAGGGTTGGACTAGATGGTCTTTAGGATCCCGTCCATCTCTTTCTACCTCTGTTTTCAACAGGAGAGCCAGCTTTTGGGATTTTGAGACCACTTCGTTCAGCCAGATGTGAACCGCCTGGGGTCCCACGCAGAGAGAAAGGCGAGGTATAAAACTTAAAAAGATTTTTTTAAAAAAAAAGGGGGAGAGGGGGATGGAGATTTCGTGGGTTCTCCCTGGCGTTTGGCCCCTACGAGCCCGCCTGGCGGGGGGGAACCCCGATCCGGATCGCTCCGGCCTTGAACCGGTGGCGATCCGGCGCAGAAGCCGCCCCGGGCCCAAAGCAAGCCGGCAAGAGGGGAGCGGGTGGGCTCCGTCCACGCGGGACGACCCCCGCTCCCTCCCCGTCCCTCCCCAGCCGCTCCCCCCTCCCGGTTGGGCCAAACCGGCCGGACACGGGCCATCGGCCCCGGCTAGCCAACCCGGACTGCCGCCGCTTCCGCACTGGCCCGTTATAGCGCTATGACTCCGCTTTCCACCTCCTCTGGAATCCTGGCGTTTGCCCTTTAGGGAGGCGCCTTGGAGGGGGGAGGAATAGGGGGCCTTTGAGGCCCCTCTCCAAACAGCAAACCCCAGGATTCCATAGGATGTTGAAAACGGAATCGTAGCGCTATAAGAGGCTAGCGCGGAAATGGCTGCACGCCCAGCTCGGCTCCGCTGCGCGCCAAAGACACGCGGGCGAGTTCTCCACGACACTAAGACTGTCCGCACTACACTGTTCTAGCGCAAGGATTCCACTTCCAACCTCCGATGGACTCCTGGGGTTTGCAGTTTAGGGATGGGGACATTTAGACTTCTCAGCCAGAGAGCTCTTCGGCCTCAGCAAGCTACAAAGCCCAGAGTTCCACAGGATGGCGAAAGTGGAATCATAGCGCTATAACAGTCTAGTGCGGAAAGGCCCTTGGTGCTCCGATGCCGCTTTCCGCCGCCTCCTCTGGAATCCCGGGGTTCGCAGCTCCGGGAGGGGCCTCTGGAAAGCCCGGGACTCCATCGCGGGCTGCGGAAAGCGGGGTCATCGCAGGCTGCGCGTGCGGTGCGGAGGGGCCGGCGGCGGGGGCAAGCGAGGGGCGGGCTCCCCCGGCCCCTGCCCCCCGCCTTCCCCCCGGGGAGGGGGCGGTCGAGACATCCCCCCCACGCACCCCCTTTCCCTCCTCTGCCGACTGGCCTCGGCCAGGGCGCCCCCTCCCCGCAAAGGTCCGGGGACCCCCCTCCCCTCCTTGCTTCGGGCGCCCTACCTCTCCCGGGGCGCCGGGGGCGTCGGGGTCCGGGGGGGCTGCGGGGGCGCCGGGCAGGGGAGCCGAGGCGGCGGCGGCGGCGAAGAAGGCAGCAGCTTCCCCAGCCGTGTGACGTGGGCGAGGTGATGCTGGGAGAGATCCGCCGAGGAACCAGGCGAGGGAGGGGAGGGGATGGGGGGCGGAGGGGGAGGGAGGCGGGGGAGGGCCAGCCTGGGGGGAGCCTGGGGGAAGTTCCCACCAGAGGGAACCCCCCGCACCTCCCTCCCGCCGGGATGCGGCTGCGGGGCTCCGGGGCGCGCTCGCTGCCTTTTCCGGGACGGGGTGGCGGGGAGCCTTTTGGGCTGGTGCCGCCCGGTTTGCTTTGCCAGAGCGTTTCGGGGAAGGGAACGCCCGCCTTGTTTGCGGGGAGGGAGGCGGTGGGGCTCTTCCCGCCGCCCCAATGCTTGCCACGACCCCCCGAAGCATCGGGTGGGATACGGATCCTGCTGCTGCCTGGGGCCTTTTCCGCACGAGCCTGTTATAGCGCGATGATTCCACTTTCAACCTCCTCTGGCATCCTGGGGTTTGCAGTTTCGGGAGGGGCCGGCCGGCCGGCCACGTAGAGGAGGGAGAGGGCTTGTTTTCTGCCGCTCCAGAGACCAGGACAAGGAGCAAGGGATTCAAGCTGCAGGAAAGCAGATTCCACCTGAACCTTAAGAGGGGACAGGAGAGCCATGTTTAAATATTTGAAGGGATGCCACGTAGAAGAGGGAGAGGGCTTGTTTTCTGCTGCTCCAGAGACCAGGACAAGGAGCAATGGATTCAAGCTGCAGGAATGGAGATTCCACCTGAACCTCAGGAAGAACTTCGTGACGGTCAGGGCTGTCCAGCAGTGGAATCGGCTGCCTCCATGGAGTGTAGTGGAGTCTCCTCCTTCCTTGGAGGTTTTTAAGCAGAGGCTTGATGGCCATCTGTCGGGAGTGCTTTGAGGGTGTTCCTGCATGGCAGGGGTTGGACTAGATGGCCCCTGGGGTCTCTTCCAACTCTGCATTTCTATGGTTCTATGATTCATCGCGCTATAACAGGCTAGTGTGGAATGTTCAGATCCCAGGGTGGCTAGGGACGTTGGACTGGAAGGATTTGGGGTTTCACGGGGCACTGGAACCCCGGTTTTTCTCACACCAATCTAACCACTGCACCTTTACCCTTCCTAACCTCCTCACCGCTGGTTAGGTGGCTGAGATGGCACTTTGCACATGCTCTGTGGAACCTGCCCCTACAACACGGGTGCCCCACATCAAGGCAATGCAGTTTTTAAAAGAATAAGGGGTTCTCCCCCTCTGCCACCCACTGATCTAGGTAAAACAACAACCACAGTACTACAACAACCTGCTTGTGGACATTCTCAAAGGCATTCTCAAAGTCCATGAGCTTTGGTCCATTTCCTAATAATAATAATAATAAATCAGTTATCTTCACAAGAGGAAATGACACTCTCTGGGAGGTCAGGTGCACGGCGGGGTCTGGTTCCTTTGCAAAAAACAGGATGAAAGAAGGCTATACAACGGCAAGTCTGGGAAATGTCCAAAGATGTGGGGTGGTGTTAAAGTTATGATCCTCTCCAGTCGTAGCTTCATGTGCCTAAAATTTGCATCCGTAGGTATAAAACCTGTGAACTCCACCTATGCTTTAGTTGCAGCAACTTTGGAAGAAGTGCGCTTTGCCGCTTGCTTTGCTAGAAATAAACACGACTGCCTACCCCAGAGTTTGTGGACTGCACGTTATCCGGGGCAGGACGTTATCTCATGTATCACTGGCCATTCTGACCGGGGGATTCTGGGAGTTACAGTTCCAACACGTAACTTTGGGAAGCTCTGGCTCAGTCGCAGGGGCCTTTGGGGTCCATATGGAGAGGCGGGATACAAATAAATAATTAAAATAAATAAATAAATAATAAATAAATAAATAAATAAATAAAATTACGGCTCATCTTCTCCCGTCAGGATGGGCTTGGGTTGGGGATGCCTGGGCTCAGGGCAGGTGACGAAGCAAGGGACGCCTCCGTGCTTTAATTGATTGCCTCCTTTCCAGTTAATACCCTCTGCCTCCCACAGATAAAAGCTTCTGTGTGTCTGGGCGGGTGTGATGGAAACCTCGCTCCCTCCCTTTGGCAAGGAAGTGATGAATGAAGTCTGGCACACGGAGAGCCGGGCCCTTCGGAAAGAGGAGAGAAGGGAGCCTTTGAGCTGCTCTCTGGAAAAGAGGATCTCCGCTGGACACCAGTTTTGCTTCCGCCAGGGAGGGGGATCAAGCAGGCGTGGACCTTGGCGGATTCTGGCTCAGAACTTCCATTTGGATTTACTGTTTGCAGTCCTATTTGGGGCCTCCGCCACCTCCGCCTCCTGTTGATTTCAGCTTATAGTCACAGTTCCTTTATATCACAAGCCTTTGCCCAGGTGAGTGGGTTGGTTTTTGTGCACCGGTTAGCAGCAAAAGAGGAACCTTCTCCACCTTAAGGCCACTGCAGCACAATTTTTTTTTTAAAGGAAGATTGTTGAGTGGTGTACAACTAAAAAAACAAGCGGACACATTATATAAAATGCAATGTAAAAACCATTTTTGAAGCGTCTGCCTCCTTAGATTTAAACTGAAGAATACAACCAATAATATATTTAACAACAAAACTAAGGCCTTGTCCGCACTACACTCCCATAGCACGATGATTCCACTTTCAACATCCTATGGAATCCTGGGGTTTGCAGTTTTGGGAGGGGCCAAGTGGCCCCTCCTGAAACTGCAAACCCCAGAAACTGCAAACCTCAGGATTCCATAGGATGTTGAAAGTGGAATCATTGCACTATAAGAGTGTAGTGTGGAAAAGGCCTAACTCAGGAAAACTGGGGTGAAGAAAAAATTATATTTATTATTATTTATTGAAATGGTTGTTGTTGGTGTGTGCCTTCAAGCTGTTTCCAATTTACAGTGACTCCAAAGCAAACCTATCACGGGGTTTTCTGGGACTGGAGTCAAGCAGAGCTTCAATGAATGAGAGGGAAAAGAGGTAACTTTTCCATGTAGACTCAGGCCATTTCTGCCCTACACTGTTATAGTGCTTTTATTCCCCTTTCAACATCCTATGGAATCCTGGGGTTTGCGGTTTAGGGAGGGGCGTTTAGAATTTTCAGCCAGAGAGGTATTTGGCCTTAGCGAGCTACAAAGCCCAGAATTCCACAGGATGGCGAAAGTGCAATAATAACACTATAACAGTGTAGTGTGGAAATGGCCTGGGAGGCTGAGATCCAGGGGGAGAGAGAGAGTTCTGCTTACATCTTTGTGCAGTTGGGATTTCGTCACGGCTGTGAGGAGCAAATCATCTAGGCAGGAAAACACCGGTCTGGCTAGAGTTCACAGATGGGAAATGACTACCGTCCCCTTTGTGAAAACATGGGGTGCCATGGATAGCCCAAAGGGAAGGACCTTGAATTGGAAGGATGGCTGAACTGACTGTGAAGCAAAGGTATTTTCTGTGCTCAGCATGAACGGAATATGAAAGTAAGTGTCTTGAAGCTCCAGTGGGGCAAACCAAAAGGCAAAATGATGACATGTCTGCCCCCAAAAAGAACGTGCTTCTTCCTGCCATGATTTTTTCCTTCTGTCCCCTTAAAACTCCAGTTAAGCATTTGGAAATAGTTTAGGCATTGAAAAGGATGGTTGGGGGAGGCAGTCAAAGTGACCCAGGAAGGATAAACACAAATGTTAAGAGTTCTAAGTGTGAATGATTTCCTGTGTCCCACTCTGTGCAATACTAGAAACTTGGCGACTGAAACAATTGCATTTTGGAAGGCAGAATTCTTATAAGACAGGCAAGGACCTCCTTTTGCTCCCTGCCCCCATATCTACAGCCCTACTCCCTGGGTCTTGCAGAATCTGGGTACCCCTTCCCCAAACAAGGAAGAGTTTGTGCCCTGGAACGGGGTGCCTGCTATAGAGAAACCCCAGTTAAGGGCCCGTACTCCTAAAGTAACCTTAACAGCACCCTGGAACAGCATAAGCTCGTATCGCTGAGCACAGGCAGCTGGAACAAAGCACGCTGAATCACATCAATCCAGTGAGAACTACTTTAATATTTTAGAGCTTCTCTGATGTCGCTGTCCGCGTACATCTCTTTGTTCAGCCACAACACTAGGAAGTCAAGGGTGGGCCTCTGAAGTGCAAACCATCCACATGTTTCATATAATTATATCAAAAAGACAAATGATAAAGACTAGTGAGCTTGCCAGATGTTTTGGATGTCGGCTTTGGGGAGCTGCAGCCAGCGGGGCCAATGGGCAGGGATTATAGAAGTTGCCCTCCAAGACATCTGGAGGTTCAAAAGGACCCCCAACTCTGTTCACATACAGCAAGGGACTGCATCGTATAGAGGTTTGAGCTTTGGCCTACAACCCTGGAGACCCACTTGGAAACTCACTGGGTGACCTTGAGCACATTACATACGCTCAGCCCCAGAAAACCCCACGACAGGTTCACCTAAGGGTTGCTATCAGTCAGAGAAAACTTGAAGGCACACAACAATAACAACAACAAGAAAAAGAAGGGACTCAAAATGCATACTTGTCATGCAAAAGGTACAGAGGTCTATTACTCCTCCATTAGCCAGCCATAATTTATGTTTTCAGAGTATACATTTTTTGCTTGATCTGTTATTTAGACCTCCCTTTCCTTGAGCTGATGATTTATTCTCATGCAGCTTGGGGAAAACAAAGAGATGGGTTCCCATAAGCCTTTCCATTCAGCCATGGTGAATCGTTCATGTTCAAATCTTATCAACCGTAATCTTCCTGAATGAATTTATGCAAACTGCTATTCCAGCAAGAGCTTGGAAGCGTCATCATTCTTTTGGACTACAGCTCCCACAATTTACCAACAAAATGGCATGGGAAGCAGCCATGTTGGCTGGGTAATTCTGGAAGCTGTAGTCCAAAACAGTAACTCATCCAAGCTCTGATTCTGGCCTTCCCCAACTTGGAGCCCTCTTGGCATTTTAAACATTAGTTCCCATCAGTTGTAGTCAAACACATCTGGAAGCCACTGAGTTTGGGGATTGCTGGCCTTTTGCCGTAATAATAAACTTGTACTTGTACTGAGTTTGGGGGGGGTGTTCTGTTCCCGCAGGTCCCATGGACAGGATGCAGCACTGACCTGCCTTTCTGGGCTGTTGTGAAGATTACTGTGCAATGTATACGAAGCATAGTATGTGACTGCTCTCCTCTGCCTTTTCGATAGCTTGATCAGTATAAATAATGTACAGGCAGGTCTGCATTTGGTTACAGAGTCCCCTCTTGATTTTCTTATTGTTAGCGAGAGGAAAATTTAACTACATTTGGGACAATCTCCTTCTGCCTTTAATGGCTATTGTTAAAATGGTTATTATGAAGTGGGGAGCATCAGCAACGTTGTCTCTTGTATTCCCAGAGGCTCCGCAGGGTAGGGGAGCCAGAAACAGGCCGGGCAAAGAGGTAAGCCTTGTGGAGCTATAGAGGCTTCCATTTTCCGTCTTCCGTTTTGCCGGCTAGATAATTGGATTGGAAAATGCAGGCTTCCCCGGTGTGAGAGTGAGCCACTGCCATGCCAAACTGAGCATGCTTTCCAGAATCCTACCAACAGGTGTTTTTATTTTGTTTTTCTGGATGTATTGAAACTTGGGAGGAAATGCACTTCCACTAATCCAAGTCATCAGATGGTCTTTGCTAATGATCACACAATGTGCTTCCAGTTGGTAACTTCACACTCAAGTTTTCAAGCTTTCTACCACCGCTGGCTGGGGAATCCTGAGAGCTGCAGGCTTCAAAGTAACTTCTTTCAAGCCCCAGACAGTCACCTGTTCCGAGATAGGATGAACAAGAGTATTGGACTCAAGGGACCTGAATTCTTTTCTCCTTTCAGCTATGAAACTCATCATCTGACCTTGGTGGTTGTAAAGACAAAACAGAGTAGGAAAAACCACATCCACAGCTCTGCAAATTCCTTGAAATACAAGGTACAAACATAAAGAAATATAGGCAGAGCACTAACACTCTCTTATTTAGAGTGATTTATCAGTCATGGCTCTTGAGCAGAATTATTGTATGATATAGAGATTTAATTTTTTAAAAAGAAATATCTTTATCTGCATCATCCGGCCTGCTTGCCTACCGTGATTTAAGACCTACAATCATTTTCAGTCGCTTGGATCACTTGTTATTGGCTTTGCTTTTGCCCTTTGATAATTAAGCCATCCGACATGGCGAGATTCAGCTTGCTTGGTATTAATTCATGCCTTGTGGCTTAGGCCAGTGCTTGGGGAGTTCCGGCAAGCCTGAATAGACACTGCCTCATTTTCCACTCCAGGATTTCTTAATGTGATTATATGTATAATTTGCATTGGTAATTAGGAGTCTGATCCTGCACTCCTCCAAGTTGGCTGGAAAGATGGCTCCCAGACCAGAGACTTGAGCAGGGGCAGAATCCAGCTCCTCAGAGGACATTCCAAGCTAAAATCGCCTTCCAGCATAGCTGACGTCTTATTAAGGGCATGAGTGGGGTGTGTTGATTGGAGGCGGATGGGGATTTTTGGCAGTCAATGGAATTGCTTGATCTTTTCCTGCTTTGCTTGTTATTTTGAGGAAACGTGTTCTCAAAGCACAGGCCTCACCAAAAAATGCCAGCTTTTTTTTTCTTCTGATTTGAGCCCATTCCCACTACCCAAATTTACTTTACGAAAGAAAGTGTGTGAGTTTAGAGATAGAAAACATTCTTGTTCAACCCTGGGGGTTTCCTGGTTTGGAAAAGACCCCTGCCTGAAACAGTCAATCCCAGTAATACTGGTCTAGGTGAATCAATGTCAAGGCTCCGTATAAGGCACCTTTCTGAGATTCTGTGTTCATCATCATTTTATTCCAGAACCATGAGGGTTGGGATCTTGCTTTATCCTTAAAAAGAGAGCCATAGCTCAGCAGTAGGCCTTATGCTTTGCACACAGAGGGTCCTTGGTTCAATTTCCTGTGTCTTCAAGGAGAGATGGAATAAAAGAATAATTGTCATCATTCATTTCCTGGTTAAGAAGACAGTTTCACTGGAAGAATAAAGGCAGCTGCAAGGCTGCTAAGAGATCCTTTGCACTGCAGCAAGTATTTGCCTGCACAGAAATACATGTGGTTTTTCTATGCTGGAAAGATGTTTCTGCACAGAAAAAGAAGTGGGTTTACATCCATGAAAGCTCATTCAGAATTTTTTAAAACAAAAGTCTTAAAGGTGCTGCCATATTTTTTTCCACCTTCTGTCCTCCTTTTTATGCCACAAGTCACTAACACGGCTACTTCTTTGAAAACATGCACAGAAAATGTATATCCTGCAAAGGGAGGTGTGCATTTTGATGGTTTACTGTATGGGAAACACAATTTCTGTGCAGAACAACCAACATGCTTTATATTTCTGTGAAGACTTCCTGAAGCTTGAACAGCAATTGGGAACTGCAAAGAAATCTTTATGTTCTCATCCAGCAGGAAATATTCATTCTTACCTGCAAGAATGAAGAATACTAAGATTTAAATTCCTATCTCCAAGTAGGATGAAAAGAATCCAGCCTGAAATCCTGGCAATCCCCATTCTGTCTGGCCTACTATGAACACCCCCAGTACTGTCTAGACCATACTAGGTGAGATGGGCTGATGGTTTGACGTGGTATAAGGTGTCTTTCGAGCACCTAGGGCTTACACAAGATGTGACAAGACTGTGATCCACAGATTCTTCTGTTCTGGAGGGGTTGCATACCAACCCATCCTCTGTCAGGAATAACTCAACTGGAATGGGTTGCTCCTCCATGCCTTCTAGGGAATGTGCACTTGCAGATTGACCAGAAAGTGACCACTTTGTCTTAGGAGGAACAATGTGGGGTAGAGGTGTCCTCGTTGAGCCAGGACTCCAAGAGACCAGCTTTCAAATTCCCCCCACAACTTGGAAACCCACCGGGTGACCTTGGGCAAGTCACACTCTCTGAGCCTCAGAGGAAGGCAGTGGCAAACCTCCCTGGAATAAATCTTGCCAAGAAATCCCGGTGATAGGAATAGCTTAAGCTGGAGCTGATTTGAAGGTATGTAACAACTCTTAGCAGCCTGCATCCACCCCCAAATTCCTTTCTCCTTCACTGGGTTTGCTGGGGGCAGAGGGTGGCACGGAAAATCTCCATTCCCCCCACATCCAGTTTTGCTCCCAGGCAGCACCACTGCCGCCGCCACCACACACGCTCTGTCTGCGAGACTGCAGCCTTATGTAATCCTCCGTCGAGAGAGAAACCCTTCTGTGCATTTGGTCTCCTCCTGTTATTCTTTTGTGTGCGTCTCCGCCTCTGAGACATCACTGCTCTCTCAAAGGGCCCTTCTGGCTATGTTTCCTTTTCCCTCTTTGTGGCCTGGCCACAACACTGTGACATTCCATGTCAGGGCAAGGAACCTTTGCCCCTTCAAGTGGCCTCATCCTTTGCTATTTGCTGTACAGGCTGGGGCACTGGAGGAAGTGAATTTTAAAGCATCCAAAGCTCTCCCCTCCCGTGTTGGAAACATGACTCTTTTAGACTATTATTTAAGGTACCTCCCAGCCCACAAGGACTCCTAAGGCAATGAGCAAATAAAAGCAATTAAAAGAGTAATGTGTGTGCACACACAGAGTTGGCCTCCCATATGTGCTAGGGTTAGGAATGCAGGACCCCTGCAAAAGTGGGAAAATCACAAATATCAGTATGTGCGTGTCTATCCGTGGGAAGGGAGTCAAGGCCTGGTGGGGAGAACAGGCACCAGGGTCCAAACCAAGACTCCTCTCACCCATCTCCTTCCTTGGGTGTAAGGGGGGCACCAGGAAAGCATTCGTGATGCTGAGAAATTGGGCTGTGAGCCATGCTTAGCTGGCCAAACAGTGTCTGGGGGAGGAGAAGGAAGAGGACCAGAAGGCTGTGCAGCCTTATCGGAACCTCCAAAAGGGAAGGTTCCCCCAGAAAAGCACTTGGGGGGGGCAGGACTTGAAGAAACTCACAAATAATAAAATCTGTGAAAGCTAAACCCACAAATGTGGAGAGGTTTCCCGCAAGTTAGGGACTGGAGCACTAGCAGAAAACAGAACTGGTTGAAAGGCAGAATGCAGGTACTGTACTATAGGGAACATGAAGGACTTAACAGAGGCACACTGGTGACCAACTGCTTGCAAAGTCTCTCAGCCAGCTAGCACCTCAAACCCCCCCAGCTCACTTTTCGAGCAGTGCGTGTGGGCGAGCAGCCTCTGTTGGTGAAAAGAACTGATGCAAGAGTGGAACACCTGTGAAATTAATGGAATCTGTCCTTAATTCGGATGTGTCAAAAGAGCGAGTCGTCAGATAACTGTGCGTCTAAAAGTTCATGCATACATACACACTGATAAGCGGCATAGAAATACACATGCTATTGCTACACCCATGCCATCTCTTAATCTTCTCTTACTCAGGCTAAACATACTCTTTCAACCATTTCTCACAGTCTTTGTCTCCAGATCTTTGACTATCTTGGTCACCTACCCCTGGGCACTTTGTGGGTTGCTGAGGTCCTTCTTAAACTGTGGTGCTCCAAACTGGACATAGTATTCCAGGTAAAGTCTGGAGCAGCACAGCCACAGTACTATTGCGTCCCTTGATCTGGATAGTTCTGCTAATGCAGCCAAGAAATGAATTAGTTCTTTTTCTGCATCAAGTTTGTTGACTCATATTTAGTTTATGGTCTCCAAAGACTCCAATCTTTTTCCCATGTGTTTTTTAAAAAAATACATTCGTGTAAACACAGACACACACAAACAAACAAGCTGTGGATGAAAATGGAGAAATTATAATTGATGAAACGTAAAAACTAGGGTTTGGTTCCAGGATCCCCCCACCCCCCACTGGATTCCAAAATTTGTGAATGCTCCAGTCCGATTATGTACAATGGTGTAGTAAAATACCTTCCCTTATATAAAATGGCAAAATGAATTTTTACTTTTAGGATTTTATTTTTTGTGGCAGGGGGGAAGTATTTTCAAGCCATGGTTGGCTGAATCTGTGGATACAGAATCTGCAGACATGGAGGGCCGAATGTACTTATTTCTGCCCTGTTTCGCACTACAGATTCCTAAGTGAAGGAGGAGTTTTAGCAGTCTCATCTTTGTAGCTTGTAAGTGCTTAAGGAAATACAGTAGATCTGTGCAAACGCCAGTCACTTAGCAACCATATCTGCCACTTTAAAAAAAAAATCAAGAAAATGAAGCTTTTCAAAAACTGCAGTACAGCTTAAAAGCCTGTCCTATTGTTTCTGAAAGGGGGTTTAGGAGCGTGAAGGTGCTGACATCCCAAGACATTTCGCTGCCACAAGAAGCCAAAGATGTTCCTGCCCTGATCCATCACCCTAGTGGCACCAAAAGATTTTAAGAGATGCCAAGTAAGATGGAAAAAACAAAACAAAGCACCCACTTAATCAACCAAACCACTCTGAACACACTGATTGCACATGATTTAGGAACCTAATAGGGTCAGGCTTGATTAATATTTGGATGGGAGACCACCACAGAATTCCCGGTAGGACTAGGAAAAAAAATCCTGCCTGGAACCGAACAGAGTCTTGGCTTCTGGTCAGAGCTGACAATATACAGCAAGATGGATGAATGTCTGGATTCATTATAAATCAGCTTCCTGAGAATCAAATGGGCAACATAGATAAAGATCTAACTTCTCGTCCTGACTTGGTTTCGTGTCCCAGAGCCAAAAACCAAAACAACTCATTGGCAGAACACAAATCTCCAAAAACATACTTACGCCAGTCATCCAGGGGTATTGATACTATAGTATCAGAGGACAGCTAGGTTTCGGTTTCAACGTGCAAAACAGGCCATCCATCCCCTGCGTTAACAAAATCAACCAGCCATAAAAATAATTTTTATTGGTAATGAGGCAAACATCCCAGTATGACAAATCCTCTTCTGGAAAGACTTAGCTTACTCTGCAGGGTTTGCAGTCACAAAGGAAGGAGCTTAAACCTGCATGGGAGCCACCCAGCTTCAGTATTTAACACAAAGGCTTTTTCAAGATCAAGGGCGGAACTGCATGACACAAAACTCAGCCATGAAAATGGCTCCACACATAGTTTAGTATGAAACCCACATACAAACTTTTAGAAGTTGACAGTGGTACATAAGGGTTCTTGATTAGAAAACATTTCTTCCAACCACATGAAGTCTGTACCTGTAAAGAGTGAGACAACACTTCTTGCGTACTTGTCACGCAATCACACAACGAACTCCAGTTTTACCTAGTTCTGCCTTGAAATGGAGGCTCTTGAAAAGGAGTGTTCTTAAAAGCACCGCAGCACACAGTTAACAGTGTAAGTCAGGGGCAGAGCTTGGCAAGGTTATATTTGGGTTCCAGTTCCTAGAATCTCCAGGCCACCCTAGCCATTGGCTGGGGATTCTGGGAGCTTCTAATCCCCAAAAGGTAACCTTCCTAAGCTGTGCTCATTTGGGCCTCAAAAATGATGTTATACTTCAGTTCTCAGTAGCCCCAGCCAACGCAAATAGGAGCTGCAGCATCAACAAATTCGAGGAGGCCACAAATTGCCCACCCGACTGTAAGTTTATAGCCTTTCGGATTCCGAGAATTTAAAGTATTGCCTGCATACTGTCATTTTTAAGACCAATGTTGTCTCAATAACATATTGTTTGGCTGAATACATATGGTTTGAAGACCAGTCCTTAACAATGAAGTATTTATTGTAAACTTGCCATTCTCAGAGGGAGAGCGTCCTGTCTGTCTCTGCATTTTCTTGCATGTTATTTAACTCCTCCTGGAGGATATTCACCAAGGAATTCCTACATGCGGGTCTGACGCTGCTAGTAATTCTTACCCGGGAGTGTCCATCTGCACAGGAAGGAATTTTACAAAATAGCCCTTTGTCCTCCTGAGGACAGAGGAGGGCTGTTTGGACACAGCTTTCCAAGGATGGAACAAGGTTCTGAAAAGATGCCAGCCCTCCATGCTGGAGACCTCCTAGCCACAGCTACTTCAGTAGCAGTCTGCTTCATTCTCTTCTATGTTCCCTGAAGCTGAGAGAATATCCTGCAAGAGGGAGTGGGGGCTCTGCTCCAAGTGATCGCTACTTAGATCCAGGGATCTTTGCAAGCTTTCCAGGTCCATTGACTTTAAAACTGTGGGCAGATACTCAGAATCCTGGAGAAATTTCTCAGCAGACTCCCCAATGGTACAGATCAGTGCAGAAGCAGACGTCTCTCCTGGTGTTTCCTCTGGCTGAGCTCCGTCACCCGGTTCTAACCTCTTCCCTGGCTCCGGGCAGCTGTCTTTGCAAATCTTTGATTTCACAGCAAGAAGGACCTGGCAGGCTTTCAGTGCAACTGGCCTGTCACAGTCCTGAAGGGCTCTGAAGAGGAACTCAAAAAGCTTCACTCGACAGAATGTCTGCAGCAGTTCGGGAAGGCAAGAAGACAAACTACAGGATGGCAAGCAATCAGCGGTATACGGACACTCGACAAGGCCAAACTGCGCAAATGTTTGGGCAATAAAAACCTCTGCCAGCTCCAAGCCAGTCGTCTTTACTTCCCAGTCCAAGTCCCCGCTCACGGCTTGGATAGCTTTGGAAACAAATGGTTCAGGGGCCGCCAAGACATCCGGGTGGCCTTCCCGCAGCCAGTCAATGAAGACACCAATCACTGCTCTGCGAGGGAAGCCTTCAGTGTCCGTGGTCAAGATTTCCAGCAAGTGAGTTCCAACTCTGCTGGCCTTGAGGATAAGAAGAAGAAGAAACATGGAATCTAAAGGGCTGTTCATTGTTCTCCACTCAAACTAGACTAGATCTCTCTTTTCTAGACCATCTGGCATTCACAAAATGGTATCCTATCTGCTAAGATCAATGTTCTGAATGTGGAGCAGTATGTAGCCAAACCTGAATGCCTATGCATGAGAGGGTCAAAGTGGGAGACTCTGGGGAATCACAAGCTTGAAAAAAGAAAAAAAAACCACTATGTGGGATCCCTCCTTCCCACTGCTGCATGCTATGTAGCCACAGAAAGTTGGTGGACTGATAGAATTAAAAAAATATATATGTAAGAGTCCTGGAAAAGGTGTGGCTGGCTAGCTAGAACCTTAAAACAAGAATATACAGTGGCCAAGGCAGAGTGTGGAAAAATTACTTTTGGACTACAATTCCCCAAAGTCCTCAGCACGGTCACTGGGATGCTGGGAGTTCTAGTCCAGAAAAGGAACTTTTCCAAGATCTGGGCTAGGTATGAGAAATGGGAGGCACTGCCCATGTGCATGATGGGTGAATATAAAGCCAGACAAAAACTTGGAAAAGTCTGGCTGTTGTAGCTGAAAAAGTAACTTCCCTAAGCTCCAGGGTAAAATGTTCACCGGCACAATTACTGTACCTCTTTGTGATTCCCACTGCCTTCTGAGCCTGGCGTCTTAGAGTCAACTACTAGGGAAAGCTGCCCCAAGGCCTTCACAGCACTGGCTCGAACGTAGCTCTCTGGGTCGTCCAGAAGGCTCTCCGCCAGGGCTGGCACTTCGGAAGAGAGCAGCTCCTTCCAGAACCACTGCTGCCCTGCAGAAAGAAGACACACGAGTCTATGTGGACTGCTCTATCCCATTCTCCATCTCCGTCTGCCTCTGCAGGAGGGGCAGGCAACTGTGGAGGCTGACGGAGAAAGTTTTCACCCCCATGGTGGGCTTCCCCCCTTCTGAAAGCTGGCCAAAGGGGAAGTCATTTCCTATCGCCATTTTGGCCAATTTTCCTATGTTGCCAGGACCGGGACAATGTATCTGCCACTCCCAGATGGCCCCAGAAGTGACAATTTGCCAATTTGGGGTGTTTTTCACTACCCATCCCGCAAAATGGAGAGAAGGGTCTGGGAAGGCATATAAACCCTCCACATGTGGGCCAAGCTTTCTCCCTGCTGCACTAGAGGCAGGAAGCCTCACTCTGCTGTTCAAACAAAGGTCTGATTCGGAGAGATACTAGCTAGTTCAGCAGCTCCTGGGACTTTGGCAAACAAACAACGGCCGATTAGACAAATTTTCCTGGTCTTCAAGTTGACTTCAACCCCTCAGTATCAGGGCAAAGAAAGAATGTGCCCAAGAAAACCCTTCTGCAGAAATATTCCTGGTACGTGAATGCTGTCCAGCCAGATGGTTCTGGGGCAGCCTCTCCAACTACTGTCCTCTGGATGTTTTGGACTACAACTCCAATCAGCCCCAGTGAACACACCCAATTGCAAAGGATCACGGGAACTGAAGTCCAAAACATCTGCAAGTTGGGAAAAGCTGTTCTAGAAGCTCACAAGTAGGGTATGATGTGAAAAAGTTCATTTCTCTCTCTCTCTCTCTCTGCCTCTGAACCACAGGTGGACTGCCTTTCAACAGAGATGCTTTGCTTAGCTTATCCAAGCCTCTCATCCTTGGCTGCTTTCCGGGGGAGCAGTCACCTCCATGCTTACTTTTCAAGTGCTTCATCACCAATGTGAGGAACTCCAGGGCAGAGTCACGCACTTCCCAGCTGGGGCTGCACATGCGTTTTTGTAACACAGGTAATATCTCTGCAAAAAGAGGAAGGACACAGGTGACAACAGAAAATTTCAGGAGCAGAATACCTTAGAGGTCATCTGTTCCAGCCTCTTGCTCAGTCCTGATACAACTGCTTCTACTTATGAAATATTAAGGCTGCAGTCTTATACACACTTACTGGTGAGGCTCCCACTGATTTCAACGGAGCTTAATTCTGCAGGAGAAGTATAAAACTGCTCTGTACACTAAGCAGCTGTGGATCTGATCAGTGGCTAAACAGAAGTCAGCAAGCATCTCTGAGGCACATTGAACTTGGAAGGCCACAGTGGAAGAATGCTAGACGTTACCAAAAAAATATGAAGTCAGGAAATATGCATTCTCCTCCCCTGCCACCCAGTATTTTCATTTGATACCTAACGTAAGAGTACCTGAACAAAAAAATTAGCAACAGGCTATGGCTTATAATCAGGAGTTAGCAAGAAGCCAGATCAAGATCTACTGATAAATCTCTGGGTTATAATCAATCGATCAGCATGGACTTCCAACTCCTGGCCAATGTAAAACGCCATGTATAACAGCAACCAAACCCAACCACATCCTACAACTACCCCCAGTTTCTGCCATGGCTAACCACTGTTTATCTCTCAGGCTCTGTGCTTTTCTCCTTTAAAATGCAAGGAGAATAGTGATAGGTTCCAAGCAGATTTGAGTTTGCATATGCAGATCATCCCAGCATACAGACTACAGGGCACAACTGCAATTGGCTTTACCCTTGGAGCCCTTATTTTGCATCTGGTTCTATCTCCCAAGACATTTTCTTTGACTGGACTCCTCTTGGTGAGTCTCAAGGGATGTTTTAAATAAATACAAACAACTGCAGCAAAGATCCATGAGCTTCTAAGCTAGGGTGGACACAATGTGACCCCAAGGCCACTTTGGTCAGGCCCTGACACTCATCCACACTCAACATTTTTTTCTGGTAAAGAAAAGAGGTGAATTTCCTCTCCTAATAGCCTCAGGGAGAAAGAACAATTCAGCTTCTAAATCAGTCACAGGGGGTCTTGCAGCATCAAAATACCCATCTTCCAAAACTATTTCCATGGCTTTCCCGTTATTTTTTGGTTGCCCATCTGCCCCATGGAGCATCTTTGGACTAAAAAATGACCCTACATCAGCCAAAATAGGCTGCCTCTACTCTAAGCCTCCCAGTACCAGAGGGAAATTTCTTTCTTTCTTTTTAAATGCCATGAGAAGGGGAGGAGAATATGCTTATATGTTTGCTCTACATCTGCTTCTTTTATTATAAGGGTGACCTAATTTGTCTTTCTCTAGCTGTGAGACTGGTACCTCTGAAAAACTGCTGATGTTGTTTGAAGTCAGCAGTCAAGCCACGTGGTTCTAAGACATTCAGAAACCATTTCAGTGTCGCCTGAAAGGCCTTCTTCAGAACCTGCAAGGGAATAAAGGGGAATCCTCAAAATATGTGAAAGAAGCACCCCCAAGTCTGTAAAGAAAGGAGAAAATTTTGCCTTTCCCTCTTCCCACAAGCATGGTGTCTGGGCAGATCCTTCCACACCCTCCTCTCCCTGCATACATAGCTCCTTTTGCAGGATACTTGAGTTGAGATACCAGTTTTTAAACATACAATTTTTATAACAACCAGCTGAGATGGAAACACTTCTGATAAGTCTGATGGAATGGTTGCCACAAGTAAGAGTTCTAAAAGAGAAGGACGCCTGCCTGTAGCAACCAGTTAAGAGCACAGAACGCTAGCTTTGTTTTAGTGGTGGGATTGCTGTGTAGACTGTATTGCATACTCACAGTAGAGCTGATATCCGGACTCTTCAAGTACACCAGAAGAATGTCAAAGACCCGTTCTACAGCTTCATCATGAACTGAAGCTAAAAGTACAGAGAAGAACAGTCAGAAAATTCACTGGCAATAAACCAAGTTCCTGGGCTCAGATGGCAGCTGCAAGGACACGCATCCCTGGCTAATTTAATGGGAAAGAAAGTTTAGCCAGGGACAGGGTGGTGGAGCTGTGAATGCTCCAGAATTCTCCCTTTCAAACCAGTGTTCAGATTTTGCAACACGAAAAGAGGACAGGAAGATCTCAGAACAACAGCAGCCTCGGCTAGCTGAAGACAGCATGGGCTTTTCTTAGAAAACAGTATTACATTGGTTGCAGTATTGAAAAGCAGTATTTAAAAATATGGTCTGGTATTTCTGTTCCTGAAAAGAACCAGGAGACCCTACCACCTCACTAGGCAACTGTTTCCACTGTCCAGTCTCTAAAGCCAAGAGACTCCCCAGTTTTAAGGTTTGTTAAGTTTAGACACTAATTTGAAACATTGGCTTGACTGAATACATCTAAAGCTCATGGAGTGAACAAACTATATTCCTATGCACATGTTGCATTAGAGACCCAGTGTGACATTGTGATTTGCGCACAGGACTGGAGACCAAAGCTTGATTCCCTGCTCAGCCACAGAAACCCACTGGGTGACCTTGGACAAGTCATACTCTCTCAGCCTCAGAAGAAGGCAAACCCCCTCTGAACAAATCTTGCCAAGAAAACCCCTATAGGTTCGACTTAGGGTCACCATAAGTTGGAAATGACTTGAAGACACACAACAACAGGTTGTGTTACAAGCTGCTCCTCAGAAAAGAGTCACTGAGAGAATCCACATGCCCTTGAGAGTTGCAGGTACTGATGCCTTAGTCCCCGGATTGCAAAAATCGTGTGAAAATAGCTGGGGAAGGAAACAACTTACTTGCCCACTGAGAGAATGCCGCAAGGAGACCGAGGGCCGTCCGCTGAACTCGGAAACAGCCAATCAGGATTTTACCAAGTGTAGCTCCCAGGGAAGAGACCGGAACAGCAAGGCCGACACAAAACTGCAGCACAGTCACCAAGGAATGCAACAAAGGCTTATGGGGAATTTCCACTGGGGAGCAAGCCTGGTGGGGAAGAAAAAAAGGGAATGCATTTCCAGCCCATGTCAAGGAAAGGCCATAATTCAAAGTGAAAGCGCACATCTTTTGCATGTAAAACCTTCCAGGTTTAAAACTAGAGAGAGCTGGAAAAGGTCTTGCTTGAAATCCTAGAAAGCTAAAGACAATACTGGGCAAGATGAATATACCAGGCTAGATGTTCCACTTTACCAGAAGTGGCATTTATATAGGATTGTTTCCAGATCTGAACTCTGGATCAATTTCAGCCTCTTCAAGGGAGGCAAGTATGATTCTTCAAAGCCTGCTTTGTGCTAAAGAATGACTCCTGTCCAACTTTGTATAGCCTGATTTAATGTAAGGTATATTCTACCTTCTTTCAGAGCTCTGGTTTCTTGTTTACCACCAAAAGCAGCAGCGAAAAAAAATATGATGCAAAATCCAGAACTAGATGGTGCAACCTCTGCATATTGTGCAAATGAAGCCTATTTAATGTAATGCATGCAGGCTGTATAATCTAGGCTAACTTGGCTGAGAATCTTCTCTCTTAAAACAGCAACAGAGATACACTAAGATGACTTTTTTATCACCAACTGGTGCTGCTATGAAGGGTCATTTTGCACACATTTCATGCTGTAGTGCCCTTCTAGATATATTAGACTACAGTTCATATCATCCCCAAGCAGCTTGGTGGGAATGATAGGAATTACAGTCCAACACATCTAGATGGTACCTGGAGGAGGAAGTCTGCTCTATGTCTTACCAAGCACTGGATCTCCTCAAGATGAGCCAACGTCTGGCACAGGAGACTAACACATGATGATCGGGATGAGAGGAGAGACTCCACAGAGGCAGCAGAGCTAGGAGGCGGATCTAGCAAACCTGGAGGGAACAGAGGCAAATGACACATGTCATACAAAATGCTTTTCTGACATGGCTGGTAAGAATCTAAGATGAGGGAAAAATCAAACTTTTTAGCCAGTTCTTCCATTATAAAGAGAAGGAATCCATCTGGGACATTCTTATAGGTATTATGATGCTATTATTTACATCAATCTTCCCCAACCTCATACACTGAACCAGAAATCCCAAATACCACAGTCCCTGAGATGCAAGTGGTTATGCACCTGTGGGATCCAACATTGCCACATTGGTACATATTTACACTATGCTAAAAGTGAAAAGGAGAGCCAGCGTGGTGTCGTGGTTTGAGCATTGAACCCTTGGAGACCAGGGTACTCCTGCAGCAACAAAAGGGAAGAGAACCTTGATCTTCACTTTCAGACTCCATCTTAACTCCAGCATCTTACTTGGAAATTCTACGGAATCAGAAGCAGCTCTCGAGATGCAGTCCATTGGCTGAAGAAGAATATTCAGAGCTTGCCTCTTAATGGCCTGCGGGCTTGAAAAGAAAAAAGAAACCATTAAGCTTTCCTCCCATCCTGAACAGATCATCCCTATGGTTTAATCAGACTTCAACTTTACTTTGGGAATCAACAGAAATTCGAAACACTCACACAAAAGAATACCTCCAGATCAAATGGTGTGTACACTAACCAGCTTTGACTCACTAGCCCTATTCAAGCATTTGGCTGAATGCCTGGAGAGCTCTGTGGATAGTGGAGATTTGAACACACAGACATGCCTCGGAATCTCACTGGCTAAATGTGGTTACAAAACTTTCTGCAGACCTTCATGCTCAATGTGTGGAAGTCTCCAACACTGCTGGTGCATGAGGATGTTCGGACAGCATGCTCACATGTTTACCTACATCTTCCCCACCCTCCACACATTCAGGTGAACACCTGAACACAACTACTGGGGCCTGCAGATGGAGGACAAGGCACCAGGTTGGAAAGGCAACACAAGGCAACTGAAGTAGTTTGTTAGCTTCTTTGCCAGTCCTATTGATGCAGCTCATTTGGCTTTAAAGTTAAACTTACCATGCCTCAAGTTTCAAGAGTCCTAAAGCCAGAGGGCTGGACTGTGCGAGAGTTAAGTTCTTCAGGGCAAGCGTCACCAGCTTCCAAAGGCTGCATTCAGGACTGCTAAAGGCAGCAGACCTATGGGAGGGAGACAGGCCAAGCAAAAAGCCAAGCTGGTATGTTTGTATACTTGCCTGCTTTTTTAATCTGTTGCATTTATATATCCCCACTTTCCTCCACTGAGCTCAGAGGAAACATCCATGGCTCTCCTCCACCTCCATTTCATCTTCACGCCAAACCAGTGAGGTAGGTCGGGCTGAAAGAGCAGTTAAAGGTCTCCCAGTATAAAGGTGCTGCTATCTTCCTTTTTTCACCTTCCCCTCCCTTCCTCCTTTTTATGCTGTAAGAAACTAAGGCCATTTCTGCATTAGACTATTCTAGTGCTATTATTCCACTTTCAACATCCTATGGAATCAAAGGCACTTCCCTAAACTGCAAACCCCAGGATTCCACAGGATGTTGATAATAAAATAAAAGCATTATAACAGTCTAGTGCAGAAATGGTCTAACACAACTACTTCTTGGAAAACTGCTACAGATGTCTCCCAGTGACTTTCATAGCTCCAGTGGGGATAAGACCCCACATCTCATAAGCCCAACACTCAAACAAAACTAGCTCAACCACTGAGTGACATAGCTTTATTATTTTATTTCTATTATTAAAATATTTTTATGTTGATCTGTATCACAAACCTTCAGGGTAGCACACAAGTAAAATAAACTGAAGCTGTTTAGAACAATTTAAAACTTAAAGGAATATGTTTAATAGACCAGGAGCCTATTAAACCCTTTAACGGGTCAGAACAGTTTAAAACGAGATGGGTGCATGCACATTTTGGAATAAATCAGTTAGGCCCCAAATGCTTTAAAAGGCTGCATTTTCGGACTTCCGGTTTGGATCAGCACAAGCTAAGTCACTGCGGCGCTTCTTTCGGCGCTTCAGGGAAGACAGCAAAGCACCTTTTGGGGCCTAATCTTAATATCAGAGCCCCACAGGGATTCTGGATGGAGGAATCCCAGTTTTTCCCACTGTGCCTTTATAGTGCAGTTGGCACTGCCACCTGGAAGAAAAGGCGACCGAGGTGATCGCAGCATGTGGTGATGAGTTGCCATCTCTGAAACTGAGCGGGTGAGTGAGTTCCATCCCCACTTGCAAAGCTCCCTAAACTGCAAACCCCAGGATTCCATAGGATGTTGAAAGTGGAATAATAGCACTATAACAGTCTAGTACGGAAATGGCCAGAGACTCCTTTAAGTATTGAGGTCCCAAGGGTATGTGTCTGACACCAAAGGTGGATACCATCTCACTATCTTCTCCTGTGTTAACCACAACAAGGACCTGCCAGAAGCTTCCAAGGAAAACTGAAGAGACGCCTACCTTGCCATGCTCAGGAACAGATCCACCAGAGAGTGCCCTGCTTGGACAGGTTCCTCAGTCAAAAGGGAACCAACAGTTTCTGCTATCCGTGACCAAAGGACTTCTGTCCATGGGTCCTGGTTGTGTTCAAACAATGTTGTCAGTAGCTTCAAGGAATGTGTGACACGGGAGGTGGACTTGGATTTAAGAGAGTCCTCAACACGAGTTATGACCATTCGAGCACAGGCTGGCCAATCGCAGTCCTTTGCGCAGAGAAGGCGGGACGGCTCAGACTGCACCGAGAAGATGAGCGTGCGGGCGAGAAGCCGATTGGCTCCCGAAGCAACAAACAGGCTGCGGTCTCCTTGAAGAGTGAAAATCACATCTAGAGCACCTGGTTTAAGACAGAGAATGAGAAAGAGAGAATGACAAGAATGACGACAACTTTTAAGAACATGGTTATCTCACGGGAAATGTTCTATCTTGTGGTGGATTCTGATATGGTTCATTGCAATTGAACGGCACACCTATCTGTGCAAATGTTTTGTTTATTCATCAGCAACACTCTGCTCAACAATCATTTCCATAAATCAGCAGATACTTTACCAGCTATAACAGAATGCTGGTATGACCCCCCCCCCTCTGTCAAGGAAACAAGCAGTCCAGAGAAATCAGGAAAACTCAAGTGTGTTAACTGGAAGGGGCTGTTGAGATCATCTTCACTCAGTGCGGTTTTCCTTCATCAGGCCTGAATAAATTACATTCTCCCTCTTTCCCTACTGGTCTGTGATTATCGAGTTGACCAAGATACATTTATATAATGGTATCAGTTAATATGTGACACGTCATAGAAAGCCAAAGAAAAAAATCCCTGCCTCAAAGGAGTCTGCAGTCTACAATTTGTCAGGGAAAGGAAAGGAAACTGGAGGCAGGAGAAAACAGAGGAAGAAAGCCAGATGCACAGGTTTGAGTATAGTTCCAGGAGCACACAGGAGGTTGTTAACAGGACATATAGGGTAGGACAGCCACAGCTACTAAAGAATATCTTTAATTCTTCAGTTTAGGAAGGTCCCAGGACCTCTGTGGTCCTATCGAAAGAAGGCATAGTATACACATTGTGGAAAGAAAAGAAAAAAAGCATCCAAGCCACACTTACCAGAGTTGCAGAGGAACTGAAAGGCACTATAGTGCTGCAGCATAGTGTAAACGCCCTGTACCCAGCCGCTCCGGATGGTCATGTCCTCCCACAAGGTACTGCCAAGGGCTCCTGCCTCGCCAAAGGCACCAAACACCACTTCCCCCTGCTGAATCAAGAATAGGAAAACACACAACTCACATGGCCGTTCTAGAGTAAGCAGTGAGAGGAAGAGGTAGCAGATGCAGAATTAATACTAGAAGGTGAGCAATACTTATCTTTTTTTCCTACCAGATAATAGGAAATGATCAACCCTCTTTTTCCTGCATTTCTACCAACACTGAGATGGGTGAATATTTGCTGTAGCACTTCCCAGACCACGTTGGCAAAGGTATGGGACTTGGCATTTTCTTCCTAACTATATTTTATTTTAAACTTATTAACCACAAATAACAGCAGTAAAAATCAACTAATAGGAATTCCAGATTCCAACCAGTCATGTTCACTTTTTCCTTTCTCAATGGATATGAAACATTCTGTGGCTTCAAAGTATTAGAGATAGTGATGAAAATTCTAAGACTTATTTATTTCAGAAAGGAAATGTACTTCTGCAAATCTGGGTATTTCTCCACTGACTCCAACTGCCCTAAGACCTTTCTCTTGTTTCTCAGTCACCCTGTTTTGGCTTCAGTCTTGTCAGTGATCAACACCTGAGTTCACTGAAGGTAGGAAACAGTTGTAGCTCTGAGATTTCATTGCCTCTTTTTTGCCACCATAAAGTCTAAGGCAGGAGTGGGATTCATAAATCTTTCCAGATGGTGTTAGGATTGCAATTCCCAGCATTCCTGACCATTGCCTATGCCAGTGAGGGTTGCTGGGAGTTGTATCTGGAGGGCTCTGTGATTTCCACCCCTGGTCTAAGCATTTTGTGACTTTTCACCATGCCAAACATGGACTTAATTCCTATTTTTGTAGCGGGAAGAGTCCTGAAACACACACAGTATTAATTCCATCTAGCAACTGCCCAACAATGCACCGCATAGAAATGTCCCCTGGTTAAACATGCTTCAGTGTGATCAAATGCAAGCACACTGAACACAAAGCTTAATCTTCGCAGGCTACAAGTACTGTAGAATTGCACTGATATCGTCTTGAGACCCGACTGACCTGCAGGTGCTGGAAACTGGTTTCAGAGGCAGCAAGGATCCCAGTGAGTCTTAAGATGAAGGAAAGGATGTTGGGATTCGGCTCTTCTTGCCGGAGCACTGCAAGAATCATCTCACTCAAGCATGGATTCTCCTCTAACAGCAGCAGGCTGGATTCTGCAGGAGTAAGCAAGGAGGACAATGAGGAAGCCATCACAAACAGCACTGGTCCTGTTAAGATGCATAATGATGTAGCAACACTCTCACGGCATAATCCTGCATGCCTGTGCACAGAATGAGTCTTGAGGTCCTTGAGAGAGGCTCTTCTCTCAGACTCATCATTTCCACAGGCACAGCTGTTGGAGATGCAAGAGAGGACCTTCTTGGGGGCTCTGGAAACCCCTTCCTGGGGAGGGCAGAAGGGCCACTGCCTTGCTGTCCTTCCTTTGGCAGGCAAAGGCAGGCTTTTCAAAACTGAAAGTTCCAGAGAAACTGCTTTTTATCACTGTAACTATATGTTTCACATTGCTTTTAATATTGTTAATATATTGATATGTTGAATATTTTAACCTTATTGAATTTATATTAATTAGTAAACCTCTTTGAGTCCAGGTTCTGGGGGTAAAAGCAAGATATAAATAACATTAAGAAGCAGAAGAAGCAGTCTTCTTCCATTCATTGAGGCTGACTCCTGAGTGAATGCAGCAGTAAGGCAACCTTCCCCAAATCAGTGCCTGATAATTTTGGACTACAGCTCCCATCATCCCCTGTCAACTTCCTCAGCCCCAAGTAGCAGTTTTCAAATTCTGGTCCTCCAGATGTTTGGGACTTCAATCCCCTTAATTCCTGAGCATTGACCGCACTAGCTATGCCTTCTAGGAGCTGAAGTCTGAAATATCTGGAGGACCAGAGTTTGAGAACCACTGCCTTAAGGCAAAGCATCAAGGGGTGGGTTTTCTCATGCCCACTCATAAAAAAATCTTACAAAACAGAAAGCTATATTACAAAGCTTGGAAACACTGTTGTTTCTGGACTACAACTTCCAAAACAACAGCTATCCCAGTTGGATGGTGCCAAGGGTGCTGTCCAAAAACATTCTTTTTCCAAACTCTGCTAAAATGTCAACATACCTGTGCTGGTCAGGATCTTAAACCAGTCTAGTAACTTTTCCAAGCATGTATCATCCGAAACAGGACACTGAGGGTCTGCTAGAACTGTACATACGGAAGGCAGCAGCTGGGAACACTTGGCATCCATGATGAGCAGGAGAGTCAGGCTTGGTCGGTTCCTCTCTCATGGGTCAAGCTACAGCCTACAAATGAAGGAGAACCTGCATTCTTAGGAGGAAATTGATCAGGAACGTGAAAGTTTACATGAGATTTAAGAACACAAGAGTGGAAATATAATGTTGTTTATTAAGAGTGGGCAGTAGGCAATATTGGGCTAAAACTGGTAACAGGAAGGAGTTTGTGGGTTTCATTTGTTCTCTGCCATCGGGCTGACTCCAGCTTTTGGCAACCCTGTGACCAGCAGATCTTCAGGCATCTCCCTAACCAACTGCTCTGCTCCAGTCTTACAAACTCAGAGCCAAGGCTTCTTTGATGGAATCCATCCATTCGCAGGGCGGTCTTCCACTATTCCTACTGCATTCCCCTTTCCCAAATATCATCATATTTTCTGATGAGCCAAATCGGAGCCAGCGTGGTGTAATATTTTGAGCATTGGACTATGACTCCGGAGACCAGAGTTCCAATCCCTGCTCGGCCATGGAAACCCACTGGGTGCCCTTGAGCAAGTCACATCCTCTCAGCCTCAAAGGCAGGCCAAGACAAACCCCCTCTGAACAACACCATTTCCGCACTACAGTGTTAAAGTGCTGCTATTCCACTATCAACCTCCTATGGAATTCTGGGGTTTGTAGTTTAGGGAAGGTCACTTCGAATTCTCAGTCAAAGAGCTGTTCGGTCTCAGTAAACTACAAACCCCAGAATTCCACAGGGCATTGAAAGTGGAATAGCAGCAGTTTAACACTGTAGTGCGGAAATGGCTCAAGTCTTGCTGTTGCAGGAATTCAGAGGCAGAGAGACCACGGAGTAAAGGAAAAAGAGTTTATTATAAGTTACGCGTGGGCTGCAAGGCTGGAATCCCTTCCCAAAGAGAGCCCAGAGCTCAGTTTGCAAGACAGTTTTATAGGAACATAATACAAAGACCTTCCCTCTTGCCCGCCCCTCTGAGGGACTGCGATGCTTGCAATAGTCTCTGATACCCTTTCATTCCAGGGGATGCTTTACAGAACATTGGTTCAGCACACCGTGGCCACTACTCTGTGTCCAACAACAGGAACTGCGGCTGTCTTTGCCAACGCAGGACGTGGAGACCGCTTGACTTGCGGCACCCTTTACGAAGATTCTTCTTATAAGGTTCTATAGGCGTATTTTATAATCATATTTAGGGTCTCTACTTCATTGCCAAAAAAAGGATCGCCGTATGTCAGAAATGACTTGAAGGCGCACGACGGTGTCTCACCAAAAGTGCAACGGCCCCCATCTCTGCTTCTAGGGAGAGTTTCAGTCTGATTTTGGCCATTTCCGCACTAGCCTGTTATAGCGCGATGATTCCACTTTCAACCTCCTCTGGCATCCTGGGGTTTGCAGTTTCGGGAGGGGCCGGCTGGCCCCTCCCGAAACTGCAAACCCCAGGTGCCAGAGGAGGTTGCAAGTGGAACCATCGCGCTATAACAGGCTAGTGCGGAAATGGCCATAGCCCAGGACCTTTGGGCAGTCCAGGGCATCTGCAGAAATGGCTTCCACTACTTCATTTCACATTAATCCATTTTCTCCCTGTCTGCTTTCTTCCCCACCCAGGATCCCCCCCGTGTCCCCAACCCTCCCCGGCCCCAGTAGAAGCATCACAGCCCTTACGTTGGGGGGCAAGTAGCAGCCCCCTGGCCTCCCCTTGCATGCAAGCCAGTGCCCACAGCCTGGCCCCCTGGGGCGTTCAGGCCAAGCTAGGCCCACCCGCAGAATCCTGACCTGTTGGCTCAGAAGCAAGAGCCCCTTCCTGGTCTTTCGTCCCGAAGCGAACTGAAAAGATGCTTGGATTTTATTGGGAGGGAGATCATGGATCCTGCTGAACTCAGGCCTTGTCTGCACTAGCCTGTTGTAGCGCGATGATTCCGCCTTCAACCTCCTATGGAACCCTGGGGTTGGCAGTTCCGGGGGGGGGCCTCAAAGACCTCGAATTCCTCATCTCCTCAAAGGCCCCTCCCTAAACTGCCAACCCCAGGATTCCATAGGAGGTTGAAAGCGGAATCATCGCGCGACAACAGGCCAGTGCGGAAAAGGCCTTACTTACAGGGAAACAGGCAAATAGTAGCACTTGCAGACGTTTAGACTGGGACGAAACTGTTAAGATGAACACGGGAGCTAAATTCCCCAGTAAAAAGACCCTGTTAAGAGCCACGATCAGTTCCCCCAAAGCGAAGGTTTTATTATTATTATTCTTATCACTTGGTGGCAACACAAACTCTTACCTGCTTGCTTGGCAATGCGCGCACGCGCAGTGCAGCCTCCACAAGGCGCATGCGCAGTAGGTGTAACCGGCTGCATGGTACCCCCTTCCCATCCTTGCATTGAGATCAATGGGTGTGACTTTAAGAGCACCGCCGCACACTAAGATTTGCGGAGGGGGGCTATTTGGGGACTATAGTTCCCGCTATCCAAAATGCACAGCTTTTTGCAGCGCAAAGGATTCTGGGAGTTGTAGTCCGAGAGGAGGGGCACAGGGCTGCCCGGTGGAATAAAAGGCAGGACTCCTCTCCCTTTCATGCACTGACAGTAACAATTACTCTGCTCGCGCTGGCCACTCCCACGTTACACGCAGCCTATAGTCACGGGACCGCCTTTCACGCAAATCACCCACGAGCGGCTCCCTTCGCGGCTTGGGCACACGCAGAGCCAGGTCTGCGCCTGCGCAAGCAGACGTATCCCTTCGGGCAAGGCTTCGTTCGTCCCGACTGGAACTCCGGAGGCGAGGCCGCTCGGCCTGGGCGGGCCCTCTCCGCGAGTCCATCCGGGTCCTCGGCGGCCGGGTTGCCGTGGCCGGTTGCCATGGTCTCCCCAAAGCCGGAAGTCGGGAGGCAAGGCGGCTGCCTGGCGGGGTCGGAGAGGAGCGGCTGGACCTGTGGGGACTCGGCGGCGGCGGCGGCGTTCGGCGAGAGGCCGCTCGGCGCGCCCCCGTTATGTCCCAGGGCCCCAGCGAGGCCGCCGCGGAGCGGGAGCTGGTGAGGGAGGGGGGAGGGGGGAGGGGGGGAGGGAGGGAGAGGGGGAGGGGGGAGGGAGGGAGGGAGGGAGGGGGGGAGGGAAGGAGAGGGAGGGGGAGGGGGAGGGAGAGGGGGAGGGAGGGAGAGGGGGAGGGAGGGAAGGAGGGGGAGGAGGGAGGGAGGGAAGGAGAGGGAGAGGGGAGGGGGAAGGGAGTGGGAAGCCCCCAGCCGTCCTGCCGGGGTCAGAATCAGCCCTGGGCCGGGGGACCGGGGCATCATTGCAGGGCCGAGTGAGCTGCCCTCCACGGTTGCCGGTTGCGCTTCTGCAGATCCGATTATTCGTTGGCCATTTCCGCACTAGCCTGTTATAGCGCCATGATTCCACTTTCAGCATCCTCTGGAATTCTGGGGTCTGCAGTTTCGGGAGGCGCCTCGAAGGCCCTCCTCAAAGGCCCTCCTCAAAGCCCCTCCTGAAACTGCAAACACCAGGATGCCAGAGTTGGTTGAAAGTGGAATCATCGCGCTATAACAGGCTAGTGCGGAAGTGGCCCGGCTCTCTTGGGGCTTGTAGGTGTCTCTTATTGAGAAGAATGTCCCTTATTTCAAAGTTTGAAAGTTTTTTCTTTTATGCGGACTGAGCAAAATGCCAGACAATCCTCTATTTTGGGGTGTGGGCCTTTCCTAAAGACAGAAATGTATGCATCGT
Source organism: Ctenosaura bakeri (assembly GCA_948474755.1). Taxonomy (NCBI): domain Eukaryota; kingdom Metazoa; phylum Chordata; class Lepidosauria; order Squamata; family Iguanidae; genus Ctenosaura; species Ctenosaura bakeri. The sequence goes on from CAOLHI010000721.1 coordinate 64,729, forward strand.
GCAATCTATTAATGTTAATTTTACAGAGAAATACATGGCTCAATTAAATACAGTATCACTTAGGCCATTTCCGCACTACAGTGTTAAAGTGCTGCTATTCCACTTTCAACGCCCTGTGCAATTCTGGGGTTTGCAGCTTCCTGAGGCCCAAGAGCTCTCTGGTTGAGAATTCAAAGTGCCCTTCCCTAAACTACAAACCCCAGAATTCCATAGGAGGTTGATAGTGGAGTAGCAGCACTTTAACACTGTAGTGCGGAAATGGCCTTAGTTTTTAGACAGAAGACTGTTCAAACTTTCAAATAAACCACTTCCTGATTGTCAGCCCTGCATGTCATGAATTTTGACTGTCTCTTCCTGCTATTTTGAAGACCCGGCAGTACCAATATAGACCTACCCATATTATGTTTATATATATTTATACATAACAGCAGATTTTGTGGAACCGTAATGCTAAAGATGTTTATGATGGCTTAAGTAGTCTTTTGGGGTTCCCTCCATCATAGAATCATAGAAATGTAGAGTTGGAGGAGACCCCAGGGGCCATCCAGTCCAACCCCCTTCTGCCATGCAGGAACCCCCTCAAATCAATCCCGTCAGATGGCCATCCAGCCTCTGCTTAAAAACCTCCAAGGAAGGAGACTCCACTACACTCCATGGAGGCAGCAGATTCCACTTTGAGGACAACAAGCTGTGAAACTTGCCGTTTTCCCTTGTGGCTGGTGTTTTTTTTTTGCAGGGTGAGATTAGTCAAAATAACCAGCAAGGTGAACAGTCAACTCTACAATTTAACATATTAAAATGACACACTTGTGCCCACTTTTGTCAAAGTAAGCTGATGTGGATTTAACTGGACATTTAAATGGGACTGGTCTGCATGAATATGGATTTTTTTTTAGTTAAAAATACCGAAGGGGTAGGAATAACTGGCAGGGGTTTATGGGTTACTTTGGGACAGAAGACAGAGAACTTTCTTCCTCTCCTAATAATAGTATATAATTGAGCTCAGTAGTGGAATGAGAGGGCAATAGAGACCCGAGACTAATCAAGGTACTTCTCCATGTGACACAGTATTATAGAATTCACTGTCCCAAGTTGTAGAAATCGTTGTTTGGGCTCTGCTGACCTTGTTATGGAATTATACAGATTCATAAACGACAAGTCTATCAGTGGGATTTAATCATAATAGCTAAATGGAACTTTCCTGGTTCAGAATCCTTGATTCTGTTTCCAGTGACAACCAGTTGCAAGAAGGGAACGAAATAAGGGCCATATGCTGTTGTCACCTTCCCACCCCCATCTCTTGTAATCAGAAATCTTTCACAGTCATCATGGTTCATACCTGTTGACCCATTTACTCAAAAGACCAATTCTGTATGATATATGGTTTTATGTAGGCAGTGTTCATGCTCTTCTGATGTTGTTGAACTGTGATTCCCATCATCTCCATCCAGCCTGGCCATTGATGATAGATCACGGGAGTAACAGTTCATCAGCATCTGGATCACCACCGACTTCCCAGGTCCATCTTAAGTGCTAGGGTCACACAAATGCACCAGTGTCCTCTCCCCCCACCCTTGTTTTCAATCTGAAGTTGACCAGGGTGTGTTGATCAAGATGGCTTCTGCCACAGGTGGAAACATGGCTGTTTTCCTTACATTTTGTGAGATGTGAGGGAGATCTGGCTGCGACATCTGTCACCCCATTGATCACCAGGGTTGATTCGGCTGATCTGGCTGGGTAGGCGGGTGTCCCCTTCCTCCCTCACCGCTCCATGTGCGTCCCTCCCGAAGCTGTGCGCTCGGTGGAAGAGGACGACCATCCCTTACATTTTGTGGTGAGGAGAACAATCTTTCATTATAGTGGATTTCGGAAGAGCCCAGTGCAATTCTTTCTTTCTTTCAGGCTTTTCCATTACCCCATTCTGTATCCATGTACATCTTTGGCTATAAAATTGTTTATGAAACTGCCCCTCAAAAGTGCCATGAGTTGTTTATCAGAGGGGAAAAGACATTTACAGCTCAGTCCTAGTTCTAAGCAATCTATGATGTGCATTTAGTGTTCTCTGCGTTAGCACATTTGAGATCTTTGGTGAAAAATTTTCCATCACTGCCTATAGAAATCTGTATCCTCTTGCATTTCCCTTTTCCCCGTAATGGGAGAGAGTATATCTGGGAAAGTCTAGCTGTTAGAAATTAATGTATTTACTGAATGTTTCTGCAGATATTTGGCTGTGTTCCTTAAAACTATGTACAGTAGTTTTGTCTGATTCACAGTCTGACCACTGGCAAAGCAAGACAAATTGAAAAGGGAGATATAGACCAAGATCAGATGCCTGAAGGATAACAGAAATAATCTGCCAATATGCTGTGAAGAATGTGACTTCAGGAAATTAAAAAATTCTGTGATGGGCTGTATGTGGCACATGCCCGCCTGCAGTGAGGCATTAGAAGGCTGATCTCTTATCATTTCATGACACTTTCTTTCCTGTTATCTAACTTTTTAAAAGCCAGCCTCACCCTCTCTGTGCCTTTTCATAGAGAGTGAGATTTAGATCTTACAGGATTGAGGTATACAAAGAATGGTGAAGGTGGCCACGGAAATGAACCACTGAGCTCTTCCTTCAAGGGTGACTTATTTGCAATTAAAAGAAATATCCACACACCACTATTTTTAAAGGAAATTAAAACCAAATTCTTCTTTCTTGCTGACATGAGGAAAGAATTGTAAATCTCACTCACTGAGTAATACATTATGAAATGCATTTCCATACCTCTTCTAGTTGTCCGTTCCAGCAAAGGTTTTGCTGTGCAGCTTGGCTTCCTTCAAGTGACTATAGAGAAGCAGACTTTTAGGCCATTTCCGCACTAGATTGTTACAGTGCTATTATCCCATTTTCAACATCCTATGGAATCCTGGGGTTTGCAGTTTAGGGAGGGGCCTTTGAGTACATCTTAAAATTGCTTTAATATTATGATTAGTTTAATTCTATTTTAACGTTCACCTTTTGTATTGTACTTGTTTTAAACTGTAAAATGTTAAAATGCCTTGAGTCCCAAAGACGAGAAAAAAAGCAGGAGATAAAAGTGATGGTGATCATGATGAGGAAGAGGATAGTAATAGTATCTACATATTTCTTCTCTAGCCAGAGGACAGTCTTTCTGCGCTGACCTGTGCGTCTGACACAGAAACGGTGAGTTGGATCAGGAGTGTGATGTTTTGGAGTCGTCTGGTGTTCCGATAGATTTACAATATGCTGTGTTCAATGGACATGCCCCTGTCCCTCACTTCTGGCTATCTCAGCTTGGATGTGTTTGTGCTTGGGAGGTAGTGGTGGAGTGAACTGCCATTCATTCAAAGTGTTCTGTTTGAATTGAGACAATCACAGCACATCATTTGAAAGCAAATAACCTCAAGGAACCTCTTAGATAGGCCTGAAATAAACAAAGGACATTTGCCTGATATGTAATGGGGAAATTTATTTCCACAAGCAACAGGAATCTCATATTAGGTATGCAGGTATGAGTTTCTTTTATCCACTGCTGCCATTTGCTTCCAAGTCCTATTCCAAGCTCATCTGGGTGTTTCTCTCATCTCTTGAACGCTACAGAGCCCAAGATGAAAAAGCTATTTGCAGTATGCATATCTCATATAATCATTTACTGTGTACTTGGCGTGTATTTTGCAAGTTTTGGTTTATTTGGAGTGAAAAATTCAGCTTTTGCGTAGTGGTCTACCCTGGCAGCCTTGCAAATGTATTAAACATAGGTCAACCTGACTAGCTAACTGGACGTTCACCTACTACATAAATATAGATTGGAAAAGTACATACCATTCGCAAAAGCATGCATAACTTGTGTGTGGAAAGTTACATTACAAAACATACTCTTTTTTTAATTTCAGAAACTGAAGAAGAAAACAGCTCACAAGTCACCCAGATCACCAAGTTAGTATGACCGAGTCTTTTAGCATGAGACCTATACCTTGAAAAAAACCTAACTGCGTTGAAAAGTATGGTTCTTTGCTGCATTTGCTGATATGAGATGGATTCTTGTGCAAAGGGCAGGAGAGGGTGAATTTACTGGAAAGAGAGACTGGAATTTTTTCTTCAGAGAGCTGTGAAATTAGCAGCTCTTGCAGAATGAGTAGAATTCCAGCTGGCCAGTATAAAACTACTGTTTTTTGCTACCTAGTTAAAGATTTCAGGCTCTGCCATGTTAGGCAGTGGTCAGAAACTTTACATACATTTCCAAACTGGTACATAATTGAGCAGTTTTCTCTCTTTTCCCAGAGGAGTAGTGACTCTTAAGATAAAGAGCCCATGATTCATGCCTCAGGACTTTACCAGAAGCTTGTTTGCTGGTTTTTAAACTTGTAGTACTGAATTCATCTTTTTTTCCTTGCCTCAGAGTCTCCATACACCTCTACAACATACTTCCATTCTAAAAGGGCTGGATTTTCAGGATCCCTAAAAGGCAGAGGGAACAAGAATTCTGACTTGGTCAAGTCATCAAGGCAGCTGTGGTGTGGATCGCTCAGGCAAGGTACCTCCTATGTGAAATCAGTTCCTCTTTCAATGGATTGTCAAGATAATGAAAGAAGCAGTGTGGCAACAGGTGCCAGGCTCCTCTGCCCCATGCTCTGAGGATAATGTGAGAAGCTCTAGGCCACAGGGTGTATCTGTGGGGGAGCTTTACAAGCATTGCCCTCTCTTTTTGAGACCAGTGACACTAGGATGGGCAAAGCTGCAAAGTGTGTCCCCCCCATTGTTCTGGGTCCCTCTTGTTATTTTTTTTTTAAGGTAAAGAGCTTTGTTACATCTACTCCAGTTGCTTCTATTATTTCTATTACTTTCACATCAGCCTTCTAGATGTTGATGAACAAATCCTCTCATTTTTCCTCACCACTGGCCAGGCCCACTATAGCTGTTGAGAATTCAGAATTCAACATCTGGAAGGCCACAAATTCCTCAGGCTAGACTTATCTTACCTGGGCTTGGCCAGAAATTAGGCCCTGTGCTGTGAAGATCATGTGAAAAAGGATCTGACTTTTTTTTAAAAAAAATGTCTTATATGGTCAACAAGATGCTGAAAAGCTTTGCTAAGAATCCCTGTTCTGTTAGTACTACTTATTATATGGAGAGCCAGTGCACACATAATGCTGAGTGCTTCACTATTGTTCTATAATCTGGGCATAGGCTCCATTATAGACTCCATTCTCCAGCTCTATTCCTCTGGCATGTGTGACCTTACATGGATAAAAAAAAAAATCAGACCAATTAAGTTAAGCATTCTGGTAACTAACCAGATACCTCTCTGGGAGATTAATCGTCAGGAGGACATGAGATCTGTAGCTCCCATCCAGCTGTGGTTCCCCAGCAACTTGTACTGAAATGCATACCATACTTCATAGTACTTGTATTGAAATGCACTTCAAGACAAGCGGATGCTTATCATTTTTGCATTCCCTTTCACTAGGTACCAGGATGGGCAAGGGAAAACCAGACCTTGACTTAGGGGCTGCGCTGTCCACTCTCCCTGGCAGTACTCCAGAATATCTGAAGGAAGCTTTGGGCATGAGAAAACCAAAGCACGCTCGCTCCTCCAGCAGTGGTGAGTTCAGTAAAAAGGGAATAGCTATCCGTAGATGAGAAATTAAAAAGGTGGGCTGTGAATCAATAAAATAGAAAATGATTTTCATCAAGCTATTGGCTGCTTTGTCCTCAAGCACCTTACAAGAAAGAAAAAACATACACCGTGAACCTCTCCAAATGTCATAATCCCCAGCCCAGAGCCACAGAAGGTATCTTTGCTTTAGCATAGTGGTTAACTGGACCATGGAACCAGAAAACTTGCTTCATGTGGCCTTAGGCCAACCACGTATCTCAACCTCCAGCCCTCTTCCTGCTGGCCTTAACCCAAGTTGTTGGTTGTTACCTTTAAAACCCAACATGTATTTTATTTTATTTTATTTAAAAAGGAGGGAGAAGTAACTAAAAAGTAACTCTTAATAATTTATTTTAAATATATATGTATTTTAATGATAATATTCCAAGTGTCGATTGAAACATTTGCAGTGATAGTGTGTGATTTTAACCCCTAAAATTGTGTACATTCCCTGCCTTGTTATCACTGGGATTTTCATAATGGAAAAGAGAACTCGTGTCTCTGAAGGTCACTTTACAGAAACATTAAGCTGTCATTTACTGTTCGTTTTCTTCCTCTCCACCCCAGGCTACATCCCTGGAACTCCAGACTACAAAGAAAAGGAAGATATGTATGATGAGATTATTGAGTTAAAGAAGGTATGGATCTTGTATTTACATATTCTGCATACGTGTGTACCTTGCAGAACATGTTTTTGAAGACTCAGAGTTGTCATCAGGAAAAAAAATAGTTCAGTCTTTCTGATTGCAAAGACACAAGCAGCAGGGAAATCTATGCTTAGAAATCACAAGTGCCATGAACAAGATTTCCAGGAGGGGATAGCAAATGGTTTTGCTCATCTCTCTGGCATCCTCTTCTCTTGTCCCTTCTCTTCCAGTTTGCATTGCACTAACCATACTCTTTGCCCAAGAATTCTGCTACCTTGCCATTTTGTGTGGTTTTTCTAATTTTTCTGATCCCAGCTTGTTATATTGGATGTGTATGAGGATAATGGGACTGGGGAATGATGAAGAGGTACGAAGAGGAGGCGAAAGATAAAAATGTGTTTCTTCCTCCTTTGTCTAGATCTTCCCCTTAACTTGCCCTTTTCTAATTATGGATGCCCTAGAGCTGGTTCTTTAGAAAAAAAAATTAAAAAGCAAATTATGAAACACTATGGGTTTTTACATACCCAAGAGCCACAAGGAGAAGTTTGTAGAGAGCCAAAAACATTTCTCTTTTCCTCCTCCCATTCTTCATTGTAGACCATACAAGCCCAGAAATGTGAAGCAGATCGGATGAAAACGAAGCTTCGGCGACTAGAGGAGGAAAATAACCGAAAGGACAAACAGATTGAGCAGCTGCTGGATCCCTCCAGGGTAAGCCATGTGCTCCTTGCTCAGTAAGACGGTTAGGGAGCGAGGTCTGGATCTGGTCTTACCACCCTTACCTTTTCTTATAGGATTGTGAAGCAGCTATAGGTTGGCTTCTGAATGTTTTGGAAGAGGGTTTGTTTTGTTTTGTTTTTTTGCATGCAAGTCAGAAAATAGTTTTTCTCCTGTACCGGTAGCCTCTTTTCCTTAATTTATTGGCATGATGGTAAAATAATTTGTCTTGCTTTGTTTTTACAGGGCTCTGAGTTTGCATGGCTACGACCAGAACTGAAGACTGATACAAGTTTGGTAAGTGCTGCTCTTAATATCTTCTTTCTGTCCCAACATATGTTTGTTTGTTCGATTGCGAACTCATCTCTTTCCCAAAATTGGCATTAATACACCTTAGAACAAGATGAAGTAAAAAAGGCACAGATAAAAAGGCAAGAAGTTCTAATGTTAAAACACAACTATATTATTAAAACACAGTTGAATGAAGAACTGTTTGAAAGTCTAATGTTAAAGAAACTGCGGCATCCATCTTTTAAAGGCTCCTCCTCCAGTCAGATACCCAAGGCTTGTCAGAATAGAAAGTTCTTTCCCTCATGGCAGAGGGATGTGGAGGGAAAGACCAACCTGGCCTCGCTTCCAAAGTCAGAGCAGCTCCAAGACTTGTTGAGCATACTGGATTTAAAAAATTACCCCACAGCCAGACTGTGTGAAAGAGAGCACACCTTGAACCTACTAATAAAGTGCCAGATGTATATGTTTATTTGCCTTGTGCTGAGAAGTTCCACCATACATAAGTTTGTGGCCAACACAATTGAGTGAAAATTACTGAATAATAATTATGAGCACGTGCTATTAAAGACAATACATGTTTCAGGAAAAATCTGGTCTTTTTTCCTCTTGATAGATGATCGGCGGATTAAAGCAAAAGATTCTCAGACTGGAACAGCAATGCAAGGAGAAAGACAACACTATTAAGTATGTTGACTTTATTTATTAAAATATTTTTACCTTTTCTTTTCCATATTCACAGAAGCTTGTAGTTGCTCACAAAAAATCAGACACGAAAGCAGGTTAAAAATCTACAGTTCACAATCTCAAACCATTCAGAAAATTTTGAAAGTGAGCCAAAAAAATCTAGGAACAAGTCCTTGTAAGAGGACCAGTTATTGCACAGTGAAAGAGCAGCATCTTGTGACTTCTGATGGCAGAGAGGGAGGAATGTTTTGGGCCAGAGTGTTTCACAGAATGAGAAGACCCTGTCTGGTCTACCTGCCCACTTGGTTACTGGAAGAATATGGTGGGGGGCCTCCGATAAACTACTAAAAATAAGAATGAGTCCGTAGGGGGTCCTTATGGTACCTGAATCCCAAATGTTGTGCGGTTCTTATATTGAGTCTTTTATTGTCCTGCATAGAGGAAAAAGATGAGAAGTTTTCCAAAACACGACCAAGGCCATTTCCGCACTAGACTGTTACAGTGCTATTATTCCCCTTTCAACATCCTGTGGAATCCTGGGATTTGCAGTTTAGGAGGGGCCTTTGACAATTTTTTGCTTTTGGAACAAATATTAATATATGTGAAATTCTGACCTCTTGGTGCTATTTTTGTTTATGAATATCAGGTAGAAAGGAATTACAAGTTGCCTTCACTGTTAACGAATGTTTGCAGTTAATTTCTTCCTCTTTGTTTCTGCTATCTCTACATCTTTTCTGTGTATGTTTCTGTGCAAAAGCAAACTCCAGACAGATGTGAAGAGCACTAATGTGGAAGAAATGAGAATTGCCCTGCAGACTTATTATGAGGAGGTTTGTCTTTGTTAATCAATCGCCTTTGGGAAAGCTGATAATACCGATTAGAAAAAAAAATAGATACAGATGAGGGACAATTAAGTTTTACTCCTTTCAGCTTAGTTGGCTGTGCTATGTATTTTTATTTATTTAATTTACAACCCACCCTTTCTCTTGGCAAGGGACTCAAAGTGGCTTCCAAATATTTTAAAACAAAGTCTAGCTAAGATCATATTTCCAAATGTTAAAAACAATTAAATAGAAAATTCAGTTTACAAAGCACATAAATTAAACAGCATAAGTTATATTTAAAATATATTTAAGACATGATTAAAAGATGAAAGAATAAAACCACAGCATACCACATCCAAACACCCTTCTGCCTCATAATTCAAACACCATAGGCCTGCTTAAATAAAAAGATCTTTATCTGCTACCAAAAAGGGAGCCAACTTGGAGCTGTCACTGGGAAGGCTATCTCCCATGTCCTCATCAAACATTCCTGGGATGGTGGTGGAACCAAGAGAAAGCACTCTCCTGCAAAGAACTAAACATTTGGGGCAGTTCATGTACAGAGTTACTAGCTAGATTCTGCCAGAGGATTGGGTAAATGTGTCCGTGGCCACATAACAATGTCTGGGAACCCTCTACAGAACTTTGAGAGACCTGGTGCACACTGCTTAGATCATGCAACGCAACCACGTGGGCTTCAGAAAATCATCCACTTGTTGTCCTCCTCCATTGTTCCATTTTCAGCCCTTCAGTGCCACTTTGTATAATTATAGGAGAGCGTCTTTTTGCCCTTGATCCTTGCCGTTTTTGCACTGATATAGCTCATCCATTACAGATCCAGCGACTCCAGATGCTGCTGGCAAAATCGAAGGCTGTGCAACGGAAGTATGTATATTTCTTTGGGGCCATATGCATGTGTATAAGTTTTTGCTGTCTAATTTCAATACTTCACTAATTGCTGTGGAGTCAGAAGATGATAAAAGTTTTTTAAAAAGATCTCACCATTTAGATGTTGTTTGGGTTTTCTTTCTTGGCTTTTATGTAATTTTGCAACATCCCATGTCATGCCTATGTTATTTCCATTTGTAATTTTCAGTAGCGTTGGCAGAATTTACCTCTACGACATTTCACCTATTAGGTTCCTGTCCACGTATGATGAAAGGTGTTATCTATTAAGACGATGGCTTGTTAAAGACTATAGTGTGCAATCTAAAACTTACTAAAGTTGAAACAATTGAGTGGAAGGTAATTAAGACTGTAGGCTTAACACCCACTTATGTAGAAATAGCTATGCAGAAATCAATAGGACTTACTTTGAAGATTATGGTGAAGTTCCATGGAAGTTAGCTGCCTCCCTGATCCTGTAAGCCTTATTGATTTTGCTGAACCATATTTCTAAGGAAGTGAAAATAAACTTCAGAAGAAGCACTGCAGACTATAGCTAAATGATCTTACATCCAGCTACTTTGTTTCCCTTGGATTATGATCAATGACATGTTTCTGCAAAATTGGGAAATGTATTTTGTACCAGGATCAAGTGGTAAACCATTTGAAAACAAATTCATCTAAAGCATTGAAGCAAATTCCAACTGCAGTCTTCAATCTGAAAAAAACATTCTTCATTGTACCTCCAAAGAAGACCCCCTTTACAGTTCCTTTAGGTGAAGTATGGACTTACAAACAGTTCCCTCAAAGCAGTCTTTGCAACTGCCTTCTCCCTTTTTCTAGGAGGGATAATATACCTATTAAAAAGGTTACAGGGACTCTTGCACTACATATTATTTTTTAAAACCCTGTTCTGCAGAACCAGGAGTGGACCCTGGAGTGCCCATGCTCAATTTTACTTCAGTTTCTTTTTCTTGGTCATTTTGTTTTTGGCATTGTATAGTTCCCAGAAGGATAGGTAATTGACCCATGGATTTGCCACAGGTTCCTGACCACTTCTGTAGATTTACAGGGTAGAGATGTGTAGCATTCCCTCCAGTCATCTAATTCCTTAGGTTTTTCTCATGTAAAGACTCCAAGGGAATAACAATCTTACAGTAAAAACAATGTCAATAATCAGGGTCCTTCATGTATGTTGGTTACCTGATGGACTTGAAACCATGTTGTATGAATGGCATTTATTTCAAAACTTGAGCATTGATTTTTTTTTATGTAGGGCTGCTCTCCCTCTAGGGTCTCGGTGGTGGGGTTATTGTGGCCTGCTAGCCTCTCACAGTCAACCTCTTCTTTTCTGGGGTACCATGTATCAGTTCAACCATCCTGACCAGAAAAAAACAAAAAAACAAAAACTAGTGCTGATGTTTAGTCTTTGTTAAGCAAAACAGGACCTGTGACTACCTTGGAAGGGTCCATAGCTTAGTGAAAGATGACATGGCCTGAATGCAGAAGGTCCCAGACTGGTAAAGAGAGGGCCTAAAGGCACCAGATCCTATATGATTTTGTAAGCTAACAAGGTCAGCCTTGGTTAGTACTTGGATGGGAGACAGCCAACAGAGACAAGTGCTGTAGGCTATATTTCAGAGGAAGGAACTGGCCAAACTGCCTCTGAGTATTCCTTATCTAAGGAGACTCTATGAAATTTGTGGGATCATCATAAGTCAACAGGTGATTTGAAGTCACGTACACATGCATGCGCACATGCGCGCACACACACAGTAGTATGGACAACATTCTGTCCTTGAGACCATAGAGAACTGCTGCCAGAGGGAAGAAAATATATTGGTGAGAAAAAAAAGGGGGAGAACTGCTGCCAGTCTGAGCAGATATTACTAGACTAGAAGGACAAACAGCGTGACATGGTTTAAGCCAGCTTCATTTGTTACGGGTACGATAAACTAAGGCAAACCAAAGTCACACAGTCCTGAAAAGGTTACCTTATTACACTTATGTAAAAATGACTGATTATTGCATTATTGGGTGAATCAAGAGAACTCCAGTTTCAAAAGTAAAATTAGCACCTTGTTTGCTCCCTTCCAAAATAAAAAATAAAAAAATCAGTCCTTGGTTAATTGGCATATTTTTCTGGTATGACTTTTTGCAAAGTCCAAATGTGAGTGATGAATTCTAGTGGGACTTCCTATACCTAGAAGAAGACTCTTTAACTCTAAAAGTTGCCCAGCTACTATAGACTTCAAGTGAAAGACTCAGAGGAAGAAGAAAATGGTGGCAGTTCTGACCGAGGAAGAGAGAGAGAGAGAAAGAGAGAGGTCTGTGAAGTCAGAGGAAGTCTGGAGGATTGTGGAGCTCAAGGTAGTCTTGGGGGAAATGTAAAGTAAGATAACATAATTTTGTTTCTTGAATGCCACTATCATGAGTGATAACCAAATGCATATAAGGGTGGGAATAGTAAATGAGGCCTCTAAATGGTGAGGCTCATGCTAGAACCACAAAGACCACAGAAATTGTGGTCCTGAATGTGCTGTAATTCTAAACCAAAAGTACAGAAATGCTTATAGATGAGTATACCTATTTGGTTTTCTGTAATATGGTTGTTCCCACATGTCAGAGGTGAGTAACACATTTATCAGCAGTTTGTGCTTTGGGAGCATCCTGTACATCCCTCTGTTTCCATGCTTTCCTGGAACAAGTGGATGAAGCACTGTACTTCTGTTATTATTGGTGGTTGCTATTGTTACATCACCAGTGCATATAGTACTCTCTGAACTATGGAACAAAAGTATCTGCCCCAAGGAATTTATGATCTAAAGGTGGACCAATTCCTTTCCAGATAAGGGAGGTGACAGCCAGTGAGAGACCTTTACCTCCAAGTAGAAATTTTCTGTCTGAAACTTTCCTTCTATTCTACAGGAGGAGAGTATCAAATGAACAAGCTGGTCTAACTGCTTCTGTGTCCTTTCCATGTAGTCCTTGGCTTCTGTATTATTTAATTAATTACAGTGTTGGTGTTCCCTTCAACGCTAAATGGTTCTACATGTTATGAAACAGGCCCAAGTCAAGCCAGCGTTTGAGGGGCACAGAGCAGCCAGTGGTACTTTTGTTCTGAGTTCTGCTGAATCCTTGCAGAGTACCAAGGGCGTTAGCTCTTACCTTGTACCGTTCTCAAGCAGCTAGTGGTGTTATTAAAGACATTTCTAGCTTGCTTTTCCCCTTTGGAGGCAGGCTATTTATCAAGGTGTTACTCCGTATTATTGTGATATACTATAGAGAGGTCCAGCCGCCTCAAAGAGCACCATGCTAATAGAGATTTGAACCCAGGCCTCTCTCTTCTGAATCCAGCACTATATCACTCAGGTTCTCAGTTCTATCCCATGGTTAAAATAGCTATGCTGCTTGTTGGCCACATGTCCATTTAGATCCATCTTTTTCTATATGTTCAGTTGTGCCTATTAACTGTGTTTCTTCCTCATTTCTTTGCAGATCTTCTCCCACGAGCTCTCAGCAGAAGATGCTCAACACCACAGTCCTGCAATTCACCAGGAGCATCAAAGAGTTGCAAGATGAGAATCAGAAACTGAAAGCAGATCTGGACCACATGTTGCACAGCTCCCCTGCCCTCAGTAAAGCCAAAAGTAAGTTTTCTTGGAAGCCCAAGAATTTTGGTCTTATTATATGGGAAGGGGAGTGAGTTGCAGAGGTGTGGCCTCAGTTCAGTGGCTGCCTTAACTCTCCTGCAAGGCACAGCATCTCAACTGAGCAAAATCTCCATCTGTAAGGTGACACCTGTTAATGAGGTGCCAGACACTGTAACCTGAAGCCCTGAGCACTCTGCACATTTGTCGCATGGGCTGGGTCACCAGGATGGCAGCTTGAAGCATCTTTCACAGGCAGGAGTGTTCTCAGCTCATGATCACTGGGACTTCCATGACAGGAACACTGTAAAAGGCTTCTATTTTGGATTGGGACTTTGGCTAGGTAACAGTGGCCTTTCTGGTACCACTGTGTTCTGGTTTCTTTTTCGTGTTCGAACATTTTAATCAAATAAATGTATTTTATTTTCCACTAATTTAAATAGTCTTAAGGATTCATGTGGTGGTGATGAAATGCTTTTCTCTGTCATTTTCTTATAGTTAATTTGTTATTAATTCACATACATGTGCCATTTATGAAGGAGTGGGACAATAGAAAAATAGAGGAATTGAACATTTGGCATACTGGCTCCACAGCCCTTTGAGAAATGCTACTTTTAGTTAGTTTAACTAATACACGATAGGATCTTTGCCCTTTTATAAATGTTTCTCACTTGTCCCACCTGAGTTACACAGTAGGTGGCAGCTCAGCTGGATAGCAAAACACCTCAAGATAAATCTGCTATTCCAACTTTTATAAATAGCATAAAAGATTCTTACAGCTTGGGGCTTTCTTTTCAGGGTTTTGTGTTTCTTGCAACCTACTTTCAGTCTGAAAACATTGTTAACTTTTCTCAGATTACACTGAATGGAGCAGACAGAGACTGGTTCGACAGATTGCAAAGCTGGAGAAAGTGAGTAATGGAGACTGATTAGCCATCTTAGAGCAGCAGGGACAGAAATCATTAACAGTTACTGCCTGAGTTTGTATCCTTTGGTTGTGGGCTGCTACATCTCTTAGTCTGTGACAAAAGAGACAGAATCTAAGAACGTCCTCATTGTTTTTTTATACACAGTCATGTGCCAATTGCCTTTTTTTAAAGTAAATGGCTGTTTTAATCTGCATCCTTTCTTTCGTGTGGAGTCCGTAGAACTGGGCTGGACTGTCCTTTGAATTTGGATTAGAGACAAAAGAATGGTAGGCCTTCATAAGAAATAGCCTCTGGTGTGTTCTCTTCTGTTTGTTTTTGAAGAGGGGAACTTGCCTTATAAGTTGGAGCATCTGCTTGATCTACTTGAACCTCAAAAGTTTTGGCTTAGTAATTATCACTGGTTTTATGTTCTGTGGCCACAGACAATTTCTGCAGGTGAGCACTTTCACATGAGAGCAAAGTTTCTTGTGCCTCCACATCAGTAAGAAAACATGGAAGATGTCATGTACAGGAAAAGGCTCTGAATGACCATTGCTGTTTTTCCCTTTCCAATTTTCAGAAAATAGATGAGCTGCAGAATGACAGGCTGCAGCTTTCACAAGCCAGCATCTCACCTGCGCTCACTCCATCTGCCCCTGCGCACCTGGATCTTTCAACTGCTAAGGAATCTGCTCCCCCAGAAGACTTTGAGCATCTACACAAGATAGTAAAGAAACTGAAAGGCCAAAGGGTGGTCCTTCAGGATCAGCTGGCTCTTAAAGAGTTAAGTCTCTCGGGGTTCTCTCGGGGTTCTCTGATGCAACACAACACTCTTTTGTTGGAGCCCTGGAAGAGACAATGAAAGAAAATATTTGAAAATTTTCTCGATCCAGTATCCCAAGTTTACACGTGCATGCACACATTTTTGGCCTGTTCTTCTGGTTAAAGAGGAGATGCCACTTCTAATTCACATCTTAGAGAAATTGCTTTGTGTATAGCAAATACATGCAAGAGTCAGATTTTGCTGCTAAGCGTGGAAGGTCTTACAGTTTTGCCATTGGAGTATTGTTTTTCCTTTCCCTTCCGGCCAGAATCTCATGTTGTGCTGCCCCTCAAAATACGGCTGCACCATAAAATTGCTTGTGTCCCTTTTATTGTAGAGATGGCATAGGCCTGTGGAACAGAAAATCCACCACAAATAAAATATTTTTGTGCTTCTGCAGAGAAGAAATACAGAAGCTGACTAAGAAGGTGAGGGAACTGGAGGAGACCCAAGAAATAAATTTTAGACAGACTGAGATTAATGCCACAGAACCTCCTGACCAGGTGAAAAATGACATTTTGATGTTTTTGGTACAGTCTGTCTTCTAATACTGACTAACTATAGCTTCTCATGAAACCTTCCATTTGGGCTGCTTGGAGTTTACATATTATCAGGCTGTGGATTTTAGTAGTTTCTTGGGTTGCTTGTCTCTTTAAAGCCTTCCTCCAGCCAAGTATTGAATTTTACATTTATGGTGTGTGAAAGAGAGAGTGCTTTCCAGACTTTCACAGTAGGTGGCTGGAAGAGAATGATGTATAGCCTCATAACAATTAAAGCTAGATTGATAGGAATGTGTGTCTGGAGGGATCAATGGAGACAGAACGCATCATCTCCAGTGACTTGGCTAGGATTTCCTTGTTCTCACTTGCTCCCATAGTGGTTTGTTAATGGCAGAAATCTCCATGTTGCTGAAGCGTGCCTCTTTCTCCTCTGCCCTTTTGCATTTCATCTTATATGTTAGATCATTGTCCAAATCTGGTCTTTGTTTTCTCTTTCCTTCCCCTCTTCTGGATTACTGCCCATCTATTTATGTTTTCCTCCATGTTCCTTTGAAGGGCCAGCAGGAATTTCACCCCAGTTGCCAACAGTCACGCTCAGCTTCCATGCAACATTTAAAGAGATCAGACTTTATGTTTTCACCTCCTTGCTCTGCAGAACATCACAAGGAAGAACAAGCTGCTCGAGTCATCCAAAGGCAATGGAGGGCCTATCAGACCAAGGTGAAGCACTTTTAGTACTGGGCGTAGAGACACATCTGAGGAACAGAAGAGCACAGAAATAATTGCAGGAGTGGGGGCGGGGGCGACATCCTTGCTGAGCCTTTCTCTGTCTCCTAGGTTTTCACAATGTAAGAACCAGTCTTTGGTATTGTAAGAACTAGGAACATACACTGTTTTGAAAATAACACCAGAATTTTACAAGCAGTAAAGATTTTTGCTCTTGTACGTACAACTGCGGACTTGATTGATGCTTACAGTCTCCTGTTTACATTGCACTTTTGTATATACAATGGGGGGGGGAAGGATTTGGGGAGGAAGAGGCAAGCTTTAGCTTAGTAGCAGAGCCCATGGCAGAACTCAAGTCCTCACATCTCTACCCAAAAAAGAATTTCAAGTGGCCAAGCCTGGGGTTACTCTTTCTTGGGACAGAAAGCCAGCCAGACATAATGGATGGCTCTGAGCTGGATGGATCAGTGATCTAATTTCATGTCACCCAGCTTCATATGTGCATAAATCAATATTCAGATACATGCATTATGCCAGGGGAAAATTTTATTGGTTAAATTAAAGACAAGTATGTTTAATTTCTTTTGTTGCTGTTGTCTTGATAACCATTTTCCTATAAACTGCTTTAGAAATAATTGATTGTAAAATCAGGATTTAAATAATTATAATAATACAAAATTACTATAATTATAAAATTATAAAAATTATTGTAATGATTTTGTGGGCCTGTCAGACTTTCAGCTAAGGGCATATTCCAAATAGAAAAGGAGGCTATGACAGTCAAAAACAAGTTCAGAGGAATGGGAAAGACATGATTGTAATCCATTGTTTTTCTATTTTAGATAGAAGGGGCTGCACTGGATAAGGTGAGTATATACCTGGGTTTACAGGTGGCAAAAAAACCCCCACCATAACCCCATCATTACCCCACCATTAACAGGTCAAACAACCTGCAGAACAAATGTTTTAAGGAAGTAGCAATAAGACATCATAGAGGGAGCCAGATGAATGTGCTGGGGGAGGAACTTGCGACTACAGATACACGAGATGCACTCCTGATGTCTGTACCTCATGTGGAAAACAGTATGGGAATGTGTGTGCAAAAAGGTGTTCCCAGCAGATCTCAAGGATGGGCAGGGATGGTCTTTAGAGCAATTACATTTTGCAAAAAGTTCTTATTTATATATTTATCTTAGGATTGCCAGGTATCCTTTATTACAAGGAATGTCCCTTATTTGAGGGCTAGAAAGCTTGTCCCTGACAGAGCTGGCACATGTCCGGTATTGTAACTGATATGCACTATTTGATGATTGGAAAGTTTTTCCTTTTATATACACTGAACAAGATGCCAAAAAGTCCCCTATTTTGAGATGATGGGGGCTTTGAGAAAGACAGAAATGTGTGCATAATATAATTTATGGATGTGGACCAAATGTTAATTTTGCAGAGGAATACATGGCTAGGTTAAGCGTGATCAATACTTTCATTTGGTATTTAGACAGAACACAAAGTTGTTAATTGGTGCTTCCTGGTTATGAACTCTTTGTGTTATGAATTTCAACTGTTCCTTGTTGCTATTTTGAAAACCTGACAGTGCTATTTTATGTATACTAAATAATCAAGTTGGTTACCTGATTTACCGTGACACTTCTTAAATCAATTACAAGGTTTTTAAAAAGCCAGTTGCACAAACAGATTGATTTAAAAGTTGCAGGCATACAGCCAGTAGGCATTTTATATTGCTGCTGCTCTGACTCAGTCAGGATTCTAGGTAGTGTCAATATCTTGTACTAAGGAATGGAGATCTCCAGATGACACAGTCATTGGGATGAGTTGCTTGAATCAGATGAGGCGGTCACTTGGCGAAGCCCACTGGGTAGCTGAGCTCCAAGGCATTGGTGTAGCCTCACCAATGAAATTTTGGCTGATAGAATGTAATTGTGTTTGGCAAGTTTCATCATGTGTGTATTCCCAAATTAAATTTTGCTGTGGGATCTACGTGCTGGTCAGTCTCTCTTATCATTTTAACCAGGTCTGTCTTTTAAACCATAGATCAGGGATTGAGCTTTTAGTCTTGTTTGGCAAGACAATGTTTTTGGCACAGGGGAACTACTGTTCTCCTTTTCTGGAATCTTTTTCTCTCCCTCTGGGCTGTGCATTAATTTGTAGCTGTCATGTTTCAAGGGAGAACTTCCCTTGATTTCATTTCTCTCCGTGTCTCTTTGTGTTAGGTGGCTGTTGTGCTCCAGGCTGCATTCAGGGGACATTTAGCTCGGCAGAAACTCTTATCACATTACACGGAGGGTCGAAACTCTCCCCACATAACTAGCACTGGACACAAGGTAACTATCAGGGCAAGTAGGGTTGTAGCCACAGTATGCCTTGGTATTTTTCCTATGACATGTACGCAGTCTGTAAGGCAGAAGAACAGAAATCCAAGTCCTATTCCTGGTCTCGATGGCTGAGCAGGTGTTCCAGGGTCATAGTCCAACACTGACCCTCCTCTGGGAATCTTAATACCCAAAATTGGCATTTCCAAGCTCAGCTCCTGCTACCCCCAAGAAGGCAAACTTTATTTTACAGGTTGATTTGCTTTGTGGCAAAGAAGAAACATAAGGACAATCCCTTTTGGTTCAGAACAAAATAAAATCCAACTGGTCTAGCATCTTGCTTCCCACCAAGACCTGCTAGAAATTTTCAGGGACTCCTAGCTAGGGTTTTATGGCCTCTGTACTCCACTATCACCCTGCAGCAACCAATACACAGCCCCTGGATATGGATATGGAATCTGGAATCCTGAGTATGGATTTTTAAATTTTATTTAGCAGATTGTCCAAAGCCCAGATCACCTTTCTGTTGGCAGTTAAAGGAATCTAGTGATGTCCTCAAAGTGCTACAGTTCAAAAGCAAGTGGTATTTTCTCAGTGCTGATGGATACAGAATGCCTAATAACGAGGGGATGGAGGGAGTATCCAAATCAGAAATGCTGCCGAAGGATGGATTAAAGCTCCAACATTTGCTTTTCTGGTGATTTTATCCTAGAGTCCAGACTTATCATGTGAGTCCAGCCCATCGCAAATAACTGCTAACTGCAGCACGGAAGAGACGGAAGCTGTAAGGCTTATCCAGTCAGTGTTCCGGGCTCACATGACACGAGTGCAGCTTAAAGAAAGGTGAGAGCAAAAAGCCAGTATTTTTTGTGAGATTCAGGTTTTGCTGTTTCAAAAATCAAAACAATGTCTTTTACTGTGTAAATTTTGACCTTGGGTGTTAAAATGGGGACAGGGACAAAACTGTTTACACAGGCAAGAACCACATGGTAACCTCAAATCCAGTCTCCGTAGAGAGCCAACTCTATCTGCACAGGCAAGGAATTCCAGACCATTTCAGCAAAAAAACCCCGTTTCTTCCCAGCTCTACTAAATGGTTCATAGTTTACTCAGTTTGCATACAGAAATGTGAACACCGTTCCTCAGAGTGAGCTGTCGGCATTTGGAAAGAAAGCAATTCCAGGCTGGGTCTCTGATGTCACCCGTCTAACACATCAAACTGTCTTTGTGCTGTCTGTTTGCATTACACTCTCCTCTGGTGTCTGGCAGGGAGAAATCTGATATCTTGCAAGATTTGCAGTATAATAGGGACTAAATGCCCTGAAGGCACCAAATCCCATCTGATCTTGGAAGCTAAGCAGGGTCAGCCCTGGTTAGTACTTTAATGGGAGAATGCTGTAAGCTGTATTTCAGAAGAAGGAACTGGCAAAGCAACCTCTGAGTATTCCTTCTCTAAGAAAACCCTATGAAATTCATCGGGTCACCATAAGTTGACAGGTGACTTGACTTGACAGACATGCACATGTAATGTTCTAGTCATAAAGGAACTTCTGGTTTTTCAAACACTGTATTACACTTGGGCGCTGCGTACAGATGTCTCATAGCAAAAGGCATGCATGCAATTTCCATACAGAATTATCAGCTATTCCTGATGGTGGTCTTTTTGACATCTGAGCATCTCCACCTTACCAGGCATGCCATGACTTAGGTTCCTCAGATTTGCTACATTCCCACTGTGCAAAGGAATGTATTCTCTTTTCCCTGCACATATAATGTGTTGTTTCACCCTCACAATAGCTTTAAATCCCATTAGATGCTTTCCATATGAAGATTAAACAAAGTGATGGATGTAACAGAGTATGTGACTTGGTCCCTTCCCCCTGTTGAATCTGATTTAGAGCATCAGTCCTGCAAGAGTTCTTCTCCTAGATCTTTATGGCTGGATCTCACTGACTCCTGACTTCACTTTCTGCTAGGAGGCTATTTTATGGCTCTTTGAATTCTCCACTTCTTCTGCAGGTCATTGATCTCTAGCTTCAAGAGTGAAAAAGCAAGCCCAGTTGTCTGCAATGGAGAGGAGAAGTCAGTCTGGTCTCCATTCAAATATTCACCTCTTGCCTTCACTTCCATACCAAGTAATTTCATTTATTTCTGCCATATTTCCTTGCCACAGATACTTTCATTATCATTAAATATTTGTTGGCTTGTGCTTAATAACCCAACATGTTCAGGGGACTCAGGTAAATAACGGCAGGTGTCACAGGCATTAATTAAAAGAAAGAAAATGCTTATTTTTGCTCATGTGCAAACTGGCATCTTATTGTTAAAGCTGAGAAGTGGAAAACACTGATTAAATAACTAAGGTAGGTAGCAGACTCTCTCACAGTACCAGTTGCAGTATTTTTTTTCTAGTCATTGATGGGGGGAGGGCATCTTGAGTTGAAATATGATGACATAATTATGATCATATCATTGTATACTGAGATTTCATTTTCTGAGGAGCTGATCTCTCCAAGGCAAGGTAAAGCTACCCAGCATGGCTTCTATTGACATGATTTGCCTGTTCCAGCACATAAATTTTATCTCCAGACCTGACAGTACAGAGACTTCTGAGAGACTGCATTCTTCCTCTGAAGATGGTTTTGGCCTCACTGGATTGAGGCAAACACTGTTCTTAGAAGGGGGGTTCTTTGTAACTTCAAATGCAGACACAAAGCTTTACTGCTTTCTATTTACTCCCTTTGTTCCCAGGTAGCTCTTGGCCATTGTGGGCAGAGGAGGTGGGACCCGCCTGTGTCATCTACAAACCTGTTCTCCACAATACCTCAGAGCAAAAATGTCAACTCTATGACTCTGGCACCATTGCTCTCTTTCCAATTCATTTTTTTTTTTTGTGTGATGAAGAAGCCTATGAGCTTCAAAAGCTAGCATGATGGTTTTTTGTGCCTTTTTTGTTGGTCTAATAGACAATAATGCTTGGTAAAGTGGGATGCAGTAGGAAAAGAGGAAGACTGCATTACAGGTGGATTGGCTGAATAAAGAAAACTTGGCTGCCCTGAGTTTGTAAGACCTCTGCAGGATGGTTGATGACTCTCTCTCGGAGTTCTCTTGTTGGTAGGGTCACCATAAGCTGAGGCCAATCTGGCAGCAATTAGCAGCAGCAAAATAAAGGCATCACTTTAGTATGGGCTTTTACTATAGATGCATTATGTTCATTCAGCTTCTCTCTTTGGTACTTGTGGCCCCTGCCTCATTTTCCCAGTGGCGTGGGCATAGGTATCATAAGTCAGGTGTGTTTTATTATGAGCCTCAAATTAACAGTACATGTCAGATTCTATTACAAAGAGGCTAAGAGCAAGCCTAAGGCTAAACGTAGGCTCAGTCCTCAGTCTTTGAGTGGAGCAACTGTGTCATTGATTTTTCAATTGATATAACTTTCATATGTTGACAACCACTCCATCACATTGATTTTTTTACACAGGCCACAGAGTAGGTATCAATTACTGTTTACTTCACAGGGTTGTTGTGAAGGTTAATAACTATCATTACTTAACAGCTTAACTGTTCTGGAAGCCAGCTCTCCAAAATGCAATCCAGAGATATAAAGGGAAGAACCAGCCCACGGAGGGAGTGAGGGGAATAGATGGATTGTCCATTTCATTGCTGCTATCTATTATCTGAACTGGAGGTGAATTGATAATATACAAGCTGATGTTCTTTCTCATTCATATTCATCAATGGTTGGTGTCAATTTGCACTGCAAGTAAGCTTGTCTCTTGTAATATCAGGAGAAGCCTAGCTGCATTTAGACTATCCTCTGAGCTATTCCTTAGATGATCAGAAATGAAACCTCTGCTTGTATGGCTTCTCCTCATGTATGTGACTTTATGCATTGCCTCCTTGTTTGATCAAACCACATTGTCAAGATTATGTCAAGCCACAATTCAATCAAGCTATGGTTGGCTGTGTGACAAGGAGAAAGAAAAGAGAATTAAGGAGCATGCTGGCTTGGGCCTCATTGATCCGAGTTGTCTGAATGCAGCCCCCTTTTCTTTCCCTCTGCATGCAGACTTTAAAAAAAAGTGTTAGCAATGTAGTGAATGTATCAATAATCTTTACAGTATTAGAAGATCAGTAGTAGGTCTCTGACAGTTATTGGTATATCTTAAGAATCACCAAATTTGTCATTTGATAATAATTTTGACCTCATTTTTGGCAAATTATCCCATTTTTCTCAGGCAGAAAGCTATGACTTTCTACAGGATTTCCTGCGTCAGTAGATGCAAATCATTTCACCAGATCAGAAAGAGTGTGTAACAAAATAAAGGACTGGGATATGTCTATAATCCTAATAACCTCAGAGAAGGCTTGAATAAATTGAATGTTGCCTTTTTATGGGTACCTTAACCCTCACACAGGGGGAAATGGTAAATTAATATGACTGACTGACAGTTGAGATAAATGAGATTCAGAAAACAAGAGCTAAGATGAAGGGTGTAATTGGTTTCTAATTGCCTAATTCCTAAACATAATACAAGTGTATATAGGGAGGAGAGTTCCATTGTGCTGGTCTCCATGGAAGCATAATTGGGAAGTCTCTTGTCTCAAAGGGTTCTGAAACAAAAATATAAAGGTTGGCAATGGAGTAGGGGTCCAAAAATGCAGTAAAGTGATCCAGCTAATAATAGGCCGTGTCTATTTTCCAAAGACAGAAATAGACCCTTTTTTTTAGATCTAAAGAACTGGTTTGAGGAGCAAGTCCTCTTAATTATTCTCTCCGTTCTCAGGGAACTTCCTTTGTTTGCCGCTATACTTAGTACAATTAGTTCATAAATAATCCTACTCAAAATTGTTCTCTCCAAACCCCAAACTTCCACCTATCTCCTTTGTCTGACCCCATCAGCCCATAAGAAAAAAATGTGTGTGTAGTACTGAAGTAGTCCAACTTGCAGCACTGGGGGAAAAATCTAAATACAAGTTTGCCTAACACTCTTTTTTTAACAGTTCCTCAAAAATAACTGCATAGCTTTTTATTTTTTTATTTCAGTACTGAAAAGTATACAAAAAGGTAAACAGAGCTTCATAACCATTTGGTAATAAGGAAACAAAGAGAAACCAATGTGAGATCAATATAGTAGTTTACAATCAGCGAGTTTCTATTATGTTGCACATGTTCCAAATAAGCATTTAAAAGGGAAAAAGAAAGAAAAAAGAAAAATTGTCTGGTAGAAAACAGTAAAAATTGATTCACCCAGAATTTCATTTAACATTCCAGAGACTTAAACTGTATAGTTCGTTTAGATAATAAATGGATACCAAACAGAAGCAAATTTGTTTCCTTCTATGTGTCCTTTTGAAGTTTTCATTTCACAAATTAATTTCTCCACTAGTGCCATGGACCACTGTGTTTGTCTAAGAGTGGAGAGAAATTGTGGTAGACAGTTTCTAATGCTTAGTGACTTCCAATCTTGCAGCTGCAGGAATTGGGAGTAAGTTTTTATGCTTAAGATACAAGTTAGGTTCTCTAAAGATTAAGACAAGGGGAAGGGCCTCAGAATAATGCACTTTTTAAAAATAGCATGTTAGGGTGTTTCAGTCCAGAATACTTTAATTTTTTCACAGTGTAACCACATATGTAATATGTTTCCTTTACGACTCAGCCTATCATTTTAGAAAGCTTAACGGGCGTGCAGTACCATTTGTGTAATAATTGATAGAAATTTTCCTTAAGTGATGCAGATGCTGATTTAAAGAAATGGTGAGCCCTTTAACCTAACCATTACACTTCTGTGATACTGAGGTTTAGCTCATTTTCCCACCAGGATTTAAATTGTCTGGCTTGAAATGTTGGCTGCATGTAAGAGCAGTCCTGCTGGGTTACACCAGAGTTTGGAGAAGTTACTGTTTGGATTACAAATCTCAGAATCTGGCAGGAGTATTCTCGGAGTCCAGCACCTACATTCCCACAGTGGTAGTCAGTTTACCCCATTGGGAAGCCAACAAATAAGCATGAAGGTACAACAGTCCTCTCTTACTGACTGGACACATCATCTGGTGTTCAGATATAGATTGCCCCAATCGTATATCCATCACAGTTTTTAAGCTTCCAATAGACCTCTTCTGTGTGAATTTCTCCCATCTCCCCTTACAACTATTACCACATATTTTGACAATTAGTTACATAAACGAATTTACACACTTGAAGGAAGCAGAAACAAGGCTGACATATGTAATCATTGGAAAGGGTATGTGGTATTAAAACCAATTTAGCATAACCACCAGTGGCTGGTTTAATGCTTGCCTTTTTTTTTAGCAGAGAATGTGGCATTTGTGTAAAAGCAAATTAGGAATATCTAAATTATAGATTATAAATTAACAGCTGCCTATTCTGGAAACCTAATATCCAGAAGAACATGATCCTTCTGAGAAGCACTTGTGTATCTGTCCATTTAATTCAAATCTATTTTGTTTGTTCTTCTTTTCAGCCACATCCTCCCCAGCTCAGCAGCAGTCCCCTTCCTTACCACTTGCAGATGAAGTTCACTCAGACGACTCAGATGATATTATCACAGTGTCTCCATCACCAGTGAAGAAAACACCATCTTTTGATTTCCACAGCTCTCTGCCACGGTCTCTTGGCCTAAGCTAGCAGCCAAGTCATTTTGTCTTTGCTTGGCTGGATGAAATTGAACACTGTGTGAGGGAGAGAGGTGAAGGTGATAGGCATTTGCTGGGTAGTTTAGAAGAGGATTAGAAGGGCCAGCCATTGCAAATTCATTTCCCCACAGTTCACACTCATTGACAAATCCTACTTTTGCTGCTCCTTCACAACTCTCGTACCAGCACAGGCTGTCAGGTCTGCACGGCAGGTCTTCTAACGTAACAAAAGCTGTGCTGGATCAGACCGAAGGCCTATCTAATCCAGGATTCTTTTCCCGCTGCAGCCAAGCAGATGCCCACAAGCAGGACTTGAGCCAATAGCTTACTCCTGCTGGTGTTCATTGGTATTAAGAGGCATATTGCCTCTCATGCTACGCATGTAATATATAGCCATCATTATGGGTTACCATTGAGACAGATTCATGGAAGATAAGGCTGATCTCTTCTTCTGGCAGAGAAAGAGATGTCATTTTTTTTTTAAGAGGAATCTCTTCTGCCAGTCTTCTACTGTTCAAATTTTGTACTCGTCCCTCAGCTCTGATACCCCCAAAAGCACTTGGTCTTCTGAAGCCTGTGTGCAAAAGCACACCAAGCTCCCAAGCTTCACAGGGCTCTTGATCCAAAAGCAATCAGAGCCAAATGCTCTGGGAAGAGGGAGACAATTTGCTGAAACCTGTAAAAAATGAAGGAGGTAGGAGTCACATTCAGAGGTTGGCTTTCCCTGAATAATATTAAATCAGTAGATCAAGGCTCGTAACTTCTTAATCTTCCAGCTCCTCCATCAGACTGTCTCACCCTTACTAGGGACATTCTTTTGACTAAATCATTGGTGTATTTAACATCCATAATTAATTGGCATGAATAGACAACCTCCTTTTTTTCAAAACAATTGTGCTCATTTTACTATTGACAAGAGTCACATACAAAAGTTTGTTTTATATCCACACTTCCACTGATATCTGTGCTTATCATAGGAACACAAGAAGCCCTGGATACCTGTTCAGATTATTTGTTCAGCACCTCATATTGCCTAGTATCTTATATTCAGACTGGTGGCAGCTCTCCAGAATCTGAGGCAAAGATAGGTCTTTATCATGATCTGCTACCTGACCCTTCCAGCTGGAGGCACAAAGGATGGTATGTGGGACCTTCTACATGCCAACTATGTCCTTTGCTATTGATCAACAGTCCATCTGGCTGGTGCTGCTACTCAAAGTTATGAATCCAGATCAGGACTTCTGCATGAATGATGAGATGTCTTTCTACCTGTCATTATTTGTGACTTGATGGTCCCCCAGACTGATAGATTTATTAAGAAACCAGAGCAATCACTCATCTTTTCCCTCTGACCTTATGGACTGTAAGATAGAGAGGCTGCTCTTCACTAGTGGCCATCCTACTGATTGCAGATACACCACTTTGCAACCAAATAACACAACTTGAGAAAAAGGAAAAACGTAACAGTTGTCATTGTGCCTCTGTGACTATTGGGCAAGTCCTAGAAATGCTGAAGCCAATACTTGCTGTAAAGACAAAAGGATGCAGTGATAACCAAGCTTTGCCTACATGGCAAAAAGCTGTGTTTTAGCAAGCACATGGGAATGGCACACCACTGGAAACTAAATGTCCCCATCATTTGAGGTGATGTCCAGAGAGTTTTGGAGACCCTGTAATATTCATGAAGTTACTGTAAGTGGGCAGGCAACTTAAAGGCACAAGAAGAAAAACGGGGAAAAAATCTTGAGACCTCCTCAAGTGGCAAATTTGGATTTTTCCTTTTCTTTTAAGTAAACAGCAATACCACAAGGATTGTATGTTTATTACAAAAGAAAGCAAACCATTTCAAAAGCACCTCTTACTTAACTTTAGTGGGAACCACAAGACCTAGATGAGTCACACAAGCCACCAGTTGGCTCCCTCGATTGTGGGTCATCCCTTAGAATAAACTGGCCTGTACACTTTGTCTGGATTAGGTGGACAGGATAGCGTCACATACAGTCCTTTGAGGATCAAATGAAAAAGGAGCACCTCCTGATATAAAGCAAAGACAGAGTAATCTGGAATAAGCCTGTTCTCACTAACAGCTGTGTTTGTAATTATTTCTACAAAGACTGTATTTTTTTTTATGGCATGTGTTGTTTACTGCAGTGCCCGCATGTGGTGAGCGTGGCTGCTCAGCCACTGCCCACTCATTACCTTTCTTCTAATGTGGTGGGCTGGGGAAAGTTGTCACTGATGTCACAGGAGATGTAATTCTTACATGAGCGAAAGTAATATTTGTGAATGCTTGGTCTGTTGAAGAAGACAATAAACAGATGGCACAATTTTTCACAAGTGTATGCAGAAGTAAAGCCTCACAGTGTTCATTGGGATTTAATTCCTACTATCTATGCTTAGCCTGAGGCTGATTTATTTAGAATAAAACCAGTTGCCATTTGTGCAATCCATAATGGAGATGGAGGGATAGGAAGGAATGCACAAGTCCTCCCATATTCTCCTCTCCTGGGATGAGCTGCAGCTTAGAATCTGACTTTATAATATCCTCTGCTTTCTGACTTAGGAAAGCAAAGATGCTGATACAGCCTAACAGCTGGAATTGAGTCTGTTGGAAATAACGATGCCCATATGAGTCCCAGTTTCAGGCCTGCCCTGGAGGAAATTCTGCTTTTGGATCTGAGTTGCACTGATGGGCTGTGGCAACTTGGGTCTATACAGACTTCCCCCACATATCTGACAGGTTAGGGACTGGAGCACTGTCAGAAAATGGAATTGGTTGAAAAGCAGGTTCCCTGTAGGGGGCATGAAGGACTTATGGAAGCTCACTTGGTCCAACCATGCACACACTGCTTGCAAAGTTTCTCTGTGTGTTTAGTGCCTCCCCGCCTGCTTGCTTTGCAAACAGTGCGCATGTGCAAGCGGTTTCAGGTGAACCTCCGTAGGTAAGAAGAACTGATGAAAGAGTGGACCCCCTCCCATCAAATTAAAGGAACTTGTCCTTAATTTGGAAGCATCAAAAGAGTGTCAGATAAGTGGATGTCAAAAGGTAGGGGCTTCTTGTATAGGGATCACTTTCTCCATAATGTTAATCTCATCTAGTCCAGTATCCTGCTTCCCTGATCCTGGCCAGTCAGATGCTTCTGGGAAGCCCATAAGTAGGGAATGAAGGAAATAGACTGATGCTTTCCAGCAGCTGGTAGTGGGTATATTGCCTCTGAACATGAAATTTCCATAAAGCCGTCATGATTAGCATTGATAAAGCACAGCTCTTTGGCTGCCATCTTGTTGGAGTTCTGTAGTGTTTCCAGAATTGATAGGCAAACCAGAGAAGAAAGATGCATCTTCTTTACTGGCTAGTTCCACCCAGCCTTCATGAGATTATAATTTCTTAGAAAGTGAAAAGAAGGCAACCTATTGACTTATTTTGCAATGCTATTCAGCAGAGAGGGGGAAAAGCTAGCCATTTTGGTCTTCATTAATCATAAAGCTCTGCTGCTCAGAAGATACGGTCTGTTGCTCTGCTTCCAGTGAGTTTCTCCCCCTCCCTGCAACTCTTAGCAAAAAGAAACTGGCTCTCCTTCTTACGCCGAATGCTTGTTAAGTCAGGGGGATGGAGTCTGTTCTTTATCTGACACTTACTGTCATTCATGCCAGCACTTGCAGCCAAAAAGGATGGCTACGGTACAGAGCAGATGAGTTTTGCTTAATCCCATCAGTGGAAATGCTTGTCTGTAGTGTTTCCAGAGGCAGCTGCTAGGAGCTGTCCAGAGCAAAGGCAATCAGGAGAGAGAGGTTTACACCAACGGGCAAATTAATTCCAGCTGCTGTTCCAGTCACGTGGTCATCATTGTCGGGGCAAAGGGTGGCTCCAATGAGTTCTTTTCCAAAGAGGCTGTTTTCTGAACGGCTCTATAATATAGTTAAGCACTATCAAGAAATTATGGAAAGACACTGACTTCTAGAAACCGTGTATTGCTAATTGGATGGGGTGGGGACAGGGTTAAAAGTTGCAAGACTCAAGGAATACCTCTGCAAACCACATCAGATCCTCAGTGTTTGCTAGGTAACTCAGAAGGCATATAAGGGCCAAGACGGGAGCACAATGTTTCCCAGACACCGAGCCCAAGGGAGCTAGTTGTATGACTAATTTGATAGAGCTGGATCCTCTGTCTCTCAACTGTGGGCAATAACAGAGAGCTATTAACAAAGCGCTTACAAGCAAAATGCAAGGAAAGTGGAACTGCTCTTGGTTTGGTGCTGCCTAATCTGCAGGGATTCATCAAAAAGGTGATTTAAAACTAGGGATGGGCAGAATATCTAAGGAGCTTGTATGCTGCTAAGACAGAACTCTGATTTTATTCACCATGGCCAGGATGGCAGTAAAGTTAAAGCATTTGGTGTTGCTCCAGTTCGTTTTGTTCTTAAGCAAAGGACTGAAATTCAGCTGGTCTTGGGAACTGCTGCATGTAGCATGTACATCCAGGCTCGGACTAAGGTAAGTCTCCATTACCAGAGCTGATCGTTAGGTAATATAGAACAGAATCAACTGGCTGCGATCAGTTGGGACAAAAGGCAAAATCTGGCCCCATTCCCTGACCCTAAACTAGCATCACAAAGTACAGGCACTAGGCGTCTGCCTTCAGAAATGTGACTTCACACTTCTCATTTAATGAATGGCTGCCTTATAGTCTTTTGAGGCAAAGTAGAGGAGGTTGCAATACAGCATAAAGATATATATTCCACTGCAATGGCACTGATTCTGCATGCAGAGTTGAGGGCAGGTTCCACTGACGGCAGGAAGAAAAATGTGAAGATGTGTCAGAAGGCAGAGGAGGTCAGCCAGGGATAAAAAACTTGGGCTAGCCGGTAGAGGAGCTTGATGAAGAGTCAGAGCAGCAGCGACAAAGCATCAAGGTGTAAAGCAGGCAAGGAATTGAGCACCTTGTTGCTATTATCCACCTTCATGTCGACTCTGACTTAAGAGCAGCCTTCTCCTAGGGTTTTCTCGGCAAGAATTATTGAGCCGGTTTGCAATTGCCTTCTTGAGAGGCTGAGAGAGTGGGTTCCGATAGCTGAGCAGGGATCAGAACCCTGGACTCCCAGAGTCCACTCAAACCACTACAGCACACTCACACTCTATGTTAAGCAAAAGGATATGAAGGGCTATACAGGAAACTCCTGCGCCAGCTCCACTCTGACCTTTCATAACACAACATCACAGGTAAAAATGCTGTGTGTGTGAGAGAGACAGAGGGAGAGAGAATTTTAGATGAAGGAATAAGGTTAGCAATGCTATATAGCCTATTTAGTGTTCTGTATAGAGCATCTAATATCTGCTGGCCATTTCCACACTAGACTGTTATAGTGCTATGATTCCACTTCAACATTCTATGGAATCCTGGGGTTTGCAGTTTAGGGAGGGGCCTTTCCACATTAGAGCATTATAATGCTATTATTCCACTTTCAACATCCTATGGAATCCTGGGGTTTGCAGCCAAGGCACCTCCCTAAACTGCAAACCCCCGGATTCCATAGGATGTTGACAGTGGAATCATAGCACTATAACAGTCTAGTGCGAAAATGGCCCCGTTTGTCTACTGGACAGAGATGCCGAGTGCGTGCAGAAAGCAAATTCTTTGAGGCCAAGGTTGCTGACCGAGTGGAACAGCAGTGGAGAGTGCATGGGGCCCTTAGGGAATGTTTGTCAGTTCATTTCTTTTGACCTGCTTGAAACAGTTGCTTGCCTCATCCTGAGAAATGCTGAAGTTACAATGCAGTGTGTGTGTTCATCTGATAGGAACTGGTTGGGATGCATGACTGTTAAAAGAGTAAGCAGCAGCGTTTATGGATATCATGACAATTAATATGCTCTGAAGTTTGCGAAAATATGTTTTAAAAACCAACAAAGTTTCTGTTTCTGAAGGATTTGGGGTGAGAAGCAATTCAGTTGGCCTTTCCTCAGCAGCCATAATGTGCCTCATTCCATTGGGATCTAACAGGACAAAGAAGCCTTTGTTGCTGTGGAGAGCCAAGGGCTATTCCATGAAGGTTTGTACAGCTGAAGGTTAGCAGCTTTTGCATTTACTAGTGGAGTAGAAAAGGGTGCCAAAAGCGGTACTGAGGGACATCTGGTACATCAACCTCGCTCTGACTTCCTGTTGTCTAATCCCCAACACAGCAAAGGTCACAGGCTGACCTTCTGGCATTTGTCACAAGTGAAGGGGAAAAAACCCCTGTATGCAGACATTTCAAACATCCAACTTTGTTTTGTTTTTTTTAACTTTCTGGGGTCTTCATTCCATGTCATAGGTCTGTTGGAAAATGTAATGTAGCATTAACTATTTTTCAGCAAACCTAATTAAAAGCAAACCTCAACAACCATAACAAAGCTGAAGGTTTCCGTTACTTGAGCCGCTTTTACGGAATCACTTCTCCTTTTAATAACAAGACCAATATTCAGTTACTATAAAGTACGAAATGTTTCCTTGGACAGAATCCTCAAAAATGCAAGCAGTTGCACACATGTGGGATGTATCTGCAGTGGCAGTGCAGTCTTCGGAAAGCTATTGTTGCATAGCCACATGTGTGCAACACATCTCGAATTGCTCTTCTGGTGCTGGTGTGTGTGTGTTTCTCTGCTAGCCGGCACAATAAGGAATCTATAGCAGTCACAGGAGCACATGGATATGCTGTTTACATGTGCTGTTACAGGAGATTTCCACTGCTGCTGCAAAGACAGCCCGGGGGAGAGAATGCATTTAAGGAAAGGTGCAGACCACTGCCTCTGCAATGGAATGCATGCCTGTATTCTACCAAAAGCATTCTCACAAAAGGTAGTTGTGTTAGAGCAAACCAATTACGCATTGTGTAGCATCTTTATTATAGCATTTATATCATATTATAGCATTACTTGGACTTTGTTGTCATTAACCACTGTCATGTCAGCTTTGACTTAGAGCAACCCTGTGAAGGAGAGCCCTCAAAGACATGCTGTTATGAACTCAGAAAACTGCAAACTCAGAACCATGGCTTCCTTGATTGAGTCTTATCCACTTGAACGCATCCAGAGGAGGGCAACCAAAATGGCAAAAGGCCTGGAAAATGTGAAGCCGTATGAAGAGTGGCTTAGGGAGCTGGGTATGCTTACCTTTGAGAAAAGAAGGTTAAGAGGGAACATGATAGCCATGTTTAAATAGTTGAAAGGATGTCATATGGAGGATGGAGCAAGCTTGTTTTCTGCTGCTCCAGAAACTAGGACACAGAGCAATAGATTCAAAATAGAGGAAAAGATATATCATCAAAGATTAGGAATAACTTTTATGGTAAGAGCTGCTCAAGAGTAGAATATGCTGCCTCAGAGTGTGGCAGGACCTCCTTCTGTGAAGGTTTATAAACAAAGTCTGGAGTGTTTTGTGTATTCCTGCATGGCAGAATGGGGTTGGATGGGATGGCCCTTGCAGTCTTTTCCAACTCAATGATTCTATGATTCACTTGTCTTCCCCTTTTCCTACTTGTAGATGTCTAGCACTGTCATCTTTTCTGATGAGCCATGTTGTTCCATGATATGTCTAAAGTACAATAGCCTCAATTTAGTCATTTTCATGGACTTCTCTTATTATCGCACGAACTTGAAAGAAGATCCTTCCTTAAAACAAGCACACACAAAATTACCAGGAACCAGCTTTAGATCTCTAGGCTTGGAATGCTCCTAACCTGGTAACCCCAGTCAGGCAGAAATGCAATGCCCGTGGTTGAAGATGATATGTTGACCTCCAGAAAATGTAATTAATAATGACAGTGCTATTATCTCACCCATTGCCACCAGAAAAGCAGGCTACTATGCAGCAGTGAACACGCTGGCATTGTTTGGATGGCTTCCCCAAATTCCTACCACTTCTGTGTTACCCTGATTTGTTACTGGAGAAAGTAGCTCTCTGGATATTATTGTGATGGTCTGCACAGAGGATTCACTAACGCAATTTTTATTTGTTTGTGATACTTATTTGAGGAAGTAACTTCACCCAGTATCATGGGAAGATGGAGCAGTCTTGACTCTTAACATACAGGAAAGTAAGATGGAATGGACCCTATATCGCTCGCACAACAATACGTTCAAGATTAATGTACCCAGCTTTCTTATCTTCATGGACCGATGCAAAACCAGAGTTTTAAAGCAGAACATTTCTTCCAATACATTATCTCTGAACTTCAGTTTTGAGGCCTCCTCCTTGTAGACAGTCCTTTACAAAATGCATGGTTTATATGTGGATGGAATGGAGAACCTAGCTTTGATGGTTTCAACATGGTCAGCAAAATGCACAGAAGACAGGTCTTCCAATGGTTATTGGCATTGACAACTAATTGCTGTGTTCAAAGGTGGTTTGGGGGCCAGCCCTAACATTTGACAGAATGAGGTAGACTCCTTCAACAGCAGATTTTAGGAGCAAATAATGAATTATTTACTTGGTAACTGTTTTTTAACTGTTTTTTTTTTCCCTCTTCTGGCAGGGATGTCAACTTTAACCTCAAACAGGATTGTAACTTAAATGCACTGGAAAAGAAGACAGCTCAGGGACTTTAATCTTTTAAAAAGTCCTGTGTCAGTTGCTTCTTTCCATTTTGGTTTTCTAACAAAACCAACAGAAGGTGTGGGTGGAAACGAGTGGTAATGGTGGTAATGTGGGAAGCGTCTTTAAAATTATAGAGAGTGGAAGACATAACGAAGCCCTAATTGGTAAGGGATTGCTCGCCATCTGCTTTCATATAAGCAAAATTTCCTAAATAGGATCAAGTTGATCCAAGAGATTAGAACCCCTTCCCCCTACGCTATCTGGGTCCCTGCTTTTTGCCACATGGTGCAGACTGGTTGCGACATTACTCAGAATTAGTATTTCCAATCATATCCTCACCTCTTTTCTTCCAAGCATGCTACACACTTCTCTGTTTATCCCTTCAATCAGTGTGAGAATCATACGGATGACTTCCTAAAGCAGTGGGCAAAGCAAGTTTTTCAGACCCAGAAGATACTTCATCACACTCACATGCCACTCTTGTAGGGTGCTGTGGCCATCCTGGCTTGTAAACAGCACAGGTTCCATCTAACAGACCATATTTCCCCATGTGAACCTGCCCGGACTCTGAGCTCCTCAGAAGAGGCCCTTCTTTCAGGTCCACTACAAGTACAATTGGTGGGTACACATGACAAGACTTTCTCAGCAGCTGCCCCTAGGCACCGGGACTCCTCCCCAAGGGAGGGTAAAATACCTCTATTCTCTGCTGTCCTTCCATCAGTAGGTGAGGACTTTTATTCAGGCGTTATATTGTTTTACTTTGTACTGTTTTTAACTGTTCTTGTATGCTTTTAAATTGTTTTAATATAGTTATCAGATTCATTCTGTTTCAATGTTGACTTTCTGCATGTTTTTAATTATATCGCTAATCATTCAAATTTGCAAGCTGCCTTGAGACCCAATCTAGGAGAAAGGTGGGGTATGAACAAGGGGGGAGATGATCTCCATCACCAGTTCAGAGGGAGAGCACATTCTCAGAAGTATGAGAGATAATGGCAGTAGACTCCTGGTTTCTGCTGCCTGGACCACAATTCCCATCAGCCCCATGATGAATGGCTATTGGAACTATAGCCCACCGACCTGGTCATAGTGTAGCACTGGCCATGGACAGGACTTACTTGCCATAGACAGATAGGCAAACGGCTGTGTATAGTCCTGAGAAAGGAGATCTTTTAAAAAGTCAACTGCAGACAGAGAAGCATAAGTTATGACAAAATATATAACTGCATGCTGTCCAAGTGGGGGAAAATCTGTTGAGAATATGTGCAACATCCTTTAAAATATCTGTAATACGTTTATTGGGACAACAAGGACACAATGTACAGAAGAACTATTAGTGCTCAAAAGCAGAACAAAGACCGACTTTGATGCTCTGAAGAGGTATTTTAGAGTATTACAATTCTCATATTGGTATGCTGAGACTTGGAGTTCCTGGGGGTTGGCTGGTTGCCTTCTTGAAACTGCTTCAATTAGAAGTTTTCATGTTTTAGGATGTCGAACAGTTCATGGTGGCCCATTAACTAATCTCATTGTGCTGGCTTCACAACTAGTGTATTCTTAGCCAATACTGTTTTAAATGTAGTGTTACAACCTTCTCTCCTTCAAGAATGCACTAGTGATAATTAAGACAGGGATATTAAACAGCTGAGGTCAAAGAGATGTGCTCCACAAGCTGAGTAGAAAATTGTGTGATCCGTGGAACAGACTTCTTAATTAAAACGGGATCCACATTTTGGAAAAGTTTAGAGAATTCTTATGGTATACAGCAAGATTTAATTTTCATCTGGCACATTCTTTCCTAATGCAAAACGTTTCCATGAGGGTCCACAGAGTCTACTCATACACATAACAGGGCCTGCAGTAAATTTGGGATTTTTTTTTTTAAGTAATGACTACTTTGTTATCATGTTGTGTTTTTTTATGCCATCTTGAAGCTAATTAGACCAAACTTATTTCTAGACCAAAGAGGATATATTTTCCCTATGTTCTGAAACAATGGTTAATTTCACACAGATGGGATTGGCTCTGGATTATTCCAGCATGAACCTGGCCTGATGCCAGTTTTATGTACATATATATGCTACTCAGCAACTCCATGATAAGCATGTGACTAAGGCTTAATCTGAGCCAGGGTACCCATGGCTTTCTTCCAAAGCCGAGTCTGCTCTGGCTGCCAAGCAAGACTGATTCCTAAGAAAAAAAAACTTTTTTCTCTCTTGCATACATATACATTTTCTTTCTCTTTCATGAACACATCTTCTCATGTATGTAAAGAATAAAGGGAAGGTATGTCTGCACCGGTGTAGGCTAGTAAAACACAATGCCAAGATCCAGCAGTGAATTTCCATATCCTGTGACAGTGGAATTTATATTTCTTTCCCCTTCCTTTCCGCTGCTGCTCTCTGTGGCACCAAAAATCTGCAGCAGAGCATTTCTCAGGGATGTCCAGCAGGTTTTTTGGCACAGAGGGGGCTACAGGATAGATGGGCAAAGTCTGATTCTTGTGGAAGCGGCGAGATTTATAGGAAGTTCTCCCAAACAGCCTGAACAATTAAGACCCACATCACGATGACCGACTCTAAAAGCACAGGTGTTTCAGAGTCACACTTTTGCACCCTCAGATTTTAAAAATCACTGCATGTGATATAACTGTATAAGAACATACAGAGAAACCTAGCAGGATCAGGCTGAAGTTTTGTGAGTCCACCATGTTATTTCTCATTAGGGCCCACCAGATTCTTCCTGGAAGGTCACAAGCCAGACCCGAAGGTGATAAACCTCTCCTGCTGTTGCCCAGAGCAATCAGCATTCAATGGAATGCTTCCTCTGAATCCAGGTAGC
The DNA here is from genome assembly GCA_948474755.1 of Ctenosaura bakeri. Taxonomy (NCBI): domain Eukaryota; kingdom Metazoa; phylum Chordata; class Lepidosauria; order Squamata; family Iguanidae; genus Ctenosaura; species Ctenosaura bakeri. The sequence goes on from CAOLHI010000721.1 coordinate 101,445, forward strand.
CGTCATGGTTATCAGTCACAGAAGCTGTCCTCCTCCTTCTTCTCCATGAGGAGATTTCCCCCTTCAGTGTCACTGAAGCTAGTTGTTTTCACCATGTCTTGCAGGAGTAAACCCCATACATTTACCTAGATGTTTAAAGAAGGCTTTGTCTGAAACTATCAGGCTGGGAAAGGTTGTTTTGCACAAATGCACAAACAGATATACTTCTCTCCTTCCCTATTTAATGTGTGCTTTATAGGCATGAATGCAACCACGGGATTGGTCTAGTGTGCCCTGAAAGTGCCTCAACCCAGTATAAGCAGATTGCTGAATGCTAGCAATTCTGGGGCTGCAAGAATGGTTGGAATTGCTGCTATCAAACCTCAAGGCCACTCACTGATGATGAGTCCTAATACATTGGGCTGTTAACCAATTAAAGCCCTTTTAGTTGATTATCCACGCTGATATAACTGATTAGTTACTTAGATGTACTTTACCCTCTGAAAGCAAGGTTCTCTCCTCTGCAGCAAGCTGGGAAAGTTAGGAGGATTTCCCCGTTGCTTTTGAAAGACAGAAGTGCAATCTATAGCTGAATGGAAAGCTACATCTTGTAGGTTTCCCAAAGTCATATTGTTTTACTTTGTCCAGCGATAAGGAATGAGTTGAACACTGCTGCAGTCACTCAAGACTTCCAGCAGCAAGAGTTCCAGTTATACACTAGCATCAGAGCATCCTGGTCGTACTAGGCTGGCATCAGTGTGCCAAATAGATGAGGAAACAGTAACAGCTGTTAGTCGTGTGGCAACAGCAGTGCTGAGACACTCAATACGGTAAGATAATGTCATTTTCAAAGGCGAATGGTTGGAGCAGCACCTATATCAGTCTTGTCAGTGGGCGTAAGGACAGTGGTCTGGTAGTGCACTCCTAATGCTGAATAGAATGGTTTCAGGACAGTCCCACAGTGGCTTGTCACAGCCATGTGTCTATTTAGTGTCATGCTGCACCTGTTCCTTGAGAGTCAGATCTGGCCATGGTGACACATGCTTTGGTTACATCCTGGTTGGCTTACTGTAATGCATTCCGCATGGGGCTGCCTTTGAAGAGTGTTCGGAAACTTCAATCATTGTGAAAGCTGGATAGTGAAGAAAGAAGACAGAAAGATAATCAATTTGAATTGTGGTGATGAAGGAGAGTTCTGTAGATACCATGGACTCCTAAAAAAAAACAAATGAATGGGATCTTAAAACAAATCAAGCCTGAGTTCCCCTAGAAGCTATAATGCCCAAACTGAGGCTATCATATTCTGGACGTGTCGTGATAATATGACTCATTAAAAAATAATGCTTGATAATGTGGAAGATTGTAGGAAAAGAGGAAGACCACGGTGCAGGTAGATAGATCAATCAAGGAAGCCCATGGGTGTCAAGTGAGTATGATCTCAACAGAGTTGTCAATAACAAGATTTTTGGGCAATCTCTCATTCATAGAATTGAAGCTGATTTGATGACAGCAGCCATAACACTGTGTGGCACACACACAGAGGGAAACTGCCACGAAGATGCCACGGCTGCACCCTGGTCTCTGCTGAGGCAATCGCTCCACCCAGCATCATGACAAGGCATGTCTTGTCAGCCTGTGAAAGCTAGATAAAAGCAGCAGCTGCTCCATCATTAAGTTCTATCCTATTGGCGCCAACACAATGTGCTTGTGAAACGGGCTAAAATGGTGTCAATCAATACGGAGTAGCACAGAGGCTGGCGGACTAGACTGGTACAAGGGCAGTGCTGCCCAATGGTCTTGTCATCCCAATGGCTCTGCTACAGCCATGTTGTGAGCAAAGGCTGCTTGCGCCAGTGGCGCATGCCATGGATGCCAAGGTACAGTGGCTTTTATGCAGCAGTGGAACGTGCCAGCATCGTTTGAGAGACCAGGGTCTGAATCCTTGCTCGCCTATGGAAACTCGCTGTGTGATCTTGGACAAGTCACACAGTCTCTGCCTCAGAGGAAGGCAAAAGCAAACCTCTCTGAATCAATTCTCCCAAGAAAATGTGTAATAGGTTCTTCTTAGGGGCACCATAAGTCAGATGTGACTTGAAGGTGCACAACAACCAAGGGAGCAGCGGCATCTCTAAGCAGCAGCTGACACATCATTTGGTGTGGCAAGGCTGGAAATGTGAGAAGCGTTTGTGGATAAAACAGCGAAGATTCGTTTTAAATTGCATGTTGTCGGGGGCCGCATACATGCCAACTATACCGACAGCCAGTGGCGTACCCAGGTTTGGGGGGGCCTAGGGCGAGTGTGAAGGTTGCACCCCGGGCGCTGCTTCTCCTGCTGCCACTGCCCCGGACTCAGGAAGACGCTGGCAAGGGGGGTGGCAGGCCAGGCCCCGGTGGAAGGGCTGCTGCCACCACCCCAGGCCAAGGGTGACCCCATCGAGGGTGGCAGCGGTGGTGGGGGACACTGCTGCTCTTGGGGTGCACTGCTGGGCCCGCTGTCCCAAGCAACAAAATGAAATTCAACAGAGAGAAGTGTAAGGTCCTACACTTAGGTAGAAAGAATGAAATACAGAAATATAGGATGGGGGACACGTGGCTGGATAGCAGTACGTGTGAAAGGGATCTAGGAGTCTTCATAGACCACAAGCTGAACATGAGTCAGCAGTGTGATGCGGCAGCCAAGAAAGCCAATGCAATTCTTGGCTGCATCAATAGGAGTCTGGTGTCTAGATCGAGGGAGGTACTGGTACCACTCTACTCTGCTTTGGTGAGACCCCATCTTGAATACTGTGTCCAGTTCTGGGCACCCCAATTCAAGGACATGGCCAAGCCAGAGCAAGTCCAGAGGAAGTCAACCAAAACGGTGAGAGGCCTGGAAACCATGCCCTATGAGGATAGACTTAGAGAGCTGGGTATGTTTAGTCTACAGAAGAGAAGGTTAAGAGGGGACATGATAGCCATGTTTAAATATCTGAAGGGATGCCATGTAGAGGAGGGAGAGGGCTTGTTTTCTGCTGCTCCAGAGACCAGGACAAGGAGCAATGGATTCAAGCTGCAGGAAAGGAGATTCCACCTGAACCTCAGGAAGAACTTCCTGACAGTCAGGGCTGTCCGGCAGTGGAATCGGCTGCCTCCATGGAGTGTGGTGGAGTCTCCTTCCTTGGAGGCTTTTAAGCAGAGGCTGGATGGCCATCTGTCGGGAGTGCTTTGAGGGTGTTCCTGCATGGCAGGGGGTTGGACTGGATGGCCCCTGGGGTCTCTTCCAACTCTAGATTTCTATGATTCTATGAACAGCTTTTTGGCACCCCTGGGACTGGCGCCCGGGGCACTTACCAGGTGTGGGCAAGGGGACGCCCAGAGGCTTGCAACTGGAATAGAGCCATTCCATCAGGGGGCCCGGATGTGGGTAAATCCCATGGATCCAGTGGGTCTCTCTGGGTCAGGACCAGGGTCCCAGCAGCGCAATGGTGAAGGCAGGCGGTGTGGTGCGAGGTAGAAGCCTTGGCTGTTTCCACCCTAGACTGTTATAGCGCCATCGCTCCCCTTTCCACCTTTCAGGCCCCTCCCTAAAGCTGCAACCCCCAGGATTCCATAGGTGGGAAGCGGAACGAAAGCGCTCTCACCGGCCAGTGCAGAAAGGGCCCTTGTGTGGGGGCCGCTGAGGCAATCCGCCTCCCCCGCCGCCGGCCCAGGCGTGTCAGGGGGGCCATCGCGAATCCACGCCGCGTGGCGCGGGGCAGAGGCTCTGCTTGTGTCCGTGTCCGTGATGCAATCCGCTCCCCCTCACCCGCCCCGCGGTTCCCCCGCCGCGGCCTACTCGGGGCGGCGCCTCCCCCGCCTCCTCAGTGGGGCCCAGCCCCCCGCCGGTCCCCCTCCCCCGGCGACCCCTCTCCCTCCCCGCGGGCCCTCCGCTCCCCTCAGCCGGGAGACCGGCGAGGAGCCGCTCGGGCGGCGCCAAAAGGCAGAGCCGGGTGGGCGGCGCCAGCCGGGAGAAGGAGGCGGCGGCGGCGGCGGCGGCGGCGGGGAGGCTCTGGGCGAACAAAGAGCGCCGGGCTGAGGGGAGGCGGGAGAGGCGCGGCGGGGCCATGCGGGGCAGGAAGCCGCCGCCTCCGCCGCCTGGGCGCAGGAGTCGCGGGGGCCGCCGGGCTTTCGTCGCCTGAACGGCCCCCTCCCGGGAAGGGCGGCGCGGAGCGACCCCTCTCCCCTCAGCAATACCCTTTTACCTCATGGCGGCGGCGGCTGAGGCGGGACGGGGCTCCTCCGGGTGACGGAGCGGCGAGGCGCGCTCTCCCCTTCTCTCCGCTTCGCCTTCGCCTCCTCCTCAGGGCCGGGGATGGCGGCGGGCGTGAGCTACTCGCCGCCCTGGTGGGTGAACCTCCTGCACCGCCTGCCCCACTACGACCTGCGCTGGGAGGCCGTGGGCGACGACTTCCGACCCGAGGAGACCGAGTACCAGCAGGTGAGGGCGGCCCCAGGGAGAGGGAGAGGGCCGGGGCCGGCCGCGGAGGGGGAAAGAAGGGAGGACGGACGGACGGACGGACGGACGGACCGCGCTGCTTGGGGGCCGTTTGGCAGCCTCCGTCTTCCGCCCCCGCAGCACTTCACCCTTCCCCTGAGCTTTAACCTCCTTTGTGAATCTTTTTTTCCTCTCACGTAGGGGTCGCCCGCCTCCTAGCAGGGTAAAGGGCTTCGCGGAGGCCGGGCGGGAATGTCCAAGAATATCCAGCAGCCTCCATCGAAGGCCATTTCCGCACTGGACTGTTATAGCGCTATGATTCCGCTCTCAGCATCCTGTGCAGTCCTAGGGTTTGCAGGCCCCTTGAGGCCCTTCCTTAAACTGCAAGCCCCAGGAGTCCATAGCACCGCAACCGTCCAGGGCAGAAATGGCCCCGGAGGAATTTGGCAATCTCCCTCTCCAGCCATTCCCATCTTGGGGGAATTCAACGCTTCCCATCCAACGTCTTTCAGCATCTCCATCTAAGATTAATTTAGCAATTCCCATCTAAGAGGAATGTATGAGATTCTGTCCCTTTTTGGGTTGGCTTTGCCTTCCTCAGAATTCAGCCATTCCCCTTCTAAGAGAAATGTGTAAGATTCTGTGCCTTTTTGGTTGGCCTCCCTAAAGGCATTAACCTTCCTAGGAATCCAGCCTTCCAAAAGGGATATATAAGAATCTTTGCCCTTTCGGCTGGCCTCCAAAAAGGCATTTTAGGTTTTCCAGTCGCCTGTCGACTTATGGCAACCCCATGAATTCCATAGGGTTTTCTTCGGCACTGAATCCTCAGAGGTGGTTTTGCCAGTTCCTTCCTTGGAAATGTAGTCTACAGCTCCTGGTTTTACTTGGCAGGCTTCCATCCAAGTACTAACCAAGTCCGACCTGCTTAGCATCCCCTATCAGAGAGGATTTGGTGCCTTTAGGGTATTTAGGCTCCATAAAGACATTACCTTCCTGGGATACCAGGAATTCCCAACTAAAAGAGGAGTGTAAGATTCTGTGCCTTTTTGGCTGGCTTCCATCAAGGCATTACCTCCTTATGAATTCAAGAGTCCCCGTTTAAGTTGAATATGAAGGATTCGGTCCTATTTTGGCTGGCTTCTATATGGACTTTGTTGTTGTGTGTTTTCAGTTAGTTTCTCACTTATGGCAAACCTATAATTATAGGGGTTTTCTTGGCAAGATTTGTTCAGAGGGGGTTTGCCGTTGCCTCCCTCTGAGGCTGAGAGAATGTGACTTGTCCAGTGTCGCCCAGTGGGTTTTCCATGACTGAGTGAGAATTGGAACCCTGTTCCCCAGGTCTGACAGCCAACGCGCTACACCATGCTAGTCGAAGGCAAGGCATTATCTTCCTGTAAATGCAGGAATTCTCATCACAGTGGAATATAGAATATTTTGTATCCTCTTAGTTGGATTCCATACAGGTGTTACATGCCTGTGCATTCAGGAATTCCCATGTAAAAAGAATTTATATGGCATATATTGTGCACACTTTGATGCCCAGATGTGTGCAAACGTGCATGCAGTTCTGTGTGCCCAGTACAACAAGACATGAACCTAATGCAGATTTTAGCTTTTTCCCTTCTTTTTTGGCCACCACAGCTGCAGAGAGCAGTCATTCCCGAAGGAAGCTGACTCGTTTTTATTTACCATCTTCCCTTCCTCCATTCCTCCCTCCTTCCATTCCTGTTTCCTTTCTCACATCTCCCTTAAACCACCTCCCTTCCCACCCTGTAACTTCCCTCATTCTTCTCCATCCCCCTAATCAATGCCATCTTTGATTTTCACTGTTCATTCTACTTCTAATTTTCTATAAGAGGTTTTCCTCTCCCCCCTCCACCACCAGAATGAGCTTGTTTATTCTTATTCAACCCTGCAGTGTCTCCCTGCTCCCTTCATGTCTGCAGTCACAATGTCCATTCCTGAAAGTAATTCAGGCAGAGAGGTTTGTAATATTGTGTGCATGTGTCACCCGTCAACGTATGGTGACCCCATAGATTTCATAGGGTTTTCTTAGGCAAGGAATACTGAGAACTGGTTTTCCAGTTTCTTCCTCTGAAATACAGTGTAGCCGAGTAGCACCTGGTATTCATTGACAGTCTCCCATCCAAGTACTAACCAGAGCTGACCCTGCTTAGCTTCAAAGAACAGACAGGATCCAGTGCCTTTAGTACAGTATATTTTGGCGTTTTAGTATTACACCTTTATAATTATTTTCCCGTTCCCTCAGTCAACACTTTGCATTTTAATGCAAATGCCCCCTTTCCTGATTAACAAGCTTGCTTCTGTCTGTTGGTCTTTCCATATTTCTATGGTTTCTAACCTTTTTTTCCCATGCATTCCTCTTTTTTTTTCATGTTTGAATTATGACAGGAAAGAGTAATTAACTGAACCCACAGGCCCTTTCCACAGTAGCTGATGGGACAGTCAGAGAAGAGGGGGGGCTTCCTCTACCTTTCATTGCCCATTATGCAAACTTGCTTTTCAAAAAGTTTTAACATAGCCTCTTAATTCCTTCCCATCACTCCCTAGCAGCCCTCCTGTCTTCCCATTTTGGCATTTATGTTCTTCTCCATTTGCTCTCCAGTTTTCCATCCACCTCTTTTCTTTAAGTCCTGTTATCAGTAGAGTAAGGGAGTAAAGATTTTTCAGATACTGTACTGCTGAGGCCAGGCTTTACATGCTGGAATGGTCCTTGCAAATAAATAGAACCCTGAATGTAGAAGACAATCATATTGGAGAGAAAACCCTAAGCTTTCTTTCCTTGAGCTGCTTGAGGTCTATCTGCAAGGAGGTTTGTTTGTGAGAAGAGCTGCCCCACTACAATCTGAACTGGTGCAGTAGAAATATGGCTTAACTGTGTGTTTCTGCTGAATGTAAAATTGAGGTTTTGGAGTTCTTGGTTTAGGGACAGATTGGAACAATCCCTTTATTAATCTCCACATGCTTTCCTCGTTAATTTGTTCATATTTCCCCTCTAGATCCACCCCTCCTCCAATATACCTTCCTTGCTTTTCACTTTCAAGGCAGGTCTGATTTGGTCCTTTCATATCAATAATCTTTCCTCTTTACACATGACTCACATTAAAAAAAAAGATGTGGACTAGCATCTATTCTATTACCCCCCCCACACACACACACAAAAAGATTTGGGGGCTGCAAAGAGTGATCTTTCCCTCCCTACAAAATGTCTCACTGTTCCTGCAGAGAAGTGGAGGAGCCTGGAAGAGTGCTACTTTTCCAGTTACGTCATCTTCGTAAAAGGATTTGTGTGAGTGTAGGAGAGAACCCTCCTCATTATGCCTGCTTCCCCCTCTGAGATAGAAGTGAGCATGCTAAGAATTATGCAGCATCCATTTTCCCTTGCATCTTTGCATACCTAGGCCTTTGACTTGAATTCCCACTCCCTCCTTTCGGGTTCGGTGTGAGTCTGTATTGCATTGGCTTCCTCTTTGTTGTTTTCCCATGCCTTGCAAATTTTAGGACGAAATAGCTAATGTTCTTCAGCCCGTCTAGGAAGAGCTATGATGGTCATGTTGAAATTTTGTTCACCTTACTCTCGACTGCTCTCCCCCATCTCAACTCATGTACTTTTGCTTCTGAGCAAAGTATTGGCATCAAGCTTTCATAGGAATAGTGATCTTAGTGTTTATGTCACGGAACCCAAAGGGTTTCCTGAAGTCAGGGTAGAGGAACATCTAATGTCTAGTAATCCTGTCGTTATTTGGTCTTGATCGGTTGTTATTATCGTTCTAGATCAATAGAAAGATGTGTTGTCACTCTCAAGAGCAGCCAGGTACATACTGCTTGTATTCAGAGAGGAGATTTAATATGTTACAGCTCTTCATGCTGGGGTGCATTTTTCCATAACTGAACCTGAAATCTCTCCTCTTGAATTGATTAGCTAGCTATCTCATTGAAATGTGTATAGATACCATTTACCTTTGTGCCCTTGGTCCCTGGTGGTGGGTTTTTTGTTTTGTTTTTTAGTTGATATCCTTGCTGCGGTTCTGTTTTGCAGTGATCTTTAGTTTGGAAAACATCATTTTGTCCAACCAGTCTTGGAAATATGGTGAACTTTCCTTCATATATAGAGGCAGTCTTTTAAAACACAGTACTGTAGTTTACAAAATGAAATGCAGTACAGGTCTTCTTTCTCAGTTCAAATTATTTTCTGTGTGCTGTGTGGTTTCCATTTCTTTTATGAATAGAAATGATTTGATTTGTGGAGAAATAAAGGTGTGCGAGGTAGAATTCTAGTCACAGTTGGATAATCTGAGTTCTGCATTCTTATCCTGTTTGTTACATAAAAAGTACTGGCTTCTTGGATGAATGAACTCAATAACCTATTATTTCATTTTCAGTTTTGTCAGGAAACTTGTTTTGCTAGGCTGTTTTCTGTATTTAATGCTTGTCTGTTCACACTATCTTGTAAAACATGCACCTAACAGTAGGCTGCCTGGAAAGATATGGAAGCAATTAATCTGACAGATTATAAAGATTAAAGATGTTATGTATGTAAAATACTGAATAAATCACAGTTTAATTTAGCTCTTGGTGTGTGAGGAAATGAGTCATTTGATTGCCACACGAAGGCTCAGATTTCTGTCTCTTCTTTTCTTAAGACGTTGTATACCGTACTGTTGAAGTAATTGTGACTGACAGCTGTACGGGAGTTGGGGGGTGAGGGGGCGAGAGGATGAATCAAGGTGAGGAGGGTAACTTATAGAAGAGAATGTGCTTGTGATACTGCAGTAGCATTTAGGTTCTGTGTCTGAGCAGTGGCAGACCTTCATAGCTTCTCTGAAATATAAATATTCCAGAGGCAAATTTTTCAAGATACTAGAATCTAGTTTTTCAGATAGAGTTCTGTGAATTCTTCTCCTGGATATATTAGGATGCATTTGATGTTATGGATCCACCTCTTTGCATCCTGCTCTTTACTCTAATGTGGCCTAAACAGTAGAAAACAGTCTTAGAGGACAGCCAGTTGACAATGTAGGCACACTCAGCAAATATCTCTAAATAGGAGAGTTAATAATATCCACTTTCTCCTCAATTAACCTGTGATTGTGACTGAATGCTGGAGAGTTTCAGAATATATTAAAGGCTTACGAAGTTGCTAATGGTTAACTAAGGCTATCCTCTTTGAGAAAGATAGTTCTTGTAGTCTCTTGAGATGACATGAAACATTTTATATAGTGGTTGTGAAAGTGGATGCTAGGTACACTTGAGCGTTTGATAGTCATGTCCCCCACCTTTGCATATTTTCTCTCCTGGAAAACACACCATGCAGATGAAATTTCTCAGGCATTTTTAAAAAGTAAGGATTAATTCCTGGCATCTTCTAAAGCAAAAGTAAAGCTTTAACAGTCTATATTCTAAAATAGCCAGCATGATATGACAGTTTTACCATTATGATTCTGGAGACCAGGCTTCAAATCCAGTGAGTGACTTCTGCTCAGCCCTGGAAACTCACTAGGTGACCTTAGGCAAGTCATACTGTCTCAGCCTCAGAGGAAGGCAAAGGCAAACCCCCTCTGAACAAATCTTGCCAAAAAACCCACATGATAGGTTCATGTAGAGTTGCCATAACTCAGGATTCAATTGAAGGTGCCTAGCAACAATTCTAAAATGCACTGTTTAACATTTAGAATCTGATTCATCTGTGTGTGTGTGTGTGTGTGTGAGAGAGAGAGAGAGGGAAAATGTCTGTAATTACTAAATTAGTTTGGCTGTCATCTGTATTTTTTAAAAAATATAATCACTGCTAGCTAGATACTGCCATCGATATCTATGTACAGTGGTCATTTAAATTGGTAAGCTCTGCTGAAAGGAAACAGGTGATGTTCAGATCTCTTGAAGCTTATGCACAGCACAAATGGTTTTATGTTGCATTCATTCTGCTGTTTTGAGATAAGGTTCCTTCCTGTGTCTTGAGGAAATCCTGGAACTGTGTTTTCAGTGTGTTAACGTATACACTGAGCCAGTAGTTCACTCTTCTTAGGGTGACTGTGCTGCATTCTGTTCCTCCAGTATCCAGAGGAAACTACATACAGCTTTCATTTGCCTGAAGGCATTGGAGGCTATTGTGTGCTTATAAGCACCTAGAGCTGAAACCGTAAGACGTTGATACCTGGCATAATCTTTACTGTAAACATGAAACTGCCGACTAAGGACAGTGATTCTGGATTGACCTTTGTATTATAATATGAGGTCCTCTTTCCCTTTGGCTCAAACTACATGAAGCTCTAGATGTCAAACATGAGCAGTGTCTTTGGTTAGTTGCTTGCACAACTCTTCTTTCACCTGTTCGACTTCCTGAGATCTTTTCCTTAACCTATTTTCATTCAGAGATGAATGTATGCAGAAGTCAGTATGTATTGCCAGAGGATATGGTTTGGGATGTAAAATACTTTTGGATTTTGTCATTGACTGTTGATTGCAGGTTTCATCCTTTGAGATCACCTTTGTATTATTATAAGCCATGGACCCCTATGCATACAGTTTTTTTCTTGGGTGATCTGTATGCACATTCTCATACGCATTTGGTTGTTTTCCTTTATCTTGAAAGCATAGATTTGCTCTCTTACTCCCCAGCTTTCTTACTTTGTGATTCCTCCCATTCCTATTTATTAGGGGGTTAAAGATAGTAGAAAACTTGAAGCACATGGAGCCATGCTGGATCCTTCCCACTTTTTGTTGAAGGATGTGTGCCCATTTTCATTTTTCATCTATGTCACTAAAATGATTGACAGATGTTGCACACCTTGAAATTATGCCACTCATTTCTTTAGTTTGAGTCTTTGAGGCAATATGTTTTGTGCTTAAAAGATTTAATTCAGTTGAATGAGCTTTATAGGGTGTCTGGCAGAAGGACTAGGAAAGACCCTGTCTGAAATCTTGGAAGGACAGCTTCTTGGATAACTCTGGAGCAACAGTCCATTCCAACCAACAGTCTTTATGTATGTTCATATCCTGAATCATGTTCTGTCATGCAGATGTTCTTTTTTGGTCCCTTTGCCTTTTTCCCATGCAGCATGAATCACTGTGATACAGAAGCATTTATCTCAAGATAGAAAAGTCCATTTCTTAATATTTTCCCCCTTCAGCTTTATCTGTGAGTCATACTGTGAGTTTTCTTACTTAACAGTGAATCATAAATCCAGAGCTAAGGATAAGGAGGAGGCCAGAGGCCAGTGTTTCTGACAACAGTAGCCAGAGGCCAGTGTTTCTGACAGCAGCTTCTCAACTGCCCTGTTTCTTACCAACAAACTAAAAATAAAAATAAAATATTTTTAAAAATATAGGACATAGCAATGCAGGTGGAGTCCAGTTAACACCTACAACCAAGAGTGCATCCTTGCAGATTCATTTCATCTCTTAAAAAATGTTTGGCAAATTTGTTCATACTGAGCTTAATGTTACCTTTTGAATGTATACATGTGTGTGTTTAAATCCAAAAGTTGCCTGTCAGCTTATGATGACTCCATGAATTTTATAACGTTTTCATAGGCAAGGAGTACTCATAAGGATGTAGATATTGCAATGAGAAGGTGAGAGAGAAAGATGTTGAGAGAGAGAGAGTGCGCACTTAAATTCACTTGCCTGAGTATGCCTGCATTTCTCTGTGTTGTAATAGTCCCCTGTGAGAAACCTGAGACTGTAGTTCTCAGTGAGCTAATTAGAAAACCAGTGGATCCTATGCATCATTCTTTAGCAAATAGTGTAGTCAGTTGGAAAAATATAGTTGCTTTTGTGGAGATACACTCTGTGCCAGAAGACTGACCTCTGCCTGTCTCATCCTGACAGATCTGGGAATTAACATTAAATAAAATTCATGTTTTCTTCTATGCTGTTTACATCTGTTTTCTCTTTGAGGCCATTTGGGTTTCACAGCAGAGTTCAAAGGTGAGCTTGGGAGTTGCTGTTGTGTGACAGAGCCTAATACTGTCCGTAGGACAATAGTGGCATTCTCCTTTGAATACCTTGTCATAGTCTCCTATAGCATGATGTGACAAAAGCACAGTTAAATGTACAACCCCTTTCTGTTCCTACTTGATATGTAAAAACATTGAAAGAGTGAGTAGCAAATGCATTTTCCCTTGATTTACTAAAATGCCTTCCAGAGGAAGGACTGCATAATATGGCCTGAAAAATAACTCTACCAGGAAGTGGGATTTTCCAGGCACCTGTTTTTATAGTCTGTCCAAATTTAACTGGCTAATATGAATGAAAAATAGCAGTACAAGTATTTTGTATTGCACTTCATAAATGTATGTTAATGTATGTTAATTTGTAACTAAGATTATTTTTTTAAAATAGCTTACCTTCCGTTGAATTTGTTGTTATTTGTTGTTGTTATTTAGTAATAGCAGTATTGGCATTATATTTTTTTGTCATCTGAGTGGAAGTGAGGAGCTACAGAAACTACTGGATAGTAAAAGTTATAATGGATGAATGTACAGATTCAGTTTGTTATAGACTGGACAAACTTTCCTTGAATAACAGTTTGCCTTTGTGCTGTGTAAACATGTATGAAAGTTTAATCGCCACCTTCCAGAGAACAGTAATTGTTACTTCTCATCAATGTGTGTAATCAGTGTAGTTTTTATAGTGCGTCTGCATTAGGTGAAGTTTTCCAATTTAGCTGTTGTTGAGTGTTAAAAAAAACTGGTGTGTTTAATCTAAAGTTAATGTCCAGCTTGCTAATAGAAAAACAACAGTGTTTCTTTGACTTAATAAGTATTTTCCTGAAGGCTACAGACAGACCCAGGTAATTGGTGGAATTTATGTTCTCAAAAATGAAGAGCTGATCACTGTGGCTTTTTTTTTCTTCCAGCAACCAACATCCTGCTAGTGACTTATGCATGCATAAGTGCGGATTACATGTACCTAAGTCTGTGCCGGGATGGAGCACAGAAGGCAATTGTATTGCTCTTGTGCTTCATCCTAAAACCTACCAAGCCAGGCAGCTCTCAGGGCCCTGGAGAGGCTGCTGCTGCTCCTTCTTGCTACAGTGATTGGGAGGTGATCCAGCTGCTCTGAGCTCCTGGGGGAAGGAAAAGACAGGTCCACTCCATTCAAGAGCATACTTTCATTTCTTGCCCCGTGGCTGAGCTGAGACCGCTGGTTCTGTATGGCCTGACTCAATGCTCATCCCCCTTCCTCACAACTAAGCAATAGCACCATGGGCCCTTCATGGGACTGACAGCTCCCAGGTTGTGGGAGGATGCAGAAGTGCACATGCAGAGCTATGTGTACATGTACAATCTCATCCAGTTTCTATCAGTATAATCTGAAATTTCAGTGGCCCTGACAAGAACCTAATCCAGATAACAGTGCAATTCTGTACATTTCTGCTCAGAAATAATCTCTGTCAATTTTTAAATGAAGTTGACTCACACATACACTGCCAATTTAGTCTTCCTCTCTTCCCAAATTCTGGTTTAAGACTAAACAATGCAAGCTTCACTGATTTAATACCAAGTCAGCTTCTTCTCCCTCCCCATCCTTTTGTGTAACATCCAATCTGCTGAGTTCTGGATCTCCAGAACTGGTCTTCTAAAAAAAGGATATCCTATGGCTTTTAGAGAATAATTTAGATAGCATGATATTTAAATAGCATGATATATATTTGTGTTTGACTTTGACCTCCTTAATTTTCCTTCATTTTGGCTTTATTATGTAAGGAGAATATTTAGTCTGTAATTTGTACAAGATCTTTGTAAATTTTTGTGAATAACATTCCTTTATAAACATTTACAACAAAATAAAAAAAGGATATCCTAAAACTGAAAAAGGTCATGGAACTCAAGTACTTCACCCTTTGAGGAGAGGTTACAGCATTTAGAGCTGTTTAGCTTTAGAGTAAGAGGAACATGGTGGGGGCATACAAAATTTGCGTGGAGTAAGGAAGTAGATAAGGAGAAGCTTTTATGCTGCTTTCATAATACTAGAAGCAGACATCATCCACTGAAGCAAAATGGTGTGATTTTCAAGACTGATAAAACAAAGTACTATTCCACTCAGTACATAAAACTGAAATTCACTGCTATGGTATGTAGTTATGGTTGTCAGCTTAATGGCTTTAAAACATTGGATCAATTTAAGGAGAATAAGAGCATCAGTAGCTTCTATTCAAGATGGCTGCCTTTCAGCTCCAGAGTCAGAGGCAGCATGCCTCTGTATATTCATTGGTTGCTGAGGAACTGAAGATGGAGTCTGCAGTTTCATTCAGGTGAGCTTCTGGAAGGCAGCTGTTTGGCCACATTGTGAACAGCTTACTAGACTAAAGAGGTCTTGGTCCAGCCCATTATGGTGAATCTTATGTGTTTATGTCCTCAAAAACTTGCTCACCATTTTATGACATTTTGATTTGTCCTAATAAAATCCCCATAGTGGATGTTAGAATAGAAAAAAGAAAATGCGAAGGGCTGTAATTTGATGTACCACTTCTACTTAAATGCAAGATGTCTCAAATCAGTTTTCCCTAACATGCTGACCTCCAGGTATTTTGAACTACAGCTCCAAGGATTCTGAACCATTGACTGTGCTGGCTGGAGCTAGTGTGAGATGAAGTGCAAAACCTGTGGAAGGTGTTAGGTTGCAGCAGCCTGTCTTAAATCACAAGGGACTGACTTCCAGATAGAGGTGAGAGTCCTGAAGCGTGAGAACTAAAATCCAGAGAGAGGAATGTTGCAGTAGTCAAGGTGTGAGAGAGCAACAAGTAATTTTGAACTCTTGATAAGGGCCTGATAGTTTTGCTGTGTTGCTTACGTGCAAGAAGTGACATGTTCAGCTATAATCTCTGAGTGAAGAGCACAGGAAAAGCAGAGGCAGTCAAGCCAAAACAGCAAGGTGAAAGTCCAGTGGATACAAGGAATGGATGAAGAAGAGAGAAAAGTAAACAGAAAATGCTTGTTCAGAATTCCAACCACTCCACTCGCTCTCCCACTGGGTTTTGCCCCTTTTCATTCAGAAGGTTGAGCTGAGACCTCTTTGAGTGTTTCTTGGAAAGTCTTGACCCTGAAGAGCTTTGTCTAAGGATATCTTCATATTTTTGCAAATATGGGGACTTTTCTAAGCCTGCAGATACCTCCTTGTGTGTGAGAAGTGCCATTTTGATTATAAAAGCCACAGTACTCACCTCTGTACATCAGATATGGCAGTGCTGCTAGTATCTAAAAGCAAGTTTAACTTTATGTTCATATTAGCATAATATTTGCTGAAGGCTTTGAGTGAATTTAGCTCATTAAGAAAGGATTCCATAAAAAAATTTCCAGCATAATTAATCCTAGTCTTTATAGTGGCACAAGGCTGTCTATTTTTTTCTTAGGTGAACACTTATTGTGAGATTGAAATTGATTAATGGTGCTTGCTTACTACAACAAAGGAGTCTTATTAGTGACAGGACACTAATCACCTATTTGGAGGAGTGAGTGATCCCTAAGGTAACTCTGGTCACAGGTTTAAGAGGTTAACATGCACTGTCTCTTTAGGTTTAACAAAAGCTTGTCAGTAAGAACTTACTTCTCAGACTTGGATAGTAAATTGCTGATGTTATCATCTCAGGGGCTCATTAAGGAAATTTGATCCTTTTGATATTGTCCCTATAAACCAAATCAAATAGTATTGCTTTGGGAGTTAGCTTCAGAATTTGTTGTTGTTGTTGTTAACGTGCCATCAAGTTTGCTTCAACTTATGACAACTCTGTAAATGAGACACTTTCAAGAAATACAGTTAAAAACAGCATTGCTGAAGTCTTGCAGGCTCAGGGTCATGACTTTCTTGACTGAGTCAATCCGCCTATAATGCAGTCTTTTCCTTTTCCTACTGCCTTCCACTTTGCCATGCATAATTGTCTTCTCCGGTGAGTCGATTTGCCTCGTGGTATGTCCAAAAAACAATAACCTGAGTTTAGTCTTTTTGGCTTCTAATAGGAATTTGAGCTTTTGGCAGTCCAAGTTCTCCATAGACCTCTCCTCCAGCACCCTATTGTAGATTAGCTTTTTCTCTCTCCATCAGCTCTCTTCACAGCTTTAGTGTGTATGTCTACGTGCCTGTCTATGTACCTTGAAGTCAGCTGTCAACTTGTGGTGACCCCATGCCTTTCATAGGGCTTCCTGAGGCAAGGAATACTCAGAAGTGGTTTGCCATGGCCTTCCCTGGAAGTATAGCCCACAGGACTGGGGATTTCCTGGGATTCCATCCAAATACAGGCCAGTTCCTGTTTAGCTTCCAAGATCAGCTGGGATTCGATGCCTTCAGGATATTCAGGCCTGCCTGTGTTGTATTTTCAGACAATGCCTGCTTCTGGTTGCTTGAAGACTATGATCAGTTAGTAGGACCCTGGTAACAACATGAAATTGCTGATCCATGGATACAGTATCTTGTGGGGACCCACTCATTCTTGATTCTTTCAAGCATCACTATAGTATTCTTTATACAAAGGGATAACTGCTGTATGCACTACTTTGAAACATTTTCCAACATCGTAATACTCTTTACTTTATTCATAGTGCAACACTATACATGTTTCCCAGAAATTAGCCTCAGTGAGATAAGCATCCAGGTAAGGGTGTAAAGGCACCAGATCTCTCTGATCTTGGGTGCTAAGCAGGGCCAGCCCTGGACAATACTTGGATGAGAGACCACCAGTGACTACCAGGGGCTATAGGCTGTGTTTCAGAGGAAGGAACTGGCAAAACGACCTCTGAGTATCTCTTGCCCAAGAAAACCCTATCAAATTAATGGATTTGCCTTAAGTCATGGGGCATCTTGAAGGCACATGTGCGCGCACACAAGTGTGTATAGCATTGCAGTCTTAGTGTTTGATTCGTTGCAGCAAGAAAGGGAAGTTCTCTAGTCTGCGTCACTTATGAAATATGGTATCATTGGAAATTATCTGCAAAGAAGGCTTTCATTTTTGGCAGAGTAGTGTGCCATTTGGTGGCCTATGCTTTTGTGTTAAAACTTCTGAGTTTGTCATCCCTCTCTTCCTTTTAAGACTTAATTTGGACTCCCTTAGAATTTGTTTGACATTACAGTATGAATGTTTTGTTTTTCACTCCAGTAAAATTCTGTTGGTACATGCGGTTGAGAAGGTGTTAATTGTCTTTGTTTGCAGAAGCAGAACAAAAGTGCAGTGTGATCATGATGCCTGTTGCTATTTCCCCCCCTTTTTGTCATGCACAACCCCCTTAATCTTCAGGAAAGGCTGAGAAAGTTGGTGGAATTTATGAAATTCAAGCTGTGCTGTAGTGGAAATCTGTTTTCAATTTTTGCCTGGTCTTTGGAGGCTCAAACTAAACTATAATTGTTAAGTTTTAAAGTGGGGGTAGGGAGCTGGATGCCGAATGCAAAAGTACAAAGTAGGCACTTTGAGGACTTCTATTTGGTTGCACTGTATTCAGTGGTGTTTTTATGACTGCATTGGGAAGGCTTTGTCTATGGCTGCTTAACTTGAAATGACATTTCTCTACCAGTTTAATCCAACTGTCACTTACTTGGAGAAAAAGAAACTGCATGACATGTTAGACTGAACTGTGATGTTTCTGGCACCTTCTTATTTCTTTTTAAATAAAGAAATTAGGGAGAGATCAGCCACTGTTACCCATGGCCAATGTAAGATTCTATGTCTATCCAGTGGAATTCAGTTACTATATCATTCAATAGGTACTACTGAAATGTGATTCCCTTGGTACAGTAGACCATCTTCACTCCTATGTGACAAATCATTCCTGGTAGTGGTTCCAGGACCCCCTTGTGGATACCAAATTTGCAGATGCTCAAGTCCAGTTATGTACAAAGATGTAGTAAAATGATGCCCCTTATATGAAATGGTTTACTTGGATTTTTTTTCTGGGAGGGAGGAGTTTTCAAGCTTTGGTTAGTTAAATGTGTGGATACAGATATGGAGGGCTGACTGTAGATCTCTGTGGCTGCATAAATTGTTATCTTTCCATTTGAGTTACTGATGGAAATACTAGTAATATAATAATGGAAGTTATGCCAGAGACTATGGCATTTACCTGTATTACATTTTTTTATATTTCTCCTTAATCTTATTAAGGTTCCAAGTTGATTTACAATCAATAGATCAACAGTAAAATTCAGATTTTCTAAAGCCTATAAAACATTACACAAACTAAATTACATAATTAAAATGGTAGCAACAACAGGAACAAGAAACAATCCTCCGTTAAGTGTTAACTGGTTATTTGCATTCTTTAATATTAGTTCTCTGAGGAAATTATGGCTTCAATATAGTCAGCACTTTGTACACAACTTTAGTGCAAACTGTCTGAGGGTTGAAGCAACAGCTTTACCTAAATGTTGAGATGGTTTCATTCGCCATAGATCAAAGTCAGTATGAACTTCACATATTAAGGAGTGTTCTTACTAAAGATAGGCCCAACATGTTGTTAAACCATTAAAAGTTTTATTTTCCACATGCTTGCTGCATTTTCTTCCAGAGGATGCTCAGAAACTGGCATGTGCTTCCAGTGTGCCTCTGTTCTGTAGTGTGCCGAGTGCATTAGTGTGTATAGTGTGCCAGAAGCGTTCTACTGGGGTGTGAATAACAAGGTTAGACACTTGTTCTGGCTTTACTGTTTTTTATTCATCCTGATAAGGTTTAGCCTCTGTTGCCTGCCAGGCTCGCCATTCCTGGGGCCATGTATGGAGGAAGTGGCAGTTGCAATAAACTCATGTTGATTTAAAGAAAAAAAGTAAGGAGAGGGGAGATGCTTGTCTCTTTAATTATTAATTTCACAGAAAAATACTGCTTGCTCACAGATCTTTGCAAAAGAATGCTCTTATTTTTCTAAATAGCCTTTCTTCATTTTTTTCTGGTCTGAGGCTTGCTTTGCCTAAATTATATCATTTAGTGGAAAAAAAGTTCTGTGAACAAGTCTCTCTTTGTCTTCTGCTCTCTCCCACTTCCTTCTTCCAATAGTTTCTCTGGTGCATTCACAGAGTCTTGCTAGCTCTGGGGCATTTTTCCATACTTGCTGCTGACCTTTTTGGTGCCCTCATCCAATTTCTGAAGTTTTGTTTATGTTCTGTTAATTATAACTGCCTACTAGTGCTAAAAGGAAGGGGGAGGAAAATCCAAGCAGAGCATGTGAAGTCTCAAAGTAGTGGAAAAACCATTTCTGGGCATTTTAACTCACTATCAACCTTGTGAAGATTAAATTCAAAAGGAAAAATGTTTTGTCGTGTACTTCAGTGCTTCTTCTGAGATCTCATTTGGGGAAGTGGTGATTCCCCACCCCCTAATGGGCCAAGGACTGGTACCATATTTTCATCATTGGCTACAACTGCTTCTTTGTTTCCTGGAAACTCTCCATGAACTGACACCTAATGGCTGATGAGTTCAAATCTCCATTAAGCCATGAAGTTCCACTTGATTGACCTTGGGGCAGTCATTGGCTTTTAGCCTAATTTACTTTGCATGGTTGTTGAAGTAACAGGCATGGGGCAGGGAGTGTACACTGCTTTGAGCTCATTGCAGGATTGGCATGAGAGAGAGAGAAATATAATCATTAAATAGATGTCCAATCCAGCTAATATGTCCAGTAAGGAAAGATACAAAAAATCTGTTAAAAAGCTGCAGCGATGATTCCAAAATTAGGTAGAGATCCAGTGAAGATAGAAGTGTGTAAACTTTTTTTTTTTTTTTACCAATTGTGGCTACTGAAACAATGGCCATTTTCTAGCCTGGTAGAAAATAGGCTAAGTGTAGTTGAATCATGTTACATAACTGAATGTTGGAAGAAAAGCTAGAAGATGATGCTTAGAAGCTTTATGTTTGGATCGTTATAGAAAAACAAAGCAAAAAGGAAAACCAAGCAAAAAAGACATTGGTTGGTGTTTTGGATGTGCAGAAAGCATTTGATCTGCTGGAGTGGTTGAATATGAAGGTTAGCTTGAGTCAAGCAGCCGTGGGAATCATAAAGCCTTTCAGATTTTGTTGGGCTGCAGCTCCTAGTACAGCTGATCATTTGGTATGCTGGCTATAACTGCTAGGAGTTGCCGTTCAGCGGCACATATAGGGTCACACATTTTTCACTCCTGGAACAGGAATAAAATGCCTTTCAGTGATTTATGATGAGCCTGTTTGAAGGATTACCATGAGTAATAGCCTAGCAAAACAATAATAGAAACTGAGTAAGGTTGCCGCTTCTCCCCTGTGTTGTTTATTATGTGTGTCAGAATGTTAACAATAAAAATAAAAACAAACAGGACAATTAAAAGTATGGCTGTCAGAAATCCCATGCAGAAGAGAAAGCACTGACAGATCTAATAAACTCTGTAAATGTGGTTTTAGGTAATATGCAGAAATATTGCCAAGTCTCATGATACAAACTGAGCCGAAGTCTGAAATACTAAGAACACACTTCTGAAATTTTCATTTAAAGAAGCTAGTGCAGCGTTCCCAGGAAAGACCTCTGCTTGAGGTCTTTGAGTATTGGTGTCTGTCAAAGTAGACAGTACTAAGCCGGATGGTCCAGTGACCTGACTCTGTTAAAGACAGTTTCAAATATTCATAAGAGCCTTTTTTTTTACCTCTTCCATTTTTGTCTCTTCTGTGGGCCTAGTGCAATTTTTTAAAAATATTATGCCACGTAAATACTTCAGACCACAGACTAATTATAGTATGTCTTAATACCATCATCAGCAAATGTGTTAATTAAGAGAACTTGAATTTAAGCCTTCTGAGTAGATTGAATACAGTTATCATGATTTTCCAGTCTGTTTTAAAACTGATTGATTATCAGATTGAAAAGTTAATGCTTGTGTGGAAATAATACTGATGAGTCATTGGTGATAAAATCCTGTCAGCACATTGCTTAAGTGAAAAGTATATTAAAAATGCTACTTACTACATGCCCACTTTGCAGAGAACAGCTGTGGTTGCAACTCAGTTCTTTCAGACATGGGTTCCTAATAACATACTAAAAAGCAATGCTGTGCCTTTCTTCCTCTCATAATTATTGTTGTGGGAGAGGAAAAATGTAAAATAGGCTACTACCTGCATTTTAAATTAAAAATATTAAGAGCAGTTTGAAGATGTGGATGGGGTTCTTGGAGAGGGGAGGACCACCTCCGTGTATTAGACCCCTGTCCTTCCTGTCAAAAAGCCAGAGGGGGACTGGCTGTGGGTGGAGGAGTGGTCAGTGCCTCCCAAAACCAAGGCAGAGTTCCATTGTGCCTAAAGGGGGGCAATTATAAGACCATTATTGAAAAAGCTCTCCTTGGATTCCACTGTATTGGACAACTACTAGCCACTCATACATATCCCATTTTGGGGGAAGGTACTGTTGCATGTGGTGGCCACCCAGTTCCAGGAGTTTCTAGATAAGACTGTGTAGGTCTTTTTCAATCTGGTTTCAGGCCTGGCTATGGGATGGAGACAGCTTTAATCGTCTTAGTGGATGACCTGTGCTGGGAACTAAACAGGAAGAGTGCATCCTTGTTGGCTCTGCTGGATCTCCAAGTGTTTTGTTTTGTTTTTAAGTACCATTGAACAGAGTATCCTACTAGGCCACCTGGGTGGGATGGGACTTGAAAGAGCTTTTCTACAATGGCTGTGTTCTTTTCTGGAGAGATGAACCCAGAAGATGGTGCAGGAGGAGTCCTGTTCAACGCCTTGGCTGTTGGCTTCTGGGCTCTGGTTGTGGTTTGCACTCCCTATGAAATGTATATACATGAAAATGCTGGGAGAGATTATCTGGAGTTTTGGGGTGTGGTGCCATTCATTTCCAGATGACACCCAACTCTGTTCCTTTCTATTTCAGTCCAAGATGGGAATCTTGATTCTAAATTGTGCCTGTCAGCAGCTACATATTGGATGAGGGGAGACAAATTGAAACTCAATCCAGACAGCACAGAGGTGATCCTGGTCAGTCAGAAGGCAAGTAAGGGTTCAATCTGTGCTGGATGGGGTTGCACTATTCCTGAAATCTCAGGTTTGCTGTTTGGGTGTACACTGGGACTCAACAGCCTGGAAGCCCAGACTTCAGGAGTGCAGTAGCTGGGCAATGCAGATAAAGTTACATTTTTACTTGGGAGAAAAAGTGTCTGTAGGGGGAATGAGGAAGGAAATTGTGAAGGACTATGCATTTTGGGTTTGAATGGGAGAATAAGATTGAGTGTGGAGAAGTCAGCCTTCCCTATTAAGAATATGTCATCTTTGAGAGTTATTTTTTTTAGTCAGAAGCTTTACTGGGCATTCAGAACTCAATCCCCAGGTCCTCACCTTAATCTCACCCCCATGAAAAGGTATCTTGGGGTTCAGATCGTCTAATGGTCTCAGCTAGCATGTTTTCGAAATCTTTTGTGGCTTTGAGAAATAGGAAACATTTTAAGCTGAAAAAGGAGAGGTTCTTGCTATCCCAGATTTACAGGGTACATGAGGCTGCAGATATATGCCATGTTCAGCACTGCGCAGTTGTTATGAGCAATTGTAATGTGTGACTGGAAGGATCCAGAATGAATGGCAAGGTGTTTGGCAGATTTTGATTTGTCCTTGCAGTTGGATTGAATGTATAGGATCGTATGGAGAACATGAAGTAATAAGACGAACAGTGAACCATTTTTCAGTCAGTCAATGTGAAATGGAACAAGATCGCTTTTCAAGGTCTTATGGGAAATATGAGAGCAAGAGTTCGTAAAGTACTCCCCCTCCCTCTCTAATGGACTTCTGTTCTACAATACACCTGCGTGGAATTTTTCCACAAAAGAACTTCTGCTGAAGCAACAGTAAAAATTCATTTTCTCACTCTTTTTAAAAGCTGGCT
Organism: Ctenosaura bakeri; assembly: GCA_948474755.1. Taxonomy (NCBI): domain Eukaryota; kingdom Metazoa; phylum Chordata; class Lepidosauria; order Squamata; family Iguanidae; genus Ctenosaura; species Ctenosaura bakeri. The sequence continues at coordinate 124,722 of CAOLHI010000721.1, forward strand.
TGGGGATAGATATCTTAGCACACCTCATTCTCTAATCAGAAGGTAGAGTGGGGAGTGACATTGTGCAGAGATGTTTAGAAAAGCTTTTTAGAGAGCTGGTTTCTGCTTTCATTATCTTAAAATAACCTATTAAATGGCAAGAGAAACCTAGTTTTTGTCCACCTTCCTCTGTTACAGGGAAATGGAAATAATGATCTTGTTCTTTCTTCTCAGCATGTACTCCAGATGAACATTGGGCTCAGCAATACCTAGTTACAGCTGAGATAAGGAGGGAGGCATAAGGTAGACCATGATCTACTTATCAACTGAAACTTGTGGAATACTAGCCAATTTCTGGTGGACCACCCAGCTCTTGGGGAGCTAGCAAACTCTTGTTTAATTTTTTTCTGGAGCATATGGACCCTGGCCTGATCCACCAAGTTACTGCTGACGTTCTTAGTCAAGAATTCTTTTGCAGGGTCACATGAAACTAATTTGTTCTGCATTCACTGTCAGGAGAACTTGAGTGTATGCTGTTGCCTTGCAAATGTGAAAAAAATATAGCTCATCTACAGGAATTTCATAGAATCATAAGAGTTGCAAGAGACCACAAGGGCCATTGAGTTCAATTCTAGTGTACAAGAATACACCATGGAAGCATACCCAACAGATGGCCATCTTACCTCTATTTATAAACCTCCAAAGGAGACTCCACCACATTCCCAGGCAGTGTATTCCACTGTCATTAACTACCTTAACCATCAGGAAGTTCTTCCTAAAGTTTAGATGGAATCTCTTTTTCTGTAGTTGGAATCTACTGCTCTATGTCCTAGTTTCTATAGCAGCAGAAAACAGGCTGGCTCCATCTTCCATATGACTTGAACATGAACCTTCTGTTTTAGTCTGTTGTGTTTCCAAGTCAGACCACTGATTTCACAGACTCACAGGTCGGAAGGTCTAGAATGGGATGCAGAAGGTTGGGCCTGGCATTGCCATCTTTATATGATATTAATTATTATGATATTTGTCATTTCACATTCTGGTAAGGTTAATGTTGGAGAAATTTTAAAATATAAAACATATGTATAACATTTAGGGGAGAAGTATAATATAAATCATATAAATAATGTAGGAAAATGTAAATGACATTTCCTGCTGTTTCTGAAAATGGATACAGACACAGTCCATCCCCATTTTGTTTCAGAAACATTCATGTGAGTGCAGAACTATGTTTCAACGTGGCACTGAGTGGAACCTATCATGTGGATTTTTTTAAAACTACTATATGTAAATTAAAAAAAAAACCTATTCCCAGAGCAAGAAGAGAGGCCTAGCTGTTTGTGAACCTGTTAAGTGTACTGGCTGGAACCATATACTTATTAAGAAACAATTTATCATGTTTAGGTAGAAGAGCCCTTAGGCTAGCTTTCCACACTCTCTGTGATTGCTTTCATGCCCCAGGCTGTATTTCAGAGGAAGGAACTGGCAAAACCACCTCTGAGTGTTTCTTGCCTAAGAAAACCCTGTGAAATTCATGGGGTCGTTGTAAGTCGACAGGCAACTTGAAGGCATGTGTACACACAGATACAGAAGCAAAGGAAGCAGTAATTAAGCTGTCTTTTCTTAAAGGGAAGTAGTAGAACTCTCCTTTTAATGTACATTACTGGAACAAAGGTTGTGGCTTCACTGGCGCATGGACAATCAAGTTTTCAATGTATTTTTACCTCTGGATCTCTTCAATTTGTTGGTGTTGTCATCATCGTTACAGTGCCATCACTGTACATGGTGCTTTACAACTTAAAGAACAGCAAAACAGTTCCTTGCTCCCCGACTTACAGTCTAATTAAGACATGACACAAAAGGGAATGGCAGTTGGGGGGGGGTTAAATCCAGCACGAACTGCCTCAGGTTCCGGGCCTAGGCAGGAGGGAGGTGTGCCTGCCTCTTCTTCTCTCCCTCCAAGGTCTGGGCAATGGCAACTGGATAGAGGGAGGGCCTGTCATCTGATCCTGATTTAGCTTTAGATGACTGAGGTCGGTGGTTCTTAACTTGGGGCCTGGGGACTCCTGGGGGTCCCTGGAGCCCTCACAGGGGTGTGTGAAGCCTGCTGCTGGACACCAACGGCACTGGCAGCAAGAGAGTCATGGCAGTGGGTGTAAGTGTGGGTGCCAAAACTGCTCCCTCTCAGTATGCACGTGAGCATGCCCAAACCCCTTGCTGACACGTGCGCCCCTACTGCCATATCCCTGATGAAAGAGACATAATGGCTGACGTATGTGCACACCCAAACTATGACTCTGGAGAACAGGGTTTGAATTGCCAAGTCAGCCACAGGAACCCGCTTGGTGACCTCAGGCAAATCACATTATCTCAGCCTCAGAGAAGGGCAAAGGAAACAATTCTTGCCAGGAAGACCCCCGTGATCAGTTTGCCTCAAAGTCATCGTAAGTCAGTTTTCAAAGGGAAGAGACGTGATGGTTAGAAAGAACTGCTCCTGTCTTTGTTGTTGTGTGCCTTCAGGTCACTTCTGACTTGTGGCAATGCTAAGGTGAACATATTGCAGGGGTTTTTTTTAGAAGATCTGTTCAGAGGGGGATTTACCTTTGCTTTCCTCTGAAGCTGAGAGAATGTGACTTGCTGAAGGTCTCCCATAACCTGAGCAAGGATTTGAATTCTAGTCTCCAGAAGCCTTTGCAAGAAACCGGGGCCAGGGTCCAATAAAGTTGTAATACCCAATACTAGCCAAATTGAGACTTGTCTTCCTGCCGTAGTTTTCTGTGGCACCAAAACCTGTTCCAGAAGGTTTCTCAGCCTCCAAAGTAGGTTTTTAGGATATATGGGTTGCAGGAGGAAGCAGGGAAGATCAGTCTTGTTCAGAGCAGCAGTATTCAGCCACTGTTGGATCCTGACCAGGATCTTTAAGGTGTCAAGAGAAATCCTGTTTATTTTACCTGAAGCTTTAATGATCTTTACAATCCTTTGATTTGCTGCCTCTTATGCTTTAGTGGTTTTATTGATGATTTTGACGAGTGACAAATGCATTTCTATTCTCTCTTGTGGTGGCTGCTTTGAGGGTTTTAAAAGTCAAGTGTTGTGGTAGAAATGCCCAAATAAATATAATAAATCATATTAATTTCATGTGCAGGCAGTTCTGCCTCAACATAGAGGAAGAGATGACAAGGAAAGTGGCTGTTTACAAGCCTGAATGATTCAGACATTTGAGGTGGGGAGGAGTCTAATGCATTGACCTATATAGCCAAGCTGGTTAAAAAATAATATTGTGGCATAACTCTTGTCCATTACATTTCTTACCTCAATGAAACTGGCACTCAGAGTGGCTTCAGCAAATGAGCAGGGACATTAAAGCCAGTGAAAAATGAATTTAGAACAAACTTGGCAAATAATGGTCATTAAAATTAAGGAAGTACCATCATCTCTTGAACTGGATCTGTAAACAGAATGGTACTGCCTCAGGGCATCACTCTGAATAGGTCTTGCACTTCTTTTTGAGAGCCATTGACACATTAACAGAGGAAGTATTGCTTTGTCAAGACAGCAGATTATTTTGCACCTGCATCAACCTGATAATTATTCTAGTGGTGCCGGCATGAAGTATTTTGAGAGGCATGAGCTGCATTCCTAAAAATACCTTCCCGAGTGGAGTAAGGATTTCTTGGACCTTGAGAAGTGCTTTTTCTTGGCAAGTCCAGCTTGGCATATTTTTAGTCAGAAAGGCCTTCGTAGACAGACTGTGGCCATAAGGAAGCTGTGCCCTCTTGTCGTCATATCAAAGGCGTATGGAAATTATGCATAACTCCTAGATATAATATTTTGTAAGATAATTCAGTCACTTTTTTAAAAGAAAGCATTCTCTGATAACAAATATTTCTGTCCTGAGTCTCCTCTCTAGAGTAAACCCATTGAATATAGCCAGTCCCTCTACATTTGTGGGTTTCACTTTTGCGGATTTGATTATTCACAGATTATTTGTTATCACCTCTGCTGCCCCCCTGTGCTGTTTTTAATAGAGACTGCAAGCCGCCTGAGACTGAGAATAGTGTTAAGAAGTCAATAGGGTAGCCTTGTTTTCATTGAGTTTTTAGAGCCTTAGCAGAATACATTGTGTCAATTAAAAACAAACTGTGTGAGAGAGAAAAAAGTTCAGTGTAAAATTTTGCTAAATATTTTGTCTTCCTGTTTTGATAGTATCTGGTGACAGTTTGATAGGAACAGTAACTTTGATGTAACTGGTTTTTCTTCTTGCGTGTGTTTTGAAAACTGGCTGGAAAATTGTTATTATGATTGCTATATTGAAATGTACAACCAGCCAACAGGATTGTATACAGGCAGTATCACTTTAGAGAATGCATGCTGACTATAGTTTTAGCAATGTGATTTCTAGTTGTTCTGTTTGAGTTTGCAGCAATACAGAATTTCTTTCATCTTTGGACCTGTCAGTTTTGTCCATCACTTGGAGAGTGCATCAGTTCTGCGAAGGCAGACAGCCACTGCAAGTAATTCACAGCTATGAGAATGATGGCAGAAGGGCTACATCTTGCCCTCATTTTTTATCCTGTTGGGGAGCAGGTGTTAATCTAAATGGGTGATTGTTGAAAGTCTTTAACGAAACTGTGCTGCGTGTGCTGTCTGTTAATTAAAGCAAGTACTTATTAAACAGCAGCAGCACCCTCTTTCTTCTCTTCCTTTATATCTCTGCATTCTCTCTCGCACTCTGTCATACTTCCTGTCTGTGCAAAAACCACAGCTGCAGGTTTAGTAACAAATGCTGGATACCAGTAATATTTTCTCTGACTTTATAGCGCAGCTGAAGCACATTTTTACAATTGGATAGCAATGCAGTGTGGAAAGAGACGTATCTTACAGCACCTGCCTGATCTTGGTTTTCTATTGACGTGATTTTCAGTTGGGGAAAATGCTGATCTGTGCATCTGCTGTCAATTCAGCAAACATCTTAGCAGGCTTGCAGTTGCTCATAGCCTTCTCTAAAGTCTTATCTGTGGATGAGTGCACCCCATAGAACTATGGGTTTGATTTGCAAACAGTCTGGAACCAAATGTGTTGTTCAAGTAATTTCTGTTCTGTTTTTTAAAAGAAGTTACTGGTTCTTATACCTATGTAGAAGTGCTGTTCCTTGGTGGTGGCACTCCTATTTCCGTCACCTCTAAATCCATCCACCCTTCCGCTGTAAGATGGATTGATCATCCCATCTCGGTCATGGTGGAAGTGTGTGTCAGATTAACTTTACAAATCTCTAAGCCTTTGAGTTCACATAGCAGTCTTGGTGTTTTTCTTTTTGTTTTATTTTGGTTTTGCCAAAACAGGCTGATACGGCTATCCCTTGTACTTTTGAAATACCAGTTTTGTTTGAACTTTTGATTATTGGATTTACTGAACACACACTTGTATGGAAACTTGTCCCTTTTTGTGTTATAGAGGCATCAGTAAATTGAAGATAGCAGTTCTGCTCAGTGCAACATCTGAATAAAGTTCTGTGCTCAGTCTACTAACAGGCTCCAATCACAAATCTTAAAGGTTAATGTTCCCTGTAACACACATCACTCATCAGACTTACAATCTAAATAAGACATGACACACAAGAAAAAGGGATGATGTGGTGCGAATTAAGTTCAGCAGTTCCTGGCTGCTTTTCTCCCTCTCAGAAGCCACATCAGTGAAAGTTGGCATGGAGAAGGGGGCTCCCACCAGCAAACTGCTGGGGCTCAGGCATGATGGAGCCATGCCTGGCTCCTCTTCTCTCCTTCAAAGGAGACAGCAGTTGCAGTGGCACTAGAGCTCTCCGACCAAGAATTCTAACCCCCCAAACTGCAGATCCCCAGGATTCCATAGGGTGGAACCATAGCAGTTAAAGGGGAATTATAGCACTAAAACTGTGTATGAAAGTATCCAAAGCATGAAAGGGATCTTGGCTGTGATGGCAGCACCCCAAGCAGTGTGTGGCTGGCTGTGTTTAGCCATTTTTAAAAATTTTCCCAGATGTCTCCGAATTACATTACATTAGTAGCATTGTGTGGGAAGTCAAGAGAGCAGATATCGACCAAGGGTCCTGGTAGGGTACTGCAAGGTGCGTACAGCTACCAAGTATTGGAACTGCCTCTGATGATGGGTGAGTTTGTAAATCTTCTTTTCATACTTAAAGAAGTATGTGCAAATTGACTCACTTTTCCTATATAACTGTGTTTTCCCTTCCAGCCTTTACAGTGTCACATCCAGAAAGTAGAAGTTGAAGAGATAAAAGCACATTGCTCTTGCCTTTGCACATAAAAAGATGATGTTATAGGTGATGCTGCTTCTTTTGTGGTGTGTGCCAACTATTGAGGGAGAAACAAGAATATAGTGTGGAAGATTGTAGCCTATGTAGTACTTGTCTCTCTGAACAGGCATCCCATTAGTGGAGGAGGGATGGAAGGCTGAGCTCTTTCTGACAGCCCAGCTCTTGCTTCATTAGGTTTTCATGTTGCTGTGCAACTGAGAAATTCATCAGCCACAGTCGTGTGTGAGTGTGGTAATAGTGAATAGTGAACTGTGAAGTCTTATAGAAGCATAAGTAAAGTGGTATCCTCTTCGAAAATAATTCTGTAATCAAACAAAGGCCAGATCTACCAGCATCTTCAAGCAGATTTTTCACTCCCTCAGCTTGCTGGATTTCTCTGGTTTCATGGACTTGTGTTTCCTCCTGAATTTAGCAGTATTGTGTATATTTTAAAAGCCTATGACTTCTGAATTTTTTTACACAGATATCATTTTAAAGTATTACCCCTTTTTTAAAAAAGGCGGGGTGGGGAAGGGATTTTGGGATACTTTATTTTTCATGAATACTCAAACTTAAGTATGAAAACCCACATGTACCCCATCAAATGTGGAATACACACATATGCAGCATTAGACATACGTTTATTTTTAAGAAATGTTAAAACAACAAACCAAGAGATGATATTTCTATGGCAAGTGACACGAAGACTGCCATTCATTCTTTGAGTGTGCATCTAGGGGAATGTGGCATTTGATCATGTTAGAAGCATACTCTTTGAGATTGCTTCTTAGGCCACTTCCGCATCAGGCTGTTACAGCGCTATGATTCCACCTTCAACATGCTTTGGAATCCTGGGTCGGCCCCTCCTGAAACTGCAAACCCCAGGATTCCTTAGGATGTTGAAAGTAGAATCATAGTGCTATAACAGCCTAGTGCGGAAATGACCTTAAAAATTACTGCATTACATTTTTCTCCTTTAGTTTCCTGTAGCTGGCAAGCATAGGAATACAGACTAGGAGTCCTAGTGTAGATGCTCTGGCTGGAGGGAACTGGAATAGACTTGCACTACTTTTCTCCATTTTTATTTTCAATTAAACCTTAATTTCTGGCTTGGCAGCTGGTATAGATGGTACTTGCTAACAGTTTTCTCCATGGAGCTGGTTGATATGCACCATGGTTTTGCAGCTCAAGAAAAACTCTCTGGTTCTTAAAGTGGCGTGTTTTTCATGACCTCGTTGACTGGGAGCTCTGAGACAGAAGGGTAAAGATGTGACTTTGGGCAAAAAATGTTTCAGGTCGCTGTTACATCTCTTCCTACTTAGTGCTCAGTGACCTCTTCATCCTACTGCTTTTTGGATGTGTCATTTGTAACTTTAAGTTTATAGTGAGGTTATTTGAAGGTTGCTGTTCTCATTCCCAGTGCCTTCATAGCTGCCAATGAAAGATTGTCTTTGGTTGTATCTGATGTTTCAAAAGGGTGAAATGGAACTCCATTCCTTCCTGCGTATCATAGGAAGGAGCCCTTGTCAGGCTGTGCAGTCGTGGGAGAAAGATAAGATCTCTCATATGTTTCCAAAAATCCCATAGAACTTTTGGAGTGTAGGTTCTGCAGACCTTAGTTATGCAAAGAAACACAACGTGGCTTTTTGGTAGGAAGGATAGAATAAATTCACCTCATCCTCTGTTGATGTTGCACTGAAAAGTCATTCTTCTAGTAAGTAGCGAATGACCACTATGTTTCTCTGTTTGTATTTACATCATTGATAGGTACTTTTTTCCCTCTTGCGATCTGTAGCACAATTTTTAATCTACCTCCCTGCTCACCCATATTTTCTTCTCTGTCTTACAAAGGAAAATGGTTGTAGTGCTGTTGATTCCACCCATCTTTAGGTTGGGGACTGACCTAGGCACAACCTACCATTTGAACTCCAGTGTGCGCTTGCGCTCTCGCTCTCTCTCAGTCTCTCTCTCCCCCTCTCCCTCTCCCTCTCCCCCCCTTTGTGTGTGTGTGTGTGTGTGTGTGTGTGTGTATGGATCGAGGATCTTGCCTGCACTTTTTTTTACCATTCAGAAATAAATGATGCTAAAAACAGTGGTTTCTGGCAATTAATACATAAACAGCTCTCTTATTTGGCAGATATCCTACACATAAACAGTTATCTATCAGTGATTACAGAATACTTGTTTTAAAAAAAAAAGTCTGCCCAGTCTAGTCAGCTAAATCATCTTCAGAACTTTTAACTGGATTTGTACCTATGCCTTTGAAAAAGGAAGAGTGGAGTGTTGCTTGGTAAAAGCTCAGACTACAGAAAACCAGTTAGCCCCTAAAGCACTGCGGTACTTCAGAAGCTGTGTTGCTGTCACAGACTAACATGACTGCTCCTCTGGAATTTGGTGCAACTTAGCTGAATTAATACATTCAATTTGTATATTACTAAGGACATGAAATAGTCCATGCAGTAATCAAGTAATCAGTGTTGTTGGTGATACAAAAGAAGAGAGTTCCTAGTTTGAGTGGATACTGAAGCCTGCTTGGAAAAAAATAAATCTGGATTTAAGCAAGATATTTCCCAGCCCTAAAACCTGTCATAGTGGTCAGGGCAACCTGAGGACATCAGGTGGGCCCAAATGTTCAAGTTGTAGAGTGAGGTATCTCTTTGAGTTGAGCTGCAGTCTTCTGCTTTTAATTTGTCTTCAAGCTTTAGGATTTAAAATATTCAATCCACTTATTTCAGCTGCTTTTGGTAATATTCCAACAATGAGCTCATCCCTTTGTGTTTGTATCTACATTAGATCTTTAAGAGGCAACATCTGCTGATATAAAAAATTGCTTTGGTCCAGCCATTGGTATAAACTTGGAACCTAGAAATCTAGATTCAGATTCCTGTTTACTTATTTTGATCCCTTACAATCAACACATATGGAAAGATAGCAGCCTACCTGTAACTTGAATTCTTCCCTTTGTTCCTTAACTACAGTTAAAGGATACACTAGAGCAGGCATTAACCATAATTTACACTAACCAGCTTACCTACTTAAAATAGATTCATTTTCTAAAATGAAAATGCAGCTTTTTTTTCAAATGGAATATACTCACGCCTGCAGTTCTAAATGGAAAATCAGGTCTATCTGATGAATTTTTATATTTTTACATCAAATCTGAAAATGTGAAAGAGCTATAAGTTTGTCCATGTACTGTCTATTTTCCATGGCCTTTTTTCCTTGAATCTTTTTCTGAAACAAAAGATTCTCAATCCTGTGAATCACAGATTGAGTGAGGTCTCACACACACACACACACTCCTTGTTGAGCCCCTCTCCCCCAGTGTGGTACCTACTTCACTAAGGTATGAAACTCATTAAGTACCTTAGTTAGGAAAAGAATGTGGTTAATCTTAATAGTGGAATCAGTTTGTGTGACAGTATATGATGGTTTTCTGCCTGGAGGACAGTACTAGATATTGCAGCCTGCTTCCAGTCTTTTGGAAAAGAGCATCTTCCCTGCAGAGATATTGTGTGTCTGTGAATGGGTTCATGCTTGAAAATAGGGTGAGAGTGGAGAGAGAAGCAAGTTGTATTACACTTGATATTTGTGCTTGTACGCTGGATGAAAATGGGGACAGGAGAGCTGGTGCATACAAATACTGCAAGTACATCAATAAAAAATAATAATCTTGGAATCTTTTGGTAGGGATAAAAAAAGTTCTGTGTCTGAAACTATGGAGTACTGCTGGCAGCCAGCACAGAGTAGACGTCATCAGCCCAGCTTCCTTATCTTATCCATTTGTTTTGGGTAGCTGCTTATACAGTCTTAATTTCATTTGCACAGCCAGCAGAAAGAACTGCACTTTCTCCTGCACTCACATTTACCAGGAAGATGATCTTCTTTCGTGATAGATTTCCATTGAAATGTTCCTCCCATACCGGATGAATCCTGTTCTTGTATTGCTGCTCCCTTCCTAAATAGCCAACCTGCTTCCCTTCTTCTTTAATCTCCATGGCAGTTTATTTTTAGAACAAATTTCCAGTAATTTTGCATTGTTGTGCAGTGTGGACTTAGCCAAATTAAATAGCTATTTAGATAATGGGTTTCCATTTGTTGCTTTTTAGTAATCTTTGTCCCAGGGTGGACATTGTGTGGCCCAGGAAGTGTTATTGGACTGCAAGTCCCAACAGCTGTTGTCAGCAAATCCAGTGATGAGGAATTGTGGGAGTCTCAGTCCATCAACAGTTTGAGGGTGACATGGCTCTCACTTCTTGTTTGTCCAGTTATTAATCTGATGGATGGATGGTTATGGGAGGCTATTACTTAAAGATTTGCTGTACTGTAAGAAACTGTATCCCAAGAACTTCTCCCACATAATGAAATAATACTAATGAGATACCTTCTATTTTCTCTGTGATTGAAAAGAACTTCTAGGAGGCAGAGAAGACTATCTGCATGGTCTCTGTCCGTGAGGGGATGCTGTATGCAAAGGATGGTACAAATTAATTTGCTACTTAATAAATTGTTAGTTATCACTACTTACTGGCTGCTTATGCAGAGTAACTTTTAATAAATGGAACTTCACTTACATTGCAGAATCTTGAACCAGCCAATACTATAGGAAATGCAAATCAATCAAAGCATCCATTTTGTTGGGCTTGCAGAAGCCTCTGTAAGGAAATCCATCTTTTCAGCAAGCTTGCCCAGTTGACAACCTGCCAAGTTTGAGCTAAGCTTCATTTAATAATGATTTAGTCTGTGGGGATGTGTCAGTACAAACTGCATTTGGAGAATGGGAAAGATTCTCCCTTTCTAAATCTTTATTCTGCAAAAGGGTTTTCAGCAAGTATTCTAGCAGCCTTTCTACAGCCTGTTGTCGTCTAGGAGTTATGGACTACAGTGGCCAGAATTCCCTATCAGTATGGCAAGTCTTTACAGATAAAACAGAAAAGCATAACATCCCTGCATGGACATTTTGTATAATTTCTGTGTGGGTTCTGGTTTGGAAATGATGTGGTAGTCAGGAGACTGAGTGCCAGTCTACTGTTGGAACATTTCCACTAGTCATTTCTATAATACAAAATATCCCTTCATTGCTTTGAAGGGGTCAGGTGGTCTGCAGAAGTCTAAAAGAGTTCACCATCTGCTGGTCAATTTAATATAGCTGTGAGGTCAGTTCTCTCTGACTTCCTTCAAGCTGGAAGTACCGAGAATAGATGATGTCACCATTTGGCATACCATAATGGAAGCCCTAGTAAGTTCCTAAGTGCATACGTGTGACATGGCTTTTATGTCTTTATCTTTGGGTAAGTAGCATTTGGGGCTTGCACTGTTTTCTCTTTGGTGAGAAAACATGAAGGATTCTTCTCAAATAGTCAGTGTACACTTCTGCAATATGTTGACCATAATTAAGAGAGATGCTGGTAGAAAATGGAACCTGCAGATTGCAGGTTTCCAATAAAGGGCAAACTTTGGGACAACTCTGACTTGGTTTCAGATGAAACTGTATGTGTGCAGTATTGCTCTGAAGTAAGAAGCAGGAGCAGTAAATAGAACGTTTAATTTCCAACTTCATACCTTTTACTCATAGCCCTATAAAGCTCAAGTCCAGGTTATTTGAAGGGCCATCTTCTACCATATGAATCTGCCTGTGCTTTGAGATCTTCTTCAGGAGCCCTTCTCTCTCTCTCCGAGGTGTATCTGGTGGAGACCTCTCTCTGCCCTGTAGATCCACTATCAGTCAGAGCAGATTATTCCACAGATAATGCCAAATAGTCTAATATGGTTTGTAATAGCTTTTGGTGATCCTTTCCTTCCATCACCATGAGACTAGCAAACAGTGACTGTATTTTAACAAGGGGATTTCCTCTATAGACAGATGAATGACCTTTAGGGAGGCAGCTTGATTCACATGTAGGTAATGTTCAGATCTTGAATACACCCACCAGTCAAATGGTTGGAACAAATACCAAGGACCGAAGCTGCCATTCTACATACAACCAGCTTCATTTGGTTGGAGATGGCTTATGATAGAGGCATTGTGTGTAGTAGCAGCTGGTTTATATTATGCCTGTGTTAAGATTCAGTTCTGACTCATTCATTCTGGTAGCATATCCAGGCACATTTTCAGGATGTCAACCATCTCCTTGGGATTCTTAAGTGAGAAAGAGATACACCTGCATGTCATCTGCATATCAGTGGCACTGTAGTCCAGATCTCTGGATGATTTTTCCTACCAGCTTAATATAGAACGGTGTTGAAAACCAGTTTCTTGGCTGAAAGACAGTTGCTTAAAATTCAAGTACTTCTCTGCAGTATTGTCGGGATTTTCAGGAGCAGAGCAAAAGAGATGTAGTTGATTAAAAATAAAATCCCCTCTATACCGCACATTTCTAGCACAGCTTTGTGTGCAGACTGAAGGGTACTAATATTACTGTGCTGGCAGAAGCCACTTGGGCTCTGTTCCAGGAATTTATGCAGACTCGCAATCTGGTGGCATTTTACAGACAGTAACCTCCAGGTTTGTGTCCCAAAAGCAATTGGCTGGAGTATTTATTTATTTATTTACGTCGCTGCCTTTGAAGTGCAGAACGTGGATGAATTTGAATGCTGACATGCTAAAATGGAATCTCTCCTTGTGGTGGCTTGCTCAGATTTAATGCCAAAGCATTACATTCAAGGGTCCCCAGGCTTGTCCGTTTCCTTCTTCCTTTGCACACAGCAATGCCTTTCCTTCCTGGTTTTCAGCAAACAATATGGTACCATTATGCCCTGACCAGAAATCTGTAGCTTAACATTTCCCTGGAAACGAGATAGTAGTGTGGATTAGGATGCAGCTGAAAGCGTTTGCTGGTTTTGAGGAACATTTTGAGCACAGTTGAAAGAAGCCTCTGTTTTTGGCTGGTTTGGGTTTGGGTTGGTTTTGCAGTGTGTTTGTGCCTCTGTGTGTGTGTGTGTGTGTGTGTGTGAGAGAGAGAGAGAGAGAGAGAGAGATGCTTTGAAATTGTTTGCCTGTTCAGGAGGCGTTGCCCTCACTCTCAGTTTTGCCTTTAGGGATATCACTGAGTGAATATGAAGGGCTGTGTGAAGCATGACATTATCCCATTGATGATATGATTCTTGATTGGCTTGGATTGCCCATACAGCTAATCTATAAAGAAGGCACAGTAATTAGAAATGTGTTTGTGGGGTGGGAGGGGAAGAGAGGGCTGTCACAACATGAGCATCAGATAGGAGAAATAACAATAGCGAACTAGATTGTTGTGAGTGGGGGAAGGATAAATATGATGATATTTTTAAAAAAATATTTAAGGGAAAAAAATTAAATGTCCCTGAGAGCTTCACATCAGCAAAGAGCTGGAGTGGGTAGATGATCTATAGTTTGATAGTATGAGGGTTCATTATAGTTTTCCACTGGAGCTCTCAAATAGCGCCTTAATTTCTCAGTGTGTTTTTCAGTTGCTTTCTTGCATGCTACCAAGGGAGAATGCTACCAAGGGAGAAAGCATGCTACTGTCATCTTTTATTTAAAGCAGAGTATGGTGCAGTGATATGCATGCCGGAGTAGGACTCTGAGAGACCAGGGTTTGGGATCCTCTTTCAGCCATGGAATCCCACTAGGTAACATTGGGCAAGTCACCTCCCTCAGCTGTGAATAAAGAAAGGTGTTGGTAAATCCCCTCTGAATAAATCTTGCCAAGAAAACCCTGGGGGAGTGTTGCCATAGGTCAGAGTCACCTTAAAGGTACAGAAAAATGAGTGGCCCTCCAGGGGTTGTCGAAATGTACTTGCCATCAGCCCTAGCCAGCAGAACCAATGGTGACAAAAACAGGGAATTGCAGTCTAAGAGCATCTGGAGAATTATACCTCATCCACTGTTATTTAAAGAGAACCTAAATTGTTGTATTGTATAGTAAAGGATTTAAAGTCATTTATTTGCACACAGGCTTGGCTCTTGATCTAATATTGTGCATATTCAGAGGACTGGAAAAAAATCCCAGAGATTATGCAGAGGAAGGGCATTGGGACTTTGCACATGCCTTGCTCATGCCAGAGCCAGCACTGATGACCTCCTGCCATTCGGACCGTGGCTCTGTTAAAAATAATTTGCACCAGGGGCATAAGGTTGTTTAACAAAAGGGAAAAGATTCTCCCTGTGAAAACAAATGTTTGGTGCAGTCTCCTGCTGCTTAAACAGTGAGGTTCGGGGTTGCATCGCCACGTATGTGTTTTGTGGGAATTTATTATGTGCATGTTAATCTGAGACAGGATCTAGAGTCCAACTAAGCCAGAGCAGATTCCATCAGATGTGTTTATGAATCCCATCTACTTCAGCAGTTGGCTAACAAGTGTTACTGCATGTCATCTGGGCAGTTATTTGGAGCAGGATCTTGTTTTAAAGAGGAAAGTGAAAAGGCTGCAAACATGGAATGGCCCTAATTCAAAATGTATCAGAATGGCCTCCCCCTTTGGTTAATTGCTTTGGATTTAAAAGCTGTAAAATACATACTGTCAGTCCTCCACATATCAGGGTTTAACTTCCATGGATTTGATTATTTGCAAGTTTCTTCAACCCCTGCCTCCCACATCATATACCTCAAGTGCTTCTTTTCTAGGGGAACAGTCCCTCTTAGCAGCTCCGATCAGACTGTGTAGCCCTTTAAAAATCCACCTCTGGTCCTCCTCCTCCTCCTCCTCCTCCTCCTCCTCCTCCTTTATCATCAGCACTTGCCTCCCCAGCTAAGGACAGCTCGTAGCCTAATTTCTCAGCATCGCGAACCACTGCCCCCAGCCACCCACCCACAGGAGATTGGCAAGAGAGAGGAAATATAGGGACACCATGCCAACCCATCCTCTTAACCCTCAGTGGTCATACCACATACCATGCCTCAGCCCCCATTCCACAGACACACGAAGATACATTTTGATGTTTGTGGTTTTTCCACTTTTGTGGGGGTCCTGCACCCCTAACCCTGGGGAACTTTTAGGGCCAACTGTACATAAGTACATAGATACATACATAAAAAGATGATAGTGATGGTGATAATGGTAGCGTCACCATTAAAACTACAAAAGGAATGGACATTTCACAACAAACTGAGGAATATTAATAGGAATACACACATTGCATAAAGCAAACTGTGTTACAAAGTTAAAGAAGAAGGCTGTTTGTGTCCTGTTGGCAGTTAAAGCCAGGCCCTTATTAGTGAACTTTGCTTAACACTTACGGCTGAATGTCTATCATTTCCTGGGTACACATCAAGTGCTCATATGTTGCAGTGGATGTAAAGACTTTCATTTAACAGAACATGAAGAAAGCAGTAGTGATATAACAGAGATTGTATTGTATAAATGCCTTCTGTTAAACTGGATATTTATTAATTTTTTTCCTGTCTATTTCAGGCCCTGTTGTTATTGGGTGGTGTTGCCCTCTCCTGCCTCGCTCTGGATCTCCTCTTCCTCCTTTTCTATTCCTTCTGGTTGTGTTGTCGCCACCGGAAAACTGAAGAACTGAATGCAGATTGTTGTTGCACAGCTTGGTGTGTCATCATTGCAACTCTAGTCTGCAGGTGAGTTCTATGTCTTTCTCCCACCATCCTAACCCAAATAAGTTTAAGACTGAACGAAGATAATCCTTCAGTTACAAAATAAAGTTGCCTGCTCATTTTGCTACAGCCACCATTTTTACATTCTGTTTAACCAAGGTTGTAGCTTTACAAACATAGCCCTTACCTGTCCATTTGCTAGGGAAGAGCATTCTCTTCCCTAGCAAATTTCCTTGCAAGTTTAAATAAACATCTGGCATTTCTTAATCTTGGCTCAGCATTCTGCTTAGGTCAGCAGAGAAGATCTGTGTTGAACCTGTTTACATATATTAAATTTGCTTGCTTTATCTCCTTCCTCATTTGTTTTTCATTTTGAACTGTATCTATTATTTCCTGCCCACGTGATCTTGATCTATCTTATTTTTAATTTCTGTTCATTGCTTAGAAACTTGTAGCTGCTTTGTGAGATATTATCCCCACCACAGCTACCTCCATCATCTTGGCTGGTCTAGATCATATTTATATGAATTAGGGTCTACATCTGAATATTCTAGGTTAATTGAATGAAATGCTAGAAAATAAGTCATCTTATCAAATGGGAAGCAAACCCACACTATCCACTGTCTGTGGTGGGATAATTAGTTTGTAAAGTTAGTTCAGCTTAAAAATTCCCCATGGTTGCCACAGAGTATTTTCTTGGAAATAGTAATTCCCACCACAAGATGGAAAAGGTACACTTCCCTTTTACTGTCTACAGCAGAGCTTTCCAAACCGTGTGTCGCAACACGCTAGTGTGTCAACTGCAGTGTGTAGATGTGCTGCATGAGCATAATGGGTGGAGGGGCTGCCTCTGCTACCGCCTTGGGCCGAGGAAGATCCCAGTGAGGGTGGCAGCAGGCCAGGTCCAGGTGGAGGGGCTTCCTCTCCCATCACCACCCCAAGCCAAGGAAGACCCCAGTGAGGGTGGCGGTGACAGGCCAGGCTGAGGTGGAGGGGCTGTCTCCACTTACTGAATTACTGTGTTGCGAAATGATGCATGTCTAAAATTTGTTTCACGAACATGAAAAGTTTGGAAAGTTCTGATATACAGGTATACTTCATTAAGCTAAAACGTTACGCTGCGGTACATTTGCCTACAAGGCCTCAATTACAGCCGGGGTTGGTTGTCAAGAGGCCATAGTTCACTGCGACCTGATTTGACACTGCAGTCTAATTTGACACTCTAATTTGTCCTTCTTTTTTACTGAAAGAAGAGCATCTAGCTTTTGAGTGCGAGAAACTTGAAGCTTTCCAGTCAGTCCTGGAAAATTTTGATGAAGAGGCACTCTTTTGAACAGGAAGCATACTTTTAAAAGTGTAAATATCACCTTGCCTTAAAACAGCATAACAGGAGCTCATTATGATAATTGCTTATAGTTGTCCCTCTGCTAGCTGTTCCCTTTTTAAGCAAAGCCACGTTGTCCTCCAGTATTCAAGTCATTGCCTCAGGTCATGTCAGCAAACAAGTCTAGTGGTGTCAGCAAGCCAATATAGTAAGCTCAGCAGTACAGGGTATGAACACTGAGTTTAGAAAAGTTCAGCTAGATGTCCCATGGTTAGATGTTAAGCAACATATACGACTAGTTCTTCTCTCTTAATAATATCTTGTTCTCCTCTCTTAGCAGTGTCTGGTTTTACTTCCCTTATGGACTGTGTTTTTTTAAAGCCTTGTCTTTATGCTGAGGTCTGTGGCCCCAGCAAATTTTATCAGTGGTCAGGTCATTTCATCACATCTCCCAGTGTTCACTCCCTATGATTCATTGAGGAAGGCTTTTTGTCACACTGGGCAGATGAATGGCATTTGCCAGACAGATCATGCTTTATAGTCAGAACCTCATATTCTGCAGAGGGTTAAATTGTCAGGCTTCACACCTGAATGATTCAGGGGCTGCCAACATCTTCACAATGTGTATCACAATACAGATGAGTTTTCTTCTTCTAAAGGTATTAAATGCATACAGTCTTCCAGAAAAAATGCTACATTTAGAAATAAAAGCAAGCTACAATTACTGTTACAATTACCATTAGCAGAAGGAAGATGTTAGAATATGCTTTTCCAAAACTTCGAATAATCAGCAGGAAGAACATACAGAAAATCTTCATTAATGTGATAAACAATAAATAGGGACCATATGTTTACAGATACATTGTTGTTGTCATTCTAAATTGTCAAGTGGGTACATTTTTTTCCAGGTTTATTTTCCAGAATGGATTCAGACCTTCCAGTGTGTAACTAGTTCCATTCTAGCTCTTGCAAATTCCATTTTAATGAAAGTAGTAACCTTTCAACTCTCTTTTATTGACTGGTTTTTTGATTTGGGCAATGAAGGAGATGGCTTCATCTGCAGAGGGCTATACCTTTGGGCAGTGTGCCCAACACTCTTCATCCTCAGCAGCAAGCATTAATTTTCATTTTGTTAAAACAATGGACCATGATAGTGGTAAAATGCCATCTTTGAAGTATCTTTAAGGAAGTTCCCTTCTGTTTTATAAAAATAATTTTGACAGGAGGGATGAGTCAAATTTGTGCTTATTGGGAATCAAAAGTAGAGGCTTTCGTATCTCAAGCTGTTCTCAAACCAGATGACACATCAGTTTTGTTTTTTGTTTTTTTTTACTTAAGCAATGATAACATAAGTGTTGTTGTTGTGTGACTTCAAGTCATTTCTGACCTATAGGAAACCTAAGGCAAACCTACCATGGGTTTTTCTGGGGCTAAGAGTATGTGATGTGCCCCAGGTCACACAGTAGGTTGCCCATGGCTGAGTGGGGAATCCAACCCTGGTATCTAGGATTGCAATCCAGCACTCAAAGCGAACACACCACACTGTCCCTTAATTGCATTAGTTTGCTCTGGTACAGACATTTAAGCTGTATTTTGTGTGTGTATGTTTCACACTGTTCACATTATGCAAGCAGCGTTTATCCTCAAGATGAAAAATGGCAGTATCAACACTTCTGACATGCATGGCAATTGCTGTGTGGGAAGTATCTCAGGTGTACAGACTTAATTGTCCCATCTTTGGCTGTAAAGACCCCTGTTTGTGTCATGGGGTTGTGTCCAGTAATCCTACCCTACTGATGCATGGGATGATTAGGAATCCTCCTTCCTTACTGCATGGAGGAGCTGGTGTGTGCGTGCGTGCGTGCGTGCACATGCTCAGTATCCACAAAGTGCCTTTTCTCATGTGCCAGGCGTGTTCATGGTGTGGGCATGATCATATTGTGAGAGAGGGGGTGCTCCTCATGTAGCATTTGAACTTAACATTGTGCCTAAAGTTTCAAGGGTAACTTGCACATTTTAAACTGTAAAATAAAATATATTTTCAGTGCACGTTAAATACGAGAATGTTGTTCACAGCACCTCAGATGGCCCTGGAGGCTAATTTACAAGCACCTGAAAGTAGAAATAAGGAGAGAGCACCTTATGGGGAGGTATCCAGATTTTGCATTGACTCTGACCAAAAGCTATGTGCTGCTCTTTGTGATTAATTGGTATCTGCATGCACAGAACATACTGTAAACTGCAAGAGAGGCCTCCCAGTTATAATGCTTTCCTCTGAGAGTAGCATGTGGTACTAATCTCCTGTTCAAGGTCATATTGTCCGGTGATTAGAAATAAACATGCAATTCTAAAGCAGGAAGCTGGCTTGCTGGCTTGGTTGGGTCTTTTTTCCTTCCCTTAGATTTCAGTAACATCAGTCAAAAGCCTGATGTCCCAACATCATTTTTTCCCCGTAAAGATTGTGGAAACCTGTTGTAATTTTCCATTTTGTGATGCTAAGTGCAACCAGCATACTACTGTTTTTAGAAAGGAGAAATCACACACTTAAAGAAAGATTACTAGATCACTTGGAGAGTGCAGTGAGGCTTGTGCTGTAAGATGCAAGATGCAAGGCAAAGCAAACATGTTCATACATCTGTGATTTTTGTAATGGATCAGAAGGTTTAAGGAGGTTTTGCCTATGGAATGGAGATCAGGATTGGGGTGCACAAGTTCTTCTGTTTGGAGGAGTAACTACTGCAGTATTTGCCCACAAACAGGCCAGCTTTCATGGAGCACTTATCTGACATGTTGGAGCACACTTTGGAATGTGACAGTGCTCTTCTGTGAGCACAGGAGCTTGATATAGATTTGCTTTCCAGAGATGTCTTGCAGCGCACAAGAGATGACCTCTATCCATTCATAGAGCTGTTTTTGATTTGTCTCAGGATTGTGGATTGCATTTGTCAAAAAACTGAACAAAGAAGAAACCTCAGCCAGTGGGTACTTGTAGGTATTTCTGATCTTGGCACCTTGAGCTATTAGAAACATTCATCCCCAGGCTCTTGGAAAGTGTGTTATTTCAAGCTCTTTTGTTGGAGCTTTCTTGGGAACCCATTGCTGTGTGCAGCAGCAGCAGCAGATGAGTGTATGGCAAGGAAGCTAGAGGAATCAAGGCAAGGAGGTCACTGCCTCAGGAGAGGGCAAAATAGTTCACTTTTGACACATGCAGTAAACTTTTCCTTTATTCTTACTCATACCAAATGTACAGTTTGATTGTCCTCTAATGCCATCTGCTATCAAGCATGTAGTTTTAATTCTTTGTTTTTAACGATACTATGAGCGGAAGAGAATTGTCATCAAAAGGTGCAGCTTCAATCTTAAAACTGTTTCATCCAAGAGCGGATTTAACTGCTCCGTAGTTGAAATTAAACCCCATTCTTGATCTTCACCAATGTAAATGGTGTCTTCTGCTTGAGAGACTGAAGCCACAAGAGCAGTGCTTCAGGCCTGAGATAGCTTATGAACAGGTTATTAGGACAGACTGGGCAGTACCAGCCAGCCCTACCAAACTGAGAGAAACCTGTGCGTGTTCCCACTATTCTTAAAAAGCAAAGAAATAATAACTTCTCTCTCACTTTATCTGACAGCAAAGCAGCTTCAGCAGTATTTTCATTCCATGCTGTTCCTCTTCCTAACCTAGTGATGGTTTGTCATCTCCTGGTTGTGATTAGACAGTTGCTTGACTGCACATGATCTCCATGTGGATATAAGTAAAATAGCTCTAACAGTGATATTTCCCAGTTCATATTTTGCTCAAGCACCTTGGGTTTTGCACTCATGCCTTTACATATTACTTAGCAGGGTACTACCAATCTTTTCTTCCCCTTCATTTTTGCAGTGCTAGGTGTCTTAACTTCCCTTGCAGGCTAATATACACTTCCAGGTCCTTAATTGATATTCTGCTGGTTTACTTTTCATCATTAATGGAAAGCTCTGAAATTATGACTTCTTTGAAACTACCAGGCTCTCTTTCCGCAGCCCCATTTAACCTTTACAATAATGAAGATGAGAAAGGGGAGAAAATAAATTGATGTGGCAGATTATCAGAGGAGTATAGGAGAAATTCTTCCCTCTGAAATAGAAGCTGTCTGCTTACCTTTGTTTCCTGTTCCATTATTGCTCAGGAAAGACTCCCAGGATCCATAACTTACCTGGTGTAAAGTGAGTTCTGCTTCTTAGGGGTGTTTTCTTTGTGCGAGGAATTTCTGTGGAGTAGCCTCACTTACCTCTTATGCGAACAATTTTAATCCAAGATTTCTCAAATGGAGGCCCTTGGAGTTGGGATGCTGCCACAGAGGCCCTGACTCACTCTGTTGATTTTTATGATGTGTGTTTGTGCTGTGGAGACATTTGCAGCTGCCATACATCTGCTAGTGGGCTTGCCAGCAGTCACTCTCAAATCCACTTTGAGAACTACTGCTCTAATCTCCTTCTACAAATGTATTTGTCATTTTTAATGTGCTGTATGTGTGGTCTTGGGAAAACAGCAAAAAGTATTGAAACTTAAGAAAATACTGCAGAAGCAGCAGGGTGGGAATTGCACATCCATAAGCTGTGAAGAGGTACAGACTGAATTTGGGCAGTGTGAAACTAAAAAGCGTCTCAGATAATTTCATATTTTGTACCATAATGTGCAGGCAGATGCTTCCAAACTGTCTCCTGGGATTCTTCAAAACCTTTTAAGAAATTCCTTAGAGTGATCAGTGATGGTAGGTAGTTTTCCTGAAACACCATCTGCTCACCACTTTCCATGAAATGTGGACCTGCAAAAGAGTGAACACTGAACACCTAGTTTCTACGGAGTGTTGGTGCTGGCTCAGTGTCCACTGCCCCAGGGTCATCTGCAGTGTGTTGAATTCTTCAGAAGATAGCATTTCAAAATGTTCCAAGAAGATAAAAAGATTGAAAGTAGGGTCTTTTAGCTTAATGCTCATGAGGTTGGGCTGTCCACTTTACATTTTAGAATACTAGCTACACTGGGCACAGAACTCAGACCTATATAGTTGAATTATGCACTGTGTCAGGATTATAATTATGCCGCTGCAGCGTTGCTTACAGCTTAGAGCATGCTTGCTGTTCTTCTCCTGCAGAGAGCTTCAGATGAGGAGGAGAAAACTTGCTTTTTCAAGTCAGCGGCTGTCTGTATAGATTGAAATGTGCTGTTCTGTGATATTTTGTCTCTCTACAGTGCTGGCATAGCTGTTGGCTTCTATGGAAATGGGGAGACCAGTGATGGCATTCATCGATTGACATATTCCTTACGACATGCCAATCGTACTGTTGCCGGGGTCCAGGACAGGGTGAGTAGAAGAATGCTGTCGCCTCCAAAAGAAAAGCAGGAGGGTGGATGTATTTAATGAAACCCTGCCCTCCGGCTTCCTTCAACCTGTGTATCTGCCTCTCTGTTTTTACCTGCCTTTCAACAAGTCCCTGATAGCTTCCATTAGCAGAGGAGAGACTCATTTCAACTCCCTTTCTATCCTTGATCTAAAAATAACTGCACAAGTCAAACCTGTTAAATAAAGTAACATTATGTCACGATTGTGCTTCGTTCAAGCGCCTGCATGTTAATGTTTTCTGCACCCCCCTCAGCTGTGACAGACCAGGAAGCAAAAACAAAATCACACAGTTAATTTACAGCCATGCTGTTTGATAATGAGGATATAAGTAACTGCCTTATAAGGAGTAAAGCCAATGATTCAGTTTGTAATTTCTGCACTCACTGGAGCCTCAGGGAGACACAGTCTTGCTGTTACTGCCTGAGAGAACTTAAGTGGAGATGCTTGGTCCAAGTCTTGGAAAAACAGGCATTACCCCCTTAGTCCAAGGCAGATAACACCTGAAGTATAGAGAACCCCAGTTTCTGAAGGCATGCAGTGACATCTCCAGCATTTGTATTTCTACTTGCTCAGTAGATGCTGAATGCTTGCATGCTTTTTGCAGCTATTTTCTCCAAAGAACCCATGAGTTGGTCATGGAAGTGTGAAACCAGTCAAGTAACATGCCCTGTTTGGTATTCAGAACAGTGTTTTACAGTATGATAGAGGTGATTTTATAAATCTCGTTTGTGTCCACTGAGTAAATAGTTGTGAGGATCCACTTATTCATAAATTATGTGTGAAATTTGCACTCAGAACAGTGGTAGTTCTTCTGAAGCTAATCCTCAGACTGTGTCTTGGGGCCACAGTTGTAGAGCCAGTAGTTAAAGTTGTGCCATCTCTTGGTATTGGAAAAAAGTGTTTGTTTTGTTTTTGATATGAAACATATCAAAAAATTTTGGGACTACATCTCCCAGGATTCAGTTACTTTGAAAGTAGCTTTTCAGAACTCTGGCAAAAGTGCAAAGAGGGTGGAGGTTCCTTTTTTCAGAAGAGTTATCTCCCTATGGGAGGAACAGACTGACTATGGCAATGTTTACCTGAGTAGACTGTGCCTATTACTGTGTGCCTTACCACACAGCAACAAAAGGAAGGATGTTAGGTGAAAGTCTAGGAGAGAAAGCAACTCTTCCTGCTTAACCTAGCCTAATCTTCTTCTTGTAAATCGTGGTAAATTGGCAGTTTGCATTTGTGTATGTGTAGATTGTCAAAATCAAAAGAGTGTATCCTTTTGGGATAAATCTGTAGCAGTGGAACTAGCTAGATTTGTTTCTGGTGTAAGAATACTGTCTTGGACATTTGTCTTGATGATAATTATCAACCTGCTGGCCCTTTACTCTTGTGCTCAGGTAAAGACATTTCACTAAAAGTTGGTTTCCCTTTTTCTGTTATCCACAGGTGTATGACACCGCCATTGCTCTGAACAAAACAGCAGAACCTTACTTGGGGGACCTTGAAGTCATGTTTGCCAAGCAGACTGATTACCTGCACGTGGTCCAAAAACTCCAGGGACTCTTGGACGAGCTGGTGAGACAGACAACAGAAATTCCTTTCTGGAAGAATGATGAAGTCTCGCTAGAAGAGCTGGCAGTTCGTATTGATCTGTATGACTGGTACAGGTGAGCAGGATGTAGCTCTGTGGATGATCTTTGTGCAGTTTTGCTCACTCTTCTGGTACTTGGATGAACTGTATGTCAGACATGTTGATCAAGCCTTCAACTTCCTGTAAGCCTTGCCAGTGTCCTTAAGGCATTAAGATTCCCGTCCCTCCCCCTTAGCTATTAAATGGGGAAAGGTAGGGGACATTGACCATTGTGTGGTTATTGTCGTGTGCCTTCAGGTTGTTTCCAACTTAAGATGACCCTCAGGTGAACCTATTGTTGAGTTTTTCTCGACCAGGTGTGTTCAGAAGGGTTTGCGCTTCCTGTGAGGCTGAGACAGTAACTTGGCTGTGATCATCCAGTGGATTTTGATGACTGAGCAGGGATTGAAACCCTGTTTTCTGGGAATCCTAGTCCAACACTCAAAACCAGTTCACCAAGCTGTAGCTTAAATGTGAATTATCTCAAAGAATTGAAAGCCATGTCTCTGTAAGGCTTGCTTGTTCCTTGCAAACACATTGTCCCTGTTAACATATGTTTTTTGGGTTTACCACAGATGGCTAGGATACCTGGGCCTGCTCATGTTCCATGTCTTGATCTGTTTGCTGGTGCTATTTGGACTCATTAGAAACTCAAAGGGCATTCTTATAGGGTAAGTTGATATAGGAACAATGATTGAAGCATGTAAAATTAAATAGAGCACACTGTGGTACCCAAGTGACCCTAGCCTTTCTCCAGTTCAGTAGATCTCACTAATCTACACACCAGATGAATATGTATGAAAGGACACTATATCTGTGGCTTCTACTGCTAGGGGAAAAAAATTGCACAAAATATATTCACACAGAGAAAATTGTTATCTTGATTAAGGCCCCTGTCTTGACAAAATGAAACTCTTCTTGCATTTATGTATGTTGTCTTTTCATTACAAAGGGGGGGAAAATCACAAGATGTTACTGATGGCCTAAGGATCTGCAAAGCTTTCCTATGTGATTGATTCTTCTGTGGAATCCATATAACTTAGCTAATTTCAATACAAACATTCATTTTAGGGTTCAGCCATTTGGCTCCATGTCATGCAAGGAAGTCCTATTCAACTCAGTGGGACTTGCATCAACATAAAGATTTATTGAATCACATCACACAACTAATGGCATATGGCAGTTCAGGGTTATAATTTGTGTGTGCTGAAGCAAGGTTTTTGGTACTGAAAACTTCAGTTTTTCTTTTAATGGCCGAATATGATCATTCTCCTTTCAAGTTGCTGACTGAGTATTTGTCTTCTTTTTTAAATAGAATGGGCAGTGGTGTAACAGATCGACCTAGAATTTCTCATGAAAATAAGCATTGACGATTATCTTCATACACACCAGGACAAAAAATACTGGACAGGAGAATCTAAACTATTTTTCATGTGCCTTTGATCCTCACATTTTCTGTCAAAGTTCTGAGCCAGCATACTTTGGTCTTATATATGCTGGCTGCAGATGTTGAAAGGGGAGCAAGTGAATATCATTTTGAAATAAGAAGGGCCTGAAGAAAATGAACTGCATTCCTTTGGCTTTGTTCAATTTTCTGACAAGCAGCTGTTTCATTAATAAGTGGTTTCATTTCAGATTTCCTGTAAAGAACTCGCTATCTGTTGCAGATTTGAGTAACGATAGGGTGTTTACTTAAGCAGCCACATCTTCAAATTGCCAGTTACATGAGGATAAATTGATTACTAGTTTTTGCTCTTTCTTACTGCTTTGAAATCTGAATTATAATCTTCATTGAAAATTAAGGCATTAGAATTGGAGCCAATATGTCTACCAGCTGAGGGGGTTTTTTTTCCTCTTCTCTTCCTGCAGAGTTTGTCTTCTGGGGGTTCTTGCCCTTGTTGTGAGCTGGGGTTCCCTGGGACTGGAACTAGCTGTTGCTGTGGTAAGTGGCTTAGGGACAGCATTTGCCCACTTCGTATTGGAACACTTTTCTTCCCTTCACCCCTACAGGCAGCGCAATAAGATATGGCTGAGATTTAGTTGGTGAACATTCCCCTTAACTAGAGTGCTTTGATTGTGTGTATGTTTTTTGGCTGGGCAAGGACTGTGCGATTTTCATTTGGCTGCTCATCTACAAAATCTCAATATCCCTGTGCACAGAAAACTCACAGAATTCTCCCATACAGACTAATTCTCTATGTGCAGAAAATTAGGATAGTTTGCTCAGTGAATACTAAATGCTTTTTGCTCGGTCTTTTCTCCAAAGAACCCATGGGTTGGTCATGGAAATGTGAAACCAGCCGAGTATCATGGCCTCCTTGATCTTTAAGTGTTTTATGGTGTTTTACAGTATGATGGGGGTGATTTTATAAGTCTAGTTTGTGTCCACTGAATAAGTAGTTACGAGGGCCTGTTTGTGCATGAATGGGAAACATTCAAATACATAAGTTTTCATTTTGTCCAGAGATAGTAAAGATACAAATTGGAATGAATGACTGAACTTGTAGCTGTGCTTCTGGAGCACCACAAATTCTTAGTGTTTGTAGTCTGAATAGTTTGCTTCACCCTTCCTAAGATAAAATCAAATCAGGGAAGGGTGATCTCAACAGGTTCCACAGGATAAAAGAGAATTTTGGTGATATGCGTAGTTACTATTTTTCTTTTCTTACTTCTTTGTTGTCTATGTTCTCCTCTAGGGTTCCAGTGACTTTTGTGTAAACCCTGATGCCTACATCTCCAAAGTGGTGGAGGATAATGTGGTGGTCACTACTGGTAAGAATTCCTAAGGCAGCTCTTAATAACTGAAAAGTTCTAAGTGTTACTGGAATTGGCAGTGGTTTTATGACATGCTTGTAGAAAGGCAAGGCATGAAATACTAGACTGAAGAGGGAATGAGGGAGGGAAAAGTAATACAGTAGAGAGTTTCTCATAAAGGATTTAAGTATACAGACAGCCCTCCACATTTGTGAGTTTCACTTTTGCGGATTTGATTATTCATGGATTGTTTGCTTTCACCTTTGCTGCCTCCCTAATGTCGTTTTAAGAGGGACCACAAACCTCGTGAGACTGTGAAACTACAAATGAGACTTGGAAGTCCTTACTAAAAATGGTGTGGGGCAACAGTACTGAGTCCATATTTTCTTACAAGAAAACCAATATTATCTACTCCAAAATTACGTATATTTTTGGGATGTGTGTGTGTGTGTGTGTCTGTGTGTTTATTCTGCTTCTGCTTCCAAGAGGTGTTAAATGATTTTGAATTTCCATGTTTGGGGAAGGAAAGGGAAAGAAGGATGGGGCTGGACATTACTGTTGCTGCTTAGCAGACACCAGAGGTTAAGTGACAGAAGAAAAACACAAGTCTTGCCATCTGATAGGAATACTCAGTAAGCATCCTTGTAATTGTCTGAGCCATCAAACAAATGTTGGCCATATGTTTCCAAGTCATTCACAGCAACCATGTGAGGCTTGCTTCTTTAAAAACCAGCCCGAACGGCCCTTGTTAAAAATGAATTTTTCAGCCTTTTAAATATAAGCCTCCCTCAGAATACAACAGAAGTGATTATGATTTTTAAAAAGGTTCCACATGCTTATCAGTACAATACCCCATTTTAACCCTCTTCATTCCTTTCTTTGCCTCCCAGTTTTTAGATGAATAAAAAGGCACTAACTTAATAAACAGTCATACAAGAGAGGTCTGCTGAAACACTGGAGATTTCTTTATAATGTATGTAGCATGAAAGAGTCAGTACAGGAGCAGATAGTTCATTTTACGTATGCAAGGTTAAATCAATATTTTTTTCTTTTTTGGAAAAAATGCTGTCACATATACGAGAAGCCGTGAGATGTATGCGTGCTGCTAGACCACTCTTTTCCAGGAGACACCACCAACATTAAAATTGGTTTACATTTGGATATATGATTCCCTTAAAATGATTAGAACATAAGCCAGTGTCTCACCACTCTTTAAAAGAAATTAGGACCAAAAAAGAGGGATGCTGAAATGTCTAACCCTCCCCCCATAAGCTGCACAGATGTTCATAAACACACTCCATCACGTGCTGAAATTGAGGGTTTTCTGCCTCAGGCTCTTTGTATAAACCCGCCATTCAGCTGTGTTTAGCCCTGGGAAACCAAACCTCTCTGTGGTAATTTATTAGGCTTAGTAGCAGTGGTTCTTGACACATATGACAAAGGGGTAATTGAACACCTTACCGAAGTAATGTGCTCTCTTGGGCTTTGTCTCACCTAATCTAGCCTGAGAAAGGTAGCGGATGAATGATGCCTTCAATTTGGGTCTCGGTAGGTAACAATCCATTTGACAAGACTGTGTTTCAGTAGTAGTTCTGGCAGGGAGGGGAAGAGTAGATTGCTGAGCTGCTCCTTGGCTAAGCAGGTGACAGCTGTGTGAAGCTTGTACAGGATTCTAATAGACCCCTGAAGAGTTTCTTCATGTTTTCTTTTCAATAATATGCTTAGTCTCTTAAAAAATTTTGAGCAATTGTGTATCTGTGTTGATGGCTTAACAAGGTATGTGCAATGCAGCATTTGTTAATAACTGGTGATCTGGAATTCCCCCAGGCCCTCTCTTCCCAGTCTGGATAGATTTCATTATAATGTATGAATCAATCTTTGTTGTAGCCACATTTTTTATTTATTTATTTATTTATTTTTAACTATGTTGAAAGGCAACCAAACAAAGTTATTCAGATCTCCAATTGTCCAGATGGAAGAACTGTCCACCTATTGGGTGATTATGTTTCAAGCAGAAGAGCAAGGCTGCTGTAGAAAGGTGTTTTCAGGATAAAATGGCTCCAGAATTGATTCAAGATAAAAAAAAGGCCAGGCCATGCATTATCTAGTCTAGATGGTTGGAAGAGCACAACAAGACAGCACTGAAGTTAGTCCAGTGTTCCTGGGGAGAAGACCAGTCTTGTTCCTCATTTGTAATGACAATTCAGTTCTCATGTTTTCCTCACAAGTGTTCTTCAGGGATTATTGTAAATCTGAATTATAAACTGTCAGCTGTGGTGAAAATGTACTGCCTAAGTACATTAAAGGCACCAGATCTGTCTGATCTTGGGAGTTAAGCAGGGTCAGCCCTGGTTAGTACCTGGATGGGAGACTGCCCAGGAATACCAGGTGCTTTTGGCTATATTTCAAAGGTAGGAACTGGCAAAACTACCTCTGAGTATCCTTTGCCTAAGAAAACCTTATGAAATTCATGGGGTTGCCATAAGTCAACAGCAGTTTGAAGCCATATACACACATACACGTGATGAAAGCACATGCCACAGCTATGGGGAAACATCATAGATGGACTATGGCCCTCAGATTGCCCAGATTAAACAATTCAAATATCTAAGGATTACTTTTACCAGCTCACAATCCTTTAAAGGCCACATTGAGTCAGCTAGAGAAAACGCTGGCTAAACAATAAAAGGTGTGGTGAAAATTTTATTATGGCAAAGGAGGCCAGCTAGTATATCCTGAACCTAAAGTCTTTGTTAGTCTTTGGCTAACAAAGTTCATTCATTCATTCATTTGGTCACTCAAGGAAGGCTGAAATGTAGTGGGCAGATAGCCTCTGGCTTTGGACTGACTGAAGTTTTCCGCTCTATTATTCTGTCTCTAAACACAAGGAAGTCTTACTGGGTATGTCTCAGTAGGTTGTATTTTTAAAATTTTGTTTTCATACCTAGTAGCCTGTACCTTAAAGGCATTCTTCAGTGATTGATTATTGATATGAAACAATAAACAAAGTTAGCCTTTCTTCATGTTTGCTTTTACCCTATAAACTTTTCTAACAGTGTAGATGTATTTCAGAAATACATTGACTTTGTCCTCACTGTTGTGGCTTTATGTCAAGTTGTGCACCTTCAAGCCATTTCTGACTTACAGCAACCATAAGATGAGCCTGTCATGAGATTTTCTGGGGCTGAGAATGTGTCATGTACCTAAGGTCACCCAGTGGATTTCTATGACCAAGCGGGGAATCAAACTCTAGTCTCCAGGGTCATAGTGCAACACTCAAACCACTACACAACACTGACTCTTTCTTTATGTCTGTAACTTCATAGTTAGCAAACTTGTCTTCCTCTGAGAATACCAGCTTATACTTACCTGCTATTTTGTTATTGGGGTGTGTGAACAATATCAATCGTTCTGGACTAGGAACATCCAAGACTTAATTATGGGTGTTCAAATGAATCTTGTAGTGAAGAGAAAGAGAAAGATGATACAGCAGTAGCATATAGTAGAAACTGAAGGTAACCTCTGTCTTTCCAGATGTTTTGATCTCAGCTCCCAGAATTCCTGACCACTAGCTTGGTGTTCTGGGAGCAGACTTCTGGAGGACCAGCTGTTGAGAACCCTAAGGCTCACTAGAATTTGACAATCTACAGAACCAGATAGAATAGCTGAAAGAACATAGTTAGAAAAGCACCCAGCTCAAGAGAGGGAAAGTAGGCTGACGTACTTCACCTGGAATGTGCAAAGCCAGCTATGGTTGAGTTTAAGGATTACTAGCTGTGTTCTTATCTTGGAGAGTATCCTTGGCCTGAGTTGCTTTAGATAATACCATACTTAAATTATCTTGTCTTAGAGAGAAAACAAAACAGAGACAGAGCTCATTTTTCATAATCAGGGACCATAAATTGGTGGTCTTGATTGCATCCCAGCCAAGCTGATGCCTATGACCTTCCTTATGACATTGCGACCAGTGATATCTCTTGTTGATGTATGGAGGCTCCTGTTTAATTGGAATATAGTGTGACATTTCCCACCCACCCCTTGAAAACTAACAACAATGAACGAATAGCAGAAATTAAAGGACTTTTAAAAATGCCAAAATTATGCTGGCCTTTTTCAAATCTAGCAAAGTAAATGGCACAGAGATAATCAGATTAAGCATATCATTATCCTCTCTATTTGTCAGTTCAGAGATGAGCTTCTTTGTTGTTTCTCCACATGTCATGGTTTGGGAGGATAGGGCTGGAATGAAGCAGAGGCGGGGAATTAAACAACGTGGTGTAAGAGGAGGTTGGAATATTACATACCCAGCTCATCCAAAATTCATTAACTGTGATAAAGCTATGGAGTCAAACACTGATAGAATAATCATCTCATGTTGCTTGAGGGGAAAAAATCCTAGTTTAGTGAGTGTGATTGTTGTCCAGGCACGATGCCATTGGCTAGCTTTGGCCCATTTTTGCTCGTTGTGCTTCCTCATTCAACTTTACTAAAGAGCTTGGTGATAAAACACAATCTGGCTTCTTTGTCTGACTAGGATTATGGCATATCTGAACTGAAAAGCGTCTCATTCCTGACAGTTCCCATGGTGGGCAGAGGGTGGGAGTAATGAGAGAGGATGAAGTGGTGTGTGAGTCAATGAAGCACTTCCCAGGCTCTCAGAACTCATCACCATTGGCTCTTATACGCACCCTGTGCTGTCATGACCCACTCAGGGTCTAATTTAAATGTTGCATTTCAAAAGAAGAGAAAAAAGATATTGTCAGGTAGACACGATTTGAAGTGGAGAAGGGGGGCCCTGGTCATTTCCCTTCCTGCCACCTTTTTACTCCAGCCGTCTTCCCTCTTCACAGCGGCCTTTTTTGTCTGCAGAGTTCCAAACATTTATTTGGAAATATACAAAGAGTGTAGTGGCTCCTGGTTGGGTGGGGATTGGGAAGAACTGAAAGCGATCAAATGATGAGTAGAAAAACGTTAAATGCCCCTCCCTCTGCTAGTTCATTCTACTAGATGACCACTTTACAAGATGCAAGTGGTAGTGATTTTGTTGTCCACGTTTGTGTGTAATGCCTTCTTAGCTCCTCATTTCCATACCCCAGTAATTTGTTTTGACAGGATCCAAGCATTAGAAACCTGAGTCTTTTTAACTCCTTCCTGTCTGGTGTGAACATCAGCAAACTTCGTGGGGCCCTCCTTTCGCTGACTGCCGCAGATGCTCAGAGATGCAAAAAGAGGCTTTTCAGTTCCCTTTAAATGTATCTGGATGAGATGGAGTTCATGTAAAGAACCCTTTGCTTGTCTGATTTTACATGTGGAAAGCACGGGTTCATACTGGAGGATTGGCCTGCTCTGGTGGACAAGTTGGCCAACAGTGGCCTATCCCTAATTTCAATTTGTGACACTTTACTCTTTGTTATTCCATTGTGCTCAGTACATTATAAATGGTTCTCTTTGTCCACCTTTAATTTAATCTTCATAATGATCTTGGAAAGATAGGTTAGGTTGAAAGAGTGCAAAAACCTACAGATTACCAGTCTTCTGCTTATTCTCTTCATCTTCTAGATCCAGACCCTTACTGATCTCTTTGGCAGTTGAGTTCTGCATAGGGCAGGCTATGTACACTGAATTCTCCTAATGTGTGGGAAAGGTGTTACCCAGGTGTTGACAAGGCAATCTGTACTCTCCTTCGCTTATGCTATTCACGCTCTCTGAACAGGATTGCAGTTTCCAGAGCTGTCAGAGATATCCCCCCACAGGCAGTCAGAAGTTCACACACAACACAGCTTCTAAGTGTGTTTGGTGGTTGTATTGAATTGCTGATTTTCCTGGCTCTTCTCCTACAGCTAGGCAAAGAGAAGGCCATTTGGCTGATAAAGTCTGATATGACACTTTCAAATAGCTGGCAGTAAATTAAAGGCTAAAGTTTGTGTGCTGTCCTACCAAAATTTCACTCTCTTTTGGCACCTAAGTAAGGTGTGCAGTAGGAACAAATTGCTCAGGAATGTTCTCACTCAGTACAGGTGCACCTGCACAATTCATCTGAAGAGAAGGGAATGTGCAAGAATCTGTCTTGTCTATGAACATAACAATTGATATGGGCTGTGTGGCTTGCATGGGATAAACCATGTGTGCTATTTGCTTTGACCTGTTTCGTCTTCTTCTAATTTGGTGCTCAATTTGTTGTGTAGTGCCTTCAAGTTGCCTGTGGACTTCTGGCAACCCCATGAATTTCATAGGATTTTCTTAGGCAAGGAATACTCAGAGCCACCTCCTTCCTCTGAAATAGAGCCTACAGCACTTAATATTCCTTGGTGATCTCCCATCTAAGGCTGACCCTGCTTAGCTTCCAAGATCAGAGGATATCTGGTACCTTTAGGGTATTTTGACCATGTGTTCAGGTACACAGCAGGAATTGTAACCAGCTAATCTCTGGGCATTCCTGGTGAGCTTGTTGCAAAACCTTCATGCAAGGTATGTGGGTGTTTCAGGGAGACAATGCATTGGCTTCTCAAATCTTTCTGGGATGGTTGTTGTAGAGTTTTCTTCCACTGCAGAACATTAATGGAGTGGTGGTGGTTGTTAAACTCTTCACTTGTCTTGAGTGCTCTTTGTGAATGTCTAGTTATAAAATCTGCAGTGCTTTCTGCTAACAACCATGTTGATTCATGCACGGAATGATGAACCCAGTTTCTGTTTTGAAGGACTGCCTCTCTGTATCCAGAAGCCACTCTTTCTTTATAGACCACAATCCAGCATAAGAGTTGCATGCGCTAAAGCCTATTGAAAATAGTAGATTTATGTGTGCTAAACTGATTTGGTGGTAAGGCTGTTCATTTACCTGAATTATGACACTAACCAAAATGCATGAAACTGCTATCCACACATATCGCTATCATTCAAGAATAAATGATACATGGCCTTCCCAGAATTCTGTTTCTATCAGACAGCTCCACACTCTGTTTAGAAGACACAAGTAGTTTGAAAATGATGGGCTGTATTTTTATTTTCAGCCAGGGTAGTGTAGTGGTTGGAGTGCTGGGCAAGGACTCCAGGAGACCAGGATTTGTGTCCTCACTCAACTACGGAAACTCACTAGGGACTTCGGGACTAAGGACTCTCTTCACTTAAGAGGAAGGCAATGGCAAATCTCTTCAGAATAAATCCTGCCAAGAAAACCGTAGGAGAGGAGCACCATAAGTGTTGAAGATCCACAACAATTAATTTATATCCTGCCTTTTCCCCAGTTCCAGAAACTTAAAAAAATGGATTACATGGGATTAAAATTGGACTGTATTTCTGTAATATTCAAAGAGAGTCTGCATTTTGATCCTCACCTCACTTCTCAACAGTATTTAAGGGAGAGGCTGAATAACCATATGTACTCTCCTCCTGTTTCTTACATTAGTTTCCTGTACCCTCCTTCCTAACCCTCCTGTGGGTTTCACCATAGTTGTTAGTTACCTGTACATTTTCTTCCATCATAGTTACTTTTAACTTTCTTAGTTGCTAACAGAAAGTTAAACAAAGATTCTTTGTGTGTAAACAAAGGAGGATCTGATGGAATAAGATTTATTTAAGTCAATTCCAGGTCTTTTTTGGTGGGGCAGTACAGAAGAGAACACTAATGTCCGCCTTGATCTCCAGATGTGTACATCACAGCATGCACAGTTCTGTTACAGATAGATAAAAAGTTAACATTTAGGCTTCCACTGGATGCTACGAAGAGAACAAGTGCAAATAAATGTTGTAGACCAGCAATGAATTATTTTCAACTGAGTTTGGCTACATTTCTTTTTTAAAAGGGATGGGTGGGTATTGCATTACCATTAGCTGTATTTCTGTATTTATGTTGTATGCCTTCAAGCAATTTCTGATTTATGGAAACCTTAAAGTGAAGCTATTACAGTGTGGTCTCAGCAAGATTTGTTCAAAGTAGGGCTACCTACCTTTCTCTGAGGCTGAGAGAGTTTGACTTGCCCAAGTTCACCCAGTGGTTTGCGTGGCTAAGCATGGATTTGAACTCTGGTCTCCCAGCATTCTAATCAACACTCAAACTATTACATCGCATTAACTCTAGCACCCTTTATGCTCAACAATAAATATGGTCCAAGTAAGGAGAACTGAGTTAATATAAATAGAATCGGTTTTCCCAAATGCATTTTGCTTTCCCTTTCATGATCAAGTATGGGTTTTTGTGCAATTGTGCAAGTTTATAGGCAGAGTTTGATGGATCATGGATATACTCTTTCTGCTGTTGCTCAGAGACAGCCTGTTTGTCAGTACAGAGCTGAATATGCAGTCTTTTTATCTTTGTCAAGTACTTAATCTGAGGGAGTGGTGTAAGTTTGTGACATAACCCTTTTGGTAATCAGCACAGAATCCTGATGCTTCTCCAGTTTGTTTTAAACTGCCATTTAATGGTTTACCCGCAGATATAAACCACCCCAAGTAGAGAGATTCAGTGAAAAGCGATGGAGCAGCAACTGAAAGCAACCCAGAAGTGGGCTAATGAATTATAAATAAATGCTGTCGGGTTCATGCATGCAGGGGCAAACTGGCTCTGCCATACATGTGGAAAAAGTGTGTGCAATATTAATGGTGATTGCAGTGTAAGGAGGAGAAAATCTGGCCAACTCTGCTTAGTGGCTTACCCCTTTCTGTGACTTTTTTCCCCCAATTCAGATGCAGTAAATTGGAATAGCCATTTGCCCTGTGTTCATTGTATGTAATAAAAAGAAACATCAGTAGTGCCTTAGTTTTTTTCTGTCTTTTTATTTTGCTTAAATGTGGCTGTTGTTAAATAAATTAAATATGGCTGTTGTTAAATGTGGCTACATCTCTTTTGCAAAGAGAAATGGAAGCCAGGTCAAAGGTAGTAAGTGAGACAGATGGAAATACTAAGAAAATAGATTCAGAGCAGATCTGATAGGAGGAACAGAACTGATGGTTTGCAGCCTAGGGAGTGCAGCTTTGCATGAACCCCTGTTCTCCATGAAAACACTCAGGTAAACAATGGAAACATGTTGGTGAAACTTGAGGAAGCATCCTTTTGAAATAATAGTCCTAAAGTAGGTACCTCAGCACAAACATACATGCTGTCATCTTCTCGGAAAATTAACCCAATGTTAGATACCTTTGAAAAATATTCATGATTTTGCACCCTTTTCTTGGGTTACCAATAGTGCTTTCTCACTCTTGATACAGTAGTGTGTCACTCCCTCCACATATGTTAAGTGACTTGCTTGTAGCTGAATTTTTTTTTAACTGTAACCAGTAGGATAGAATGGGAGAAAGGAGGGTGAGGGTAATAAATTTGACATACATGGAGTAACAAATACATAATTGCTCATAAAGGTAATCCATGTAGCAATTTGATAAAAAGTATTTAAATGCTGTAGACTTGCTTCTGAGAAAGAAACACCAGTCTAGGAGTGTGTGTGTGTCATGTGCCTTCAAGTCATTCCCAGCTTGCGGTAAACCTCTCCAAGGGTTTTCTCAGCCAGATTTCTTCAGAGGAGTTTTGCCATGGCCTTCCTCTGAGGGTGAGAGAGTGTGACTTGCTCAAGGTCAGGCAGTGGGCTTCCATGGCTGAATGGGCATTCAGAGTCCTAATCCAACTCTTAAACCACTTTTAATCTGACATGTCTCATGACACCTGTAGTATAGGCCGTCTTGAAGAATCATTTTGTACTTTCATGCTGGGCAGTTTTCCCTTGTTGAATGTTCTAGGGCATTCATTTTTTGCAGATTTTTCAGAACGATATCTTTGGTATTACAGGAATAATAAGATGTAACCAGTGCCAGACACAGAGCCTTGATTGCCTACCTTCCTTTTGTCTTCTCTTTGACAGATACTCTGAACTATTATCTTGCTTGCAGTGCTGGCTCCCCAAATCCTTTTCAGCAGGTGAGTGCTTTCAACCCACACACTTCTTTCACTAAGCTGTGCTTTGACATGCCTGGAAGTATTAACAATAAGTCACACAGCTAGCTCCACCTAAACGTTGGAGTACAAATTTAAAAAAAGAGGCCAGACAGCTCTAAAATGGACACCAGGCAGAAGAAAGAATTGCCATTTCACTGCACTGTGTCTGACTGTAATCTCATCTGCTCTCCAAGCAGATGTTAGGCAAGGCTATCCAGTGTGAAATATGGGGAGAAGCAAGGAAGATTGGTAGTAAAGGTGAAAGCAGAAATGAAAACACAACCAAGCTGCATCTTCAAATATAGGTCACCACCAACACTAGTTTCCTACACTATCTGCTTCTTCCAATACCTATTCTTTTTTCTAAATGCAGAGGTGAAAAGCAGTTCCAGCTGGCAGTGGTAGTTTGGGAGCAATCTTCAAAAGGACCTGTGGGGCAGGGGTGGGCAAAGAGTATCCTTCAAGTTACACGTGCCCTCCCAAAGCCCTGGACCCCCAAATTTAATTTTTTTCAGACTGATGAAAACTGGCTGAAAATCTCCAAAATTGCCTGCAAATGCAACAGTTTCCCCAAAGCCCCCACCAATGCCAGCGAACAAATTGGTTGAAAAACTGCTAAATGGCCAACAGATGTGATGCTGCATTACTTCTGGTGTGCCTTAATATGCTCATGTGGCCCACTGGGTGGGTATGGAGAGAAAAGCCTCTGCTCTCTCTCTAGTTCCTTAGTATAGAGAATGACCAGAAGAAACAGAGAGACATTAAGTAATCCCCTGCGAGCTTCTCAATTTGAAATTGTCTCCCTCCCCACTCCAGGAGAGTGGTGTATCATAGGAGACCGTGTTTGAAGAGATGGCTCTGTTCCTATCATGGGTCATTCCATCCCACATCAGGGCCAGCCCAGCAGCTTTTACTACCTGAGTCAGAAACTCCCACTGCTCTAATGAATGACAGTGTTGTTTTTGGACAGAGAATCTACTAAAGCAAGCAGGAGTTGCACACAAATGTTCCCATGCAATATTACCAGGCTCCTCAGGCTGGGTCATCAATGCTTTTGAGTAGGTGTTGCCCAAGCCATTCCACAGTATCTGAGAACAGTATTCCTCATTTAAATGTGAAACCTTTTTGTAACCACATCTTAATAAGCATTTGGTAACTTGGACAACGCAGCTAAATAAAAAGAGTGGATAATTTTTATTTCACAATTAGCGCTTCTGCTATGTTGCACATGAAGTTTTACAAATACTTTGGCATCTGTTAAAAACTGTACTGTCTTTGTGCTTTGTCACCTGTGTTTGTTTTACTTACACATGGAGCACCAGCTCTGAATTCTGCCACTGCCTTTTTCAATGTATGTTTCAAATACGTGCATATAAAATCTACAGAACTCAGAAAGTACAGAATTCCACATTGAAGAATTAGACTGTGAACATTTTAAACGATGTAAAATTGTTTCTTCATCTTTGTGATTTCTGTGACTTGTACATATGGGTCAGGGAGCTCAGCTTGCAGTGTAAAATTGTAAAACCTACCTATAAGGTAGGTTAGACTGACTTGCTTAAAGTCATGGCCAAGTGGGAATTTGAATTTGAGGTTCTTCTGTTAAGCCTTAGACTGACACGCTTAACCCTTAAACAGCACCACTGTCTTTTTTGTGGGATCATGGTGGTCACTAGTATAGATGATGTTTCAGTAATTCAGGGTAGTAGTAACAAAAAGTCAGTGACTACACACAAAGCTGCTTTTCTTCACCATAATGTTTGTTTGACATGGTGTTTGTGCTGAGCAGAAGCTATCAGGAAGCCACAAAGCCCTGGTTGAAATGCAGGATGAAGTGTTGGAGCTCATGAAATCTGCAGTCAAGGAATACCCCACTTCTAAGGTAAAACATTATGAGTTCTTTGGAAGTTGGTTACCCTTCCCCTTTCTCTGCCATCATTTCTTCCTTCCTTTCTTGATGATACTACATTCATTTATTTTTCACCATTCACAGAAACAAAAGTCAGAATTTTCATTCAACTTCTTTCTAATGTCTTTCCTTTCAGGAGTATCTGAATCGAGTCCAGGAAGTTCTGAACTCCACAGAAATCAACCTGCAGCATCTGACCGCCTTGGTGGACTGTCGCAGTCTACACTTGGTGGGTACCAAAGAATAACAAGTAGACTGAATTATGGGCTGCTGAAAGGATAAAATGTAGGCAATTTGCTGCTCTACATTTTGGGAAGCCAGATGGGACCCTGATTGGCTTGATGTTCCTAATGCAAGGA
Organism: Ctenosaura bakeri; assembly: GCA_948474755.1. Taxonomy (NCBI): domain Eukaryota; kingdom Metazoa; phylum Chordata; class Lepidosauria; order Squamata; family Iguanidae; genus Ctenosaura; species Ctenosaura bakeri. The sequence goes on from CAOLHI010000721.1 coordinate 163,793, forward strand.
AACAAGATTGCTCATGTAATCTTGAATTTCACCATACAGCATGAACTCTTGAACGCCCTGTGTGAAGTATAATATCAGCTGAGCCATGTCGGTTAGCCTTCTCATCAAAATAAAAAGCCAAATATGCATGTTGGCACACCGCTTTTCATCCCTTTGACTATGGGATAGGCTGATAGGATTTGATAATGCTTTTTCCTTTGTCTATAGCATAGGCCGAGAGGATTTGATAATAATTTTGGGTGAATAACGAGATTGATAAAAAACAGCACACTTGGATGTAACATACTACCTGTTAGTAATTTTTAAAAACAGGAACTGGAAAAAAGCACAAACCTCTCCTTCCTCCCTTTTTACGAATGCATGACATATGACTTTAATAATACTTAAAAGCATTTGGGCTTCCTTGCACATGTTATTTCTTTCATCCATAAATCAAATTGCTAAGGTGTATTCTTGTTTTCAGATTGCAGATAGGTAGTGTTGATAACAGCTTTTTGAAAAGCATCCAGTACAGAGGTGAGCAACTATCGAAGGCTAGGAGACCACATTATTACCCCCCCAACATGCCCCACTGCAAAATAATAATAATGACAACAACAACAACATCCCCAAATGCCCTGTAGGGAGCACTTTGGTTGTGCTTTTAGGCCCCCTTCAGTCCTTTCACCCCTAGGAGAGGGGTTTTTAATAACAGAAAGTGAGCAGAAGTCACTTCCCATCTCAAAAAAGGCTTCTCCTGGGCCTAAATTGACCCAGGGTAGCCCAAAAAGTGGCAAAAATGCCTCGCACACCATTGCATTTTGGAGGGCCACCGAAATGGCCTGTGGGTTGTATACGGCCTGTGGATTACACTGTGCCCACCCTGATTTGGTAAGTCTATGGCAGAGATGCCACTTAGCCTCTTGCTCACTCCTGGTCAGTGGGCCTCCCTCTCTGTCTTTACAGATGTGTCTTTGTTAGCATGAAAAAATGGAACACTTTAAAAAAAAATCCAATGTGCCCTTGACTGTCCTGTAAAAGCAGTAAGCATGTTTAAAAAGTCAGGAGATTTAGGAGCCAGAGGATATTTACTGCTATTTAACTTGGAGGAATTAAATTTATTTCTCTTTTCTAGGATTACATCCAAGCTCTGACGGGCTTCTGCTACGATGGTGTGGAAGGGCTTATCTACTTGGTTCTCTTCTCCTTTGTCACAGCCCTCATGTTCAGTTCCATAGTGTGCAGTGTTCCACATACCTGGCAGCAGAAAAGGTATGTACACCAAGAAAGGGAAGATTGATGTCATGCCCTGGAACTTCAGACTTCCAAAGGCTGGCGGAGGAGGCGGCACAGGCAGCTCTGTTTCATGTGTTCACACTTCCCAAGCAGCCTGCTGTCCAGGTGGAAGCTACCTCTGGGGAAGGGGGCTATAATGGCTATGGGAGAAAATGGCTGCAATCCTCTATTCAAGCAGGCAGTGCCTTAATGCTTTGCCTATGGGGTTCGGTGAGAACCTCCTTCCCAATTTAAATCCTTTTTCTTATGAATGAGGTACAAAGGCCTATCTTCTAGACCAGGGCTTGAGAAGAGATGCATTTAAAAAAAAAAAAAAAAACCTTTTTGCAACCATAAAATCTTAGGCCTATACTGTAGGAGTTTTCATATAAAATGCCGTTTGGCTAGCAGACAAGTCCACTGTACAGCAAAAGTTTACTGCCACCTTGTGGCTCTCAGTGCAAATTGTCCAGTTACTTATTGTCTGGAAACCAAATCTTCTTCATGCCCATGGCAGTAAAATCAGATGCTTTTGTCTTAATGTTTATAGAATGCTTCTAGCCAGTTTGGCTTGCTGGGATGAATGGGCTGTGGTAACTCAGATGTTGGCTAGCACTTACTTATGCAGGTCATCCCACAGTATGACTCAAGGAATGCAGTAGTTAATTGGTTCTTCCTTCTGCCCACCATTTTGTTTTCGCTTGCCTGGCAGCTGCTGTTGTGTTCCTGATTCTTGTTCACAGAATCTAGTAGAACAACACAAAATAAAGTATAACCTACAAACATTAAGTCTGTCTCCTCTGCGGTAAAATAAATGAATGGCTTTTCTTTTCTTTTCTTTTCTTTTTATTCTGTCTTTCTCCTGACATGGGACCAAGGTAGCTTAAAAACAAAATGAACTAAAAAATAATAATAAAAATTAAAACACAATTAAGCAAACATCACATTAAAATACCCTTAAATTTTTAAATATTATAAAATTATTCTTAAAAACAGAAGTTAAAAATACAGCACACCCTCCCATAAAACACTCCCTGCCACCAACTAATTATTAGTAGCCTGTTTGAATGAAAAGGAGTTTGTCTTCTGTCAAAAGATGAGCAGAGAAGTGTCCAGCCTCCCTTCCTGTGGAATGGAGTTCCACAATCTGGGAACAGCCACTAAGAAGGCTTTCTCCCATGTCCTTGCCAGTGTCAGGTCAACTGAGCTCCCCCTGCCATGTTTTTAGGCAAATTATTATAGTGCCTGTGTGTTTTGCTGTGTAGGTGGGGATGATGGGATCTACTGGGCGAGCTGGGAACATGAGAATGTTATTGTAATAACCTTTGATAAGACGGTAAACAGGCACAGCTTCAAGGTCAGACTGTTGGCAAGCTGAGTGGGAAAATGAGAGGGGAACAGGAAGCCTGGAATATGTGTTGTTTGGGCAAACCATCAATTGGGATGTTAGCACATGCTAATTTTTGAAATGTAATGGTTTATATAGCACTGCAGGTCCAATATCCCTTTAGTCTTGACAATGCCAGGGTGTGCTATTGTTTCTCCTATGTTCCTGAATAAAGGAGTTTTTGAAACCTCTAAGCTCAATTCCTTGAACTCAGAGCTATCCTGTACATCACAGCCAGATAGGTCTGTGAGAGTCATGGGATCAAGAAAAAGTCCTCCCCCAAGGAACTTAAATAAAAGTGATGACATGTGGCATCTATCATGTAAGATAGAGATAGAAATGCCACATGTAGCTGCCCTTGTTTTTGTACCCCTAACTCCCACCCCACTCAAATGAAAAAAAATGCAGCCAATGAAAAAGAATGACTGCTTTGGGAAGACTTCAGAAGCAACAGCTCTCCTTTTAATCCAGGCACAATACAACCCCAACTGAGATTGCTTTGTCTCCCTGCTCAAATCTGAAAGAAGTTTTATAAAAACAGAACTGGGACTTTGACACCTTCTGATTTTGTTTTGAGGGGGAGGCTGGCACAGTTCGGTGTGAGTCCCAGGAGCTGAAAATTGGTCCCATAAACCACCGCAGGGGTTCCCACCCCCAATGTGAAACATGGCTGTGTGTTTATGTCCCCCCCACACACACACACCTGCTGTCTTATTTTGGCCTTTGTTATTAATTTTATATTCTAAGGCTGCACTTGTCTCCAGTGTATACTGCTTCTGTGTTTACTGGCAGACTCTGCGGGGAAGACCAACTGTGTGAAGTATGGCAGGCTTGGAAAGCCCAGATGGGAGTTGTGGGAGGTCTGAGTCATTCTGTTCTCTGGAAGGCGTTGGTTGCTGTGGGACGTTTTTGCACGTGGAAAGGGAGTATTACTTGGTTTGCTTTACTTTGGAGAGGCCCTAGCATGCTGAAGAGACATGCTTGATTCCTCCCTGACTTCTGCAGGAGTTCCGATGAAGATGGAGAGGATGAATCTACAGCTCAAGGGAACAGGACAACACACGACAACTTGTACCGGGTTCACATGCCTAGCCTTTATAGCTGTGGAAGCAGCTATGGTAGTGAGACCAGCATTCCAGCTGCAGCACACACAGTCAGTAATGCTCCTGTCACAGAGTACATGTGAGTAATCAGCTCTTGATTTTGAAGCATCTTATTTGCACCCACAGAATCACAGCTTCACTCAGTCCCTGGCATTTCCACTTAAGAAGATCTTGAGTAGCACAGGTAGGAAATATACTTCAGACCTTGGGGAGCCTCTGTTATTTAAAATAGGCAGAATTGAGATAGAAGGACCAGTGATGTGACGTGATACAAAACAACTTTGCAAGTTCACAGAGTGGACATGAAAGGGGCCCCGAGGTACTGCTTGCCATATCTGAGTGAATTCAAGGAGCTTTTTCAAAGGTAATGCACAGAAACAAGTGGAAACAAGCAGTTATGACAAGAGAACCAAAAAGCAGACAAAAGTGTTGGCAACTCCCACTGTTATAGTTTTTTTTAATTCTCTCTGAAAGCAGAGAGAGTATAAATGGATATTTGTAGAGCTTAATGGGAAAAGACTTCTCGGTACTTAGAGACTGGAAACACTTGCCAGCAGCAAATAAACTGCACAAAGCAGATGCCTAGGGGAGACTTACGTTTTGTGTGTTTAAAGGATTTCCATCTCTGACAGGAATGAAACATTCAGCCCAGGCTGTAAGCCTATAATACATGAGGTGAGAATAAATGGAATAGCATACAGGGGTTGGGTTTTTTGGTTTGCTTTTTTGTAGTGACTGGACTTTGGACTTGTGAATGATGTGACTCTTAGAATGCTCTGGAGATAGCACTAGATTTCTCCTCACAGCAGCCAGTGACATTGACATTCCTTCACTGTAGAGCCAAGGGGATAACTCAGAAGCATGGTCTACTCTTGAACAGAAGCTGCCTGTTAGGGCTCTATTCTCATATTACTTGTAGTTCTAAGAGATCCAAAGTTTCATGTATGCATCCACAGTTTCACTATTCATTAAGCATCATTGTGGACCAGAAAGAGAACAAGTATTTCACATTCTGTTTTCCCTCCAGGAGCCAGAATGCAAACTTCCAGAATCCCCGCTGTGAGAATACTCCTTTGATTGGCCGGGAATCTCCACCTCCCTCTGTAAGTCTTTATTTACTGCTTCGAATGGCTAAAAAAAATCACAGAGGTCTGTTTGAGAGATTTGTGGAGTCATTTCCTGTGTGTTACTTCATCAATAAACACCTTATTTGAGAACAAAAAGATAAATCCTCCTGCAGCCAAGGGCAGAATTTGCTACACACTCATCCAAGCACATGCTACCTTGTCTCTTGGTAAAATGACTAAAGCGTTTTTGAAAAGGCAAGTAAAATGCGTGTTATTTTAAATATGGGGTCTGTGTACAGAAATGAACCATTAGGAAAATTCTGTTAACATAATTCTGCCAGGAAATTTGCAGGTAATTTCTTGTCAAAGTGGTTGCCGAGATCATACTGGAAACTGTTTTAACACCAGTATAGACTTCTTCTCGAAAATATGCCAGGAAGGGGGACCCAGCAAAGCAAACAGTCCTGTGTTCCATCTTCTGCTTTGATATTTGTAATTTTCACTCTGTTTTGTATCTACCGTAATTATCTGAAGAGGAAAAAGAAAATCTTTAATATGAGATTTGGATTGGCCTGGAACCTGTTTCAGGCTTCTGCTCTGTTTTATTTACTGCTTAGTTTCTTTAGTTGCAATCTTATACCTACCTCCAGTCAGCCTTCACACTGGTGAGTTGATAGTGTGTTTTAGTGCCATATAGGAATATATGATAGGAATAAATGCAACTTTTTCTTTTCCCCCCACTTCTTAAAAGAAAAAGTGCTGTCAAAATGCTTGACCTAGTGTTGTGGAAGTGCCTTTAGCCTTCCTTGAAAGCGAACACCATCATGTACAGCAAGAGAAGCAGTGACATTTTTTGTGAGTGAGAAAATGATGACACTATATTACACTATATTAGCCCTTGATATGGATAGGATGTATATATTCTATTTCATGGTGTTCAGATTTTTTTCAGCCAAGATTGTGGCTTTTCAAAAGAAATGCATGTGCATCTTCAGTCATAATGTTGGAAGTCATTACAGGGAGTTTTGACAAGGAGTGTGATGATGATGGAATTGCTAAATCTCTTACTGCAAATGCTTTACATCCTTAATAACGCACACAGGATCTGTTCATCACGGTTACTTGCCAAGCAGAATTTGCCCATAGGGGCGACATCTTGTTAGCGACATAGATAAGTATAAGTCCAAAGTATGCCTTTGTATGTCTCTTGGTCATTCGAGAGGTTTGTATTCTTTTCATCCCTCTTCAACAACCAAAACCCTCCCCAAAGACTCACTATTTTGTTGCAATAGGCCATTGCACATTCCATGGGCTGTGTCCCTGTAGCCAAACACAGACCAATGACATCATCTGCTGCGACATCCAGAGGACCCTGACTGGATGATGTCATTGGTCTGCATCTAAACATGAGCGCGTAGCCAGACACTTGTCAAATACCCTTTCTTGACTTTCCACCAGCCACTTAATAGCCATAGAGGACTGTTCAGCCACTAAATAGTGAATCCATGGGGAGAGTTTGAGAGGAGAGAATCTCAGCCATAGAATTTTGCCTACTGTACAGCTGCCTTTCTTTGGCAAAAAGACCTTTATTCTCCCAAAGTCTGTGTGAGAAGCATCGCTCAACATCCAGCAGTTATTGCTGTCAGTAACCTAATTGTATTTTTAATAGTACAACTATGTAGATTCAGAAACAGAAAGCGAGATGATAACGTCAAATAGGTGTGATAGGAATACTGTACTCTTGGAATGGACAGCATATCTTCCGCCTCCCATCTGAACTTATTGGAAGACAGGAAAACTTCACCCCAGCAAAGTGAAGGAGGAGAGTGTGTCTCCAAGAACACATGAACTAAAAATGCAGTTCAAAGAAGCAGTGGCTTTGGAGGCATTTCTGATTTGGGCGTGGAGGGAAAAAAGTGTCAGCTCCTTACTTGAGAAAAAAAACAAAACTGAAGGATTCCTATTATATGCAATGAGCAGGCAGTTCTGTGCTAATGAACTGAGCCCAGTTTAGATGTGGGAGAAGAAGCAGAATCCATATGCATGGAATTAAAGTCCTCGTTCTGGCAGTGCAGCTCATGGATCTTGTGTGTCTAAGCTTCGTCTAGCATATGTATGAGTGGCAGGGCCAACTAGCATACTAACATTTTGTCCAGTGAAATCAAGTGCTCGTGTATGATTGTGTACAACCCAGATGGCCATGAGTTTTGAACAAGGCTTGAATTTGCACACATTACTCAGTCTAGCCAATAAGAGATGTCAGGTACAAGATGCCAGAGCTGATTTAAGAGATGGCGCATATTCAGTATCCATACAGCTTCTGTTGTGGAAACCAAGGCCAAACAAACAAACAAAAAACTCCTCCTAGAACAGGAATTGTCTCCTTCATGGTTTGTCTGTTTCTTTTCTTGTCCCCTTGGTCATTCCTTCCTTCCTTTCCCCCCTTCCTTGCTCCAGAGTCTACTCCCACAGGGTGGTAGAGCCCTCCCTGTCATTGGCATATACACCACAGCGTTTCACTTGCTTGCACTGTGTTTTTCATGCACGTTGAGGCTGCACTCTCTCTTTTTCTCTCTTTCCTGCATCATCACAGTTGTATTTGGCTGCCATGGACAGTAGCAGCCATATGAGCTGGCAGTTTAAGCCCTCGGACAGTGCTCGGACGTACTGGTAACAGCGCCCGCAAAATCAAACAGGTACTGAAATAAGGTCCTTCTCGCTGAACTCCTCCCACCCACCCACCACACCCTGCCATCCCTGCACTTATTTTCCCAGGCCAGTGCCGCAGTCTTCACATTCCTTCTTCCTGCACTTCCCACTCCCATCCCTTTCCTGCCCAGGGTTTACGCTAGCTTACCCTGCCCTGGTGCTTAGTAATGGAGCAACATCAGCATCTTTCCCCAGCAAAGCTTCTTGTGGTCATCGTGGCAGCAAGAGTCACGCCTCCCATAAGATGAACAGAGTAACAGTCTCCTCTCTTTACTTAAGCCTCAGGATTTTTATACTGCCAGGTGTCTGAAACTGAAGAGTTTACCCTTGACAGTGTCTGAATTCCAACACTTGGAAATACTATTTAGCACACCTGCATATACCCAATATGATGAGAAACCAGAGTATAGCACATATGCGTATACCAAAGCTTTTACAAAATATCTTTTGGCCTTCTTTTTGAATTCCAGTGAGTCTTTTCCATTTGATACCACAGTCTGTATAATGAAACACACACATGCTATGCCCTAACATAAAACTGCATGCCAAAGTGGCTCCTAACAAATCTTAACTCAGAGCACTTAAATGTTGGCCATCGTCTTTGAATTAACCTACCTGACAGTGCTACACATTCTTTCCCTTTTTTGTAAGTAGGGTTTCAAAGGAAGAACACTACTCATGTTCTAGTTCAAAAACTATCCTGTCTCCTGGCTTCAAGAAACTGGTGCTAGTGTTCTTCATTCTGTTCTAGCAGGATACCTGCCTCCCTCCAATAAGCTTCCAGAGCACAGTGTGCACATCCCTAGTATTTCTCTATTCATCAGAATAGCAAACACACACAATTGTTCCATGCACTGCTTCCATCTTTCTGTGATGCTGAATGGCATCCATCCCTCGGAAACCATCTTCTGGTTAATGCCAAACAAAAGGGCTACAAGGGCAGCTGGGTGGTATGCCAAAGATTCCGAATTACCACTCTCAGCTGAGAAAGGAGAAATGCTGTGCTTTGCTTGCCAAAGGTCCCAAATTCAATAGCTGGCATCTCCAGTTATGGTTAGTAGTCAATCCTTCCTGAAGCCCTGGAATGTTCCTTCCGCTCCATATAGACAGTGCTATAGATGGACTTTGCGTAACACAGCTTTCTGTGTTCTTGATAAGTGTTGGATGTAGCATGACTGGAAAAGGCCTTTGCCTGAGAACTCAGGTAGCCACCAGCACTAACTGATAGATGGATCAGTGGTTGGACCTAGTGTGGAAAACCTTCCTTATTCATGGTGTGTGAGCTCAGTGACTTGGACATGTCAAGGAGGGGCAAGTATACATCTGAATCCCAGTGCTAGATACTTGTGCATAGTTTAATCCAGTGCACTTTTCCTGCTGAAAACAAACCAGCCAACCAACCTATACCTTAATCAGTGAGAGCAACCTGGAAAGGTTTCTCTTTCTTCAGTTTGGGTTGGCTGGCTGGGCCAGCCCACCAGCTGCATCCTGTTCCTTGGCCTGTTTGTATACATCCAACCTGTTATACCATCACGTCACCCATTCCTGCTGGGCCTTTTTTGCTGCCATCCTGCGCTGGCTTCCATTCTGGTGTCACTTGCCTGGTCTACATTTTTGTTGCTTCCCTGTCATTGGCGTGTTCTGCTTTGGCATATGCTTGTTGGGTCTCTTGAGATGTTGACTGGAATGTCAGAAAAAACAGCCTTGCCCTGATGGAGTCCATCAAGCGCATGAGTGGAGGTGTATGTTTGCCATTAATGCATGTTGCTTGTATTCTCCAGAATGCCACTGCATTTTCCTCTTTCGTAAGCAGTCTTGCTTTGGCTTCGTTTGGACAGCCAGGTCTTGGTGCAGCATTTCCTTATTCTCGTGGATGTAAACACCGCTGACCATCATTGTTACAATAATCTATATTGCAACATTTGTATTTCAGGCAATTTGTTTTTTGAGGATAAAATTCTGAAATAGTCCAGAATACATGTCCTTGATAGGAATAGGGATGTAAATAATTATTTTAGATTTTTCTTTTTTAAAAATAAAATCCTTGAATTAGAGCACTGCCTATTGAGTTTGCCCTGTGTTTCAAAACCAGGGTTGCCTCATTGGATTACCATGGTAAAGAAGGGGTAGAAGTTTACAAGGGCTGGGTGTGGAGATCTGTGAGCACCCATTAGATGAAATCAGACTAAACTGGCAAGTAAAAGAAAAAAAGCAAACAGGAATTTCAAAGACTTGTTAATTGTTTGGTCAATAGTAACCTTCATAATCAATATGACAATGTTATCGTCACAAGCCAAACTGTGATCCTCTTTCGTATTTGAAACAAAAAGGGTATAGCTTTTGATACGCAAAAGATGGCTGGTTGTAAATGCAGTTTAGGTCAGTTATCTTGTAGTGTTATCTATGGTTTGTTCCGTCTGATAGATACCTTAATTTTCTATTAAGCATCAAACCAGGCATCACATGTAAGGTCCATGATTCTTTTCTTGATTCAGTAAGGAAAAGCCAAAAGATTGTTTGGTATTGGTACTAATATGTTAGTCATTCTGCTTGTATGTACTGCAGTTATTGTAATTGCAAGTAAAACAAATAAGATTTGATATGATTTGATTTGATTTGGAAAAGCATCTCTAGGAATTTGCAGCCTTGAGGATTTGCAAAGAGAAAGAGGTTGCTTACCATTTTATGCAACAGAGTAGGATAAGAAATAGCTATAAAAAAGAGGGGAAACACAGTGAAAAGAAATAGCTGGAAGGTTTAACTTCGTTATGGTATGTTTTGAAACTACCTTTATCAAGGGTAATTCTTATATTTATTTTTTGGTAAAAGCTGCTATTCCCCCCTCTTCAATCTTGCCACTAATATGAAACTGAAGAAGATTACCTTTGGGGAGGAGAGCTAATACAGTCTTGTGGCAGCCATTCGTACAGGTCAACATTTCCCACCTGAAGAGGGGAAGAAAGGTCTCTCTCTGCCCCAAAAGAAAGAACTAGAGAATGTTGGTTTTGATCCTGAAGTGGCAAATAACAGAGAGAAATGCACTTGGAATGTGAGTGCAAGAGTTTTGCTTTAAGGGTTAGCAGAAATTCTGCAATATGGTTAGGTTGTCAGCTGAGTTCTCCAAAAAGAGATTCGTGGAGGTAAGGCTTGATAAAGATTCCTGTAGCCCTAAGTGTGTATATATCTATTAGGCACCCAATCTTAAATACCAGCCAGCTTGGCTTATGTTTAAAAAAGAAATTAAAAATCTGAATATTTTGCCATCAATGGTCACTTGTTGAAACAATTAAAGAGTTATCAAATACCATCATAATGCGGTGTGGCTTATAGCAGTTATAAGATATTAAACCTTATATTTCAAAGGTGTAATTTGGATGTGTAACAGAATATTTTCCTTTTTATTGATATTAATCATTCACATGTGAGGAAATCAGTAATATATGATACTATATGTTCTATAGAAATTGGGATTTTAGAAGCAAAATGTTTCTTTGACAGTGGTGCTCATTCTTTAATCTTTATTTTTTTAATTTTAATGATTTAAAAAAGGTATAATAAATGTTACATTTCTACTTTTCTGTGAGCAGCTGTTTTATAATGAAATTGTTATGGATGTTCTAATTGGGCCGATAGTTTATGGGATTTGTTTCTGAGAAGACACACATTGTAGTGCACTGATATAATTGTTTTTTCCTCACAGTTACTATGAAAGGCCTGACTTCATACACCTTGATAATGTTCCTGTGTAAATTGTGACAAGTTTTTTTTAAAGCTAACTAGACTTTCACATCTAGTATTCCTGACAATATTGTGCTTCTGTGTTTGGTTGCTCGGACCTCCTCGTGCAAGAAAAATTGGTTGTAATATATTACAAGTCTTAGCACTGCTTATTAAAAAAATTGGTTTTTTTATTATATGGAGCTTCTAGTTTCATCTGTGCCTGAAATAAATAAATCCATAAGCAGCATCTCATTAAGGTGAACACATTTTGTTGTAATTAGATGACAAAGCAGGGCTGTTTTCCATCTGGCTCCTCTTTCTTGCCTTGCAGCACTGATTACATGCATTGTGTCCCAGCATGAAAGTAACTAAGGTGTAGGTGGGTTTCAGTGATTCTCTCCTGTACAGCCCACATTTGGCAACATATACAGAATGTCTGATTCTGCTGATAACATGAATATTTTTTTCCACTCAACCCTTCCTTTGCCTGATTGAAAGAGGAAATCTGGTGAGCCAGAACTCTCCACTTGTAAGTTGGGTATAACTGTTAACTTTGTCTTCTCACTGTTTAAAAGCAGAGAGCACTTGGACTGGGTACTAAAGATTTTTTTTTTTTGATTTTGTGTGTCATGCAGGATCTATCTACACCACACACTCATTTTGAGTTTATTCCAGTTTAACTGTCTATGCCTCTCCCACCCCTAAATAATCCTAAGGATTAGAGTTTGGTTAGAGGACCCGGAATCCAGTATTAGGGAATTCTAGATGCCTCCTGTTTTCACATCTCTGCTCCTGTGTTTTTAAGGGAAGGAAATGACACTTAAACTGGTTTGGATGGGAGTGCTGCAGTTGCTGAATTTGCCTTGCAGAAAATCTCCTGCCAACCCCCTTTCTTCAACCTGGGAAACCTTCTTCACTGTTGCCTCTGTAAATCTTTGGTTGAGGTTCCTGAAAAGATTATTAACAGTTTCATAAGTAACTGAAAATCTTGAGTGCAAGAGATTGTGTTATAAATGTCACCATGAGCTCCAAATTGATATTCTTATTTTTGTATTTTTTCTTTTCTTTTTATCTTTTCCAGTACACCTCCAGCATGAGAGCCAAATACCTCGCCACAAACCAACCTCGGCCGGACTCTGGCAGTGTGCATTAAAAAACAAAACAAAACTAGGACATGTTTTAAGTAAAACAAAACAAAAATGGAAAAAAATGTGCCAACTTCTGCCATCCTTCGCTGTCCTCGCAGATCAGCCCTGCTTTCCCTGCCTTCCTCATCCTGAATCCAGCTCAGTTGCTGTTCCTGCTTCTCGCCACCTCTGGCCTGGTCCATGTCTGTTTGGGGCCACCCTTGATGGAAGCTTTATTACAGAACGAGTCTCTGCTTACATGCACCTGTGTGTGTGTGTGTGTGTGTGTGTATAGAGAGAGAAAGAAATGAATACACATGCATGCGCACACATGCAGGAGATTCACCCGCTCATCTGTCTTGCCTATTGTGTGTGGAATCAGCTCTTGAGGACAGCCAATCAGGAAACTGCAAGCTGTTTCCAATCTACTCCCCAGAGGTCTCTTTCCAATCCACAGAGGATGAAATTGGCCTGATGAGTCAATCATGTAGACGTGCTGTGTATATGATGCAGTAATCTAAGAAAGCCATCTTCAATGCGCACACTGTCATAAAGCTCAAATGTGCCCAGCCCTTTCTGCATCTCTCTCTTTTCTTTGCTACTCTTGAGAAGTCTCTTTTCCAGCAAGAGTGAATCTCCCACCTGGAATCTAGGAAGCTATTTGTTCTTTCCATTTCAAAACGGAAGGTCTGCAGATCCAATCTTCCTCTTCTGTGTTTATTGGATACCTCCAGTACAACTTTACTTCTCTCTTTTTGCACCTGGGTCTAAAATCCTGGGAAGAATTAAGGGGCTCCCTGTACCAGCTACTCTATATTTTTGTGTGTGTACACACCAACCAGGTACACACATCCACTGATTGCACTATAGCCGCCTTTTGTGCTATGCTTTCTAAGCCGTCAGCAGACTTCCTTTGATACACAGTCTTGAAACTGGAGCCAGCAATTTCTTCTGGTGCCAAAATATTTTAAGGGGAAAGAAGAGAGAAAAGATTTTAGGGTGTGGAGGAATCATCTAGCCTCATATATTATCTGCCTTTGTGTGAATTAAACCTGCATCAAAACCAAACAAGATTCCCAACAGAAAGGGGGCTTATAGCAAATGCTTTCCTTCCTCCATGGCACAGTAGACTGTCCGCTGTTACTTCTTCCAGGGGCTGGTACATGTACTAGTAAAAGGTCTTGGAAGTGGTAATTTTCAACATAATTCTCCGGGAGCTCCACAAGAAATCTGAAGATTTCTGCTGCTCCTATGTCCCAGAACCAGAAAGCAGAACAAAGATAAAATACTATGGTGTTGAACTTGGTTAGGTGGGGAGGTTTCATTCCTTGGGCCCATCAGGCTAAATCCCTTGTCTTAATTGCACAAACCACATTCGGCCAAATTCCAGTTGCCTCTTAATGAGCTGCGTGTGGATAGCAAAGACCAAGGGCAGTTTAGCTAAGATCAGGATTAATGTGTCCCTTCACCGCTCCCACAACTGCCTTGAAGGTGCTTTACTTGATAAGAATCATGAGGGTGGACCACAAGCGCCCCACTGTTTCATTCTCTTTCATTGTTCTGAGTTCTCTGTGTAAACTGATCCTTCAGTAAGTGGCTAAAGGAAACACAGAGAAAAAGCTTTCAGATGTCAGCTAGAGTAGTATTTCCCCCTATCTAGCGTCTCTGTCTTTTTTGACAGAACTTGGGCAGATCTCATTTCAGTTCATGTCTCAGGCACTGTTACACTGGACTTCGCAGCTAGCGTTGTCCTCTTTTGCTCCAGACAGTATTGCAGAACAAACCATATCTCTTATCTTCCTTTAGCTTTTTAGCTGAATGAAGGGCTGCTAAGATTCTTTTCGGTCACACGTTTTGCACATTCAAGGGGAAGAAGACTTAACCTTCTCCTTAGCTAAGTTGCTTCCTCCAGTAGGTGCAGAGGTGATTCACAGGCGGCTGTTTACAGAGAAAATAGAACATAAGTAGAGATCCTTGGATGTGGCCTTGGGAAGACAGAGTAAAACTTAACTTGACTCTTTTGTGACACCCTCAAAGAGCAGCTGCTCAGGTTTACATGCATATGGACAGCACAGTAGTTTTTTTTTAAATATACCCTTTAGTCTAGATTGAAGTAATATAGCACCTGCTAATGTCAAGAGGAAGGACAGAAATGATAACATTGGGTATATTTGTTCGTATAATGTGTGTGCACGTACATTTATGTGCATCCAACCTATTGAGAGAGAACTGCCTTCCATCCAGCTCCCAAAATGGTCGCTTTGTCATGATGTGTCACACATTTCCCAGCAACAAAACTGGGCTGCTTTAGTTCACAGCCACCTTAGGGCCATAATTAGTCCAGATTGTGACGTGGGATTTGTATGCTGCATTTGTTTTGAAAATGCTTGTTTCTTTGTGTGTCACAATTTGAGGTATACATGTAGAAAGGTGAGATTAAGTGTATGCCTGAGCCACCTGAAATTTATCAAAAGGCCAGCAGATTATCCTAGGGAAGGCCTAAAGGTCTTGGTAGTGTGTTTTTTTTAAAAGGCAAGGAAACAAGGCTTTTCCTCTCACTAGTACTACGCAGAGTAGTAATGTATCAAATGCTCCAGTAAATACTGATTCTGAGGAAGGGAACCAAATCATTACATTACAGTAACCACTATAGAAATTACCTTCCTTCTAAGAGGTAGTTACCACTTACACTGTGAAGAGGAAACTCCCAACTAGGTGCACATTGGTGGATCATGAGCTGTAAATCTATGTAGTGTTTTCAAATGAATTTCTAGAAGGGAACCATATGGAGAAAATCTGAGGCAAGTTGCAAGGTTTTTGTATACTACACGCATTGTCTCTGGGGACTTTAGACTTGAAGTGACTTTTCAGCATCTGCAGTGAGAGGCGGCTGCAGCATCCAACAGTCTCATTGCATGTACTGCGGAACCTCCGTATATTTTAATGCAGGCAGGACTCAGCTTGGTTTTTAATGAAACCATTACAAAAATTCCTTACTACCAGTTCACAAGCGATGCCAACAACACATGGGTATCTCCTGGGACGAGTCTGAGTTGACCTGCGTGAGAAACAGTGATCCGTGTGTGTTCCTTTGAAGGGCTTTGAGCAGAACGACACACAACCATGGCCTGCAAGTAACGTGACTTAATGCGATTTCTTGTACAAGCCCAAAGGATCTGTGGTTGCAGCGTGTCTGTGGAACGGGCTTCTCAGGAGTTGCTGTCGTCTTTGACCCCAGGGCTAGCTTGAAATGGCTGACTGGCAGGATTTATCTTTTAGCCAGCTCTGGTGGCTATCAGGGCCCTTCAGCATTTTTTGGTATAGCAAACGAAACCTGCAAAAGACTTTATTTTTCTCTTTCCTGATTTGTATGAGTTTTTATGTGATGAAATCTCAATGCCATATTGCTTGGAATGTGTCTCAACTGACTTCCTCAGCAACTCTCAGATCATTTCAAAATCTTCGTCATAACTTTGACATGCTATGAAGTTCCTAAAAACCTGGAGAAATAAGCAACTGATGTCACGTATTGCCTGTCCTGAATCTGAGTAGGATGGCAGTACCTTGGAATGGGAAACTGGAGTGGTAAAGACTCTTCCTTTTTTAATTTCTGCCCCTTCCCTGGTTTGAGCACATATGTGGCCATTTGCTTGTCTGGTTTATTTAGTTGATTTTCCGTAACATCATCACAGTACTTTTTTAAAATTAAAAAAAAAAAAAGTTGTGAACCAAGAACCTTGTCAAGCACACAAACATCTCCACAATGTGAAATGTATATAGCATGTTGGATTCTTCGAGTCCAGTGTTCAAGACTGCATTGTAATCGTTTAACGGGAAAAAAAAGGAAATTGAATCAAGACTTGGCTGTGAATTTATTTTTGTGTGTGTGCTGTCTTGGAAATAAGTGTAGTATTTGTATCCTGTGTGTAATATTAGCTGATTCCACTTTAAGTTCAGTTCTGCTTCTTGGGGGTTTTTTTTTCTCCCCTTTTTTCAAGGGTTCAAGGTAAGAACTAGTCGTTCATTCTTGAATCCAAACCTGAGGAGCAAGATTCTCCTCCACTGACCCCTGACCTTTGTTTCTAAAATATAACTTTACTTTAGTGCCTAGGGTATGGCCAGTTTAGCAGTAATGAAAGGAGTCCAGTTGGGTAGTTCAGACTTCTATAGCAAAAGTCACATTAAGGAGGGGGGGTTGTACATGATGGAAATGCATGGTATATCCTTTACATGAAATGTTTATTACAAGTAAGGTGTCAGAGATAGTTTCCATCAGTGTAGGCAAGCTTACATGACAGATGTTCAGCACTTGCATAAAAGACATATTTTTCAAACCATTTCAGATGCAACCTAAATTTGATTTGTGCTACTTTTGTCTTCTCTTCCCCCTCTCTGCTCAATCCTTGTTTCAGGGATAAATTCAGTCCTGCTCACCTGTCCTAGAGATTTGCCACCTTCCTTAAGTTGGGAGGCATTAAGTGAATGAACCCTTTCTCTTCTGGTGCTAGTCTCCCCGTTAAAGTAGGAGATGAGGCTTTATTACCCTCCAAAATAAAATCATTTGCCCCATAGGTTTCTAGAATTCTCAGTCTTTAGTTCAGACTTGTTAATGGTATATCTTCCAAATACTGTTGGACCACTTGGTCCCCAGGTAACCTCTACTGCCAACTCTTTCTTAATATCATTTCTGTTATTCCTGTCTCATCTCTTATCTTGTGCATTGGTCAGGATTCAAAAAAGACACCTCTCTTGGATGTGTTTTTGAGGACTAGTTTCTTGTGCCTCTTAGGGCATGTGGAATTGCTGTTTCAAGAGGGGAATCCCTATACAAGAACTTTTAGATACCTCTTTGGATCTGAGCCTGTGTATCTCTAGCTGGTATTGACAGATAGCTGCAACGTGGCTAAGAGTCTCTACACCTACATAGTTATAGCAGTTTGATACAGTTTTAACTGCTGTGAGTCCATGTTGTGGAATCTTGGGGTGTTTTGTTGAAGTAACTAGAGTTTTCTGCTTGAGAATTTCAGCCCGCGCCCATGAACTACTGCCCTAGAGCTCTCTGGCAAAGCATGTTGTACCTCACCAAACTACAGAACCTAGGATTCCATTATGTATCAACCTGGGTAGGTGTGCTCAAAGTTTCTTAAGATGTTGTTATCGTTGGGTGCCTTTGAGGTCACTCTGATTTCTGGTGACCCACCCTATCATGGGATTTTCTTGGTAAGATTTATCTGGAGGAGGTTTGCCATTGCCTTCCTCTTCGGCTGAGAGAGGTCGACTTGCCCAAGGTTGCCCAGTGGGTTTTCATGGCTAACTGGGGACTTGGTTTCCTGGAGTTGTAGGCCAACAAACTGCTAAACCGTGCTGGCTCTGATTCTTTAGAGCCTTCAGATGCCAGTTGCTGAAATCAGGAAGTCACTGTAAGTTGCCAGGATGTAGAAAATGTCTGCCAGTTCCCATAACATTCAAAGTGTGGGTGGTTATTCCAGTGTTTAGCATTATGCTACAATTACAGAAGTAGGGAAGTGGGTGGGACTGTTAAACTGGGAGCTGGAATCTCCTTGATTTGATTTTGTTTTTTTTAATTTGCTGTGTAAATTTGGTGATGGGATTGTGGTAAGCAAAGACCACTTAGCCTCGCTCTTTCTCATTTTTCCTCTGTGAACTGGGCCACTCTTCTCCCATCCACCTGAGTGAATCTTTGCTTTCGACATCCTGCACGCAAAGGTGCAGGCGCATACGTGTTTATTTATAATGGCAAAATGGTGCCCTTCTGTCTTTGAAGTACTTTGGGCCAAACAATATTAGACTAATTTCAGTGTAACTTGGGCAGCTATGAGCATTCCTAGGTATTGCTCCTTGCTTTCAACATAAGGAGAAGCGAATCTACTCTGTCAGGGTTGTTTTAGGTGCTTAATATATTCAACAACACTTTTCTCCTCTCTATGCAATGTTGGTTTCCCTGGGCTTTTTTGTACCCTTCCCCAACATTACTCGTGCAGAATCTCTCCTGCAAGAGCTCGATCTTTTAGAGTCCTTATGTCACCGGCAATAATATTGCCAGTTTTATCCTGCCACTCCACAACCTCTGGCATCAGATTTTTGGATGCTGCAATGTGGCTGCCAGGATCTGTCAACTTCTTAACTGGACCCTGTCATCTGTGCTTTTCATTCGCAGTGCTCAGTGCACAGGTGAAAGTAGCAGGTGATGCCACCTAACCTTGCAAAAAAGCTCACCTGGTGATTTCTGCCATCAGTCTGTTATGAACAGGCACATGGGCAAGTTACTTGGCAGCATCAGTGATAGCGGTAATCCTAGATCCTCTTATTAGCAAGAGCAAACCTGGTAATATCCTGTGGATTTAGTCCTCTCGATCTTTATTTCCCCTTTTCTGACACTAATGTATACAAAGGTGTACCAGTAGTGATGCAATTGACCTTCTTTTCCTTTCTTTCAGTTTGGTTTTATTTTAAACCACAATGGTTGTATATCATACCACTTTATATATATATACATATATATAATATATATATATATAATTTTTTAAAGCCTTTGGACATAACGAGTTCCTTTCAAGTGTTCTGCACTTACCCCAAACATTTTGAAATTTTGTGGGGGTTTAAACTGAGGAGTGAGCCCATTTTTGTATCCTTTTACTTTTTGTTTTATTAAATTGTACTGTAGCTATTTTTTTACTGATTTGTGGAGGGTTTTTTTTTTCTGTTCTGCAGATACTAAACAAAAACATTCTCAATGTAATTTCTGTCGTTTCTATTCAGCTTGGGTTTTAATGTTTTAAAATAAACAACTTTGAAAAGGCACAGCACTGGACTAATGGGTCTTTTTTTAAAAAAGAAAATATGCTAGTCAAAGTGTTCGTTGTAACTTAAGATTTCATTTAAACTTGTGGAATGTCTGTGTATCTGTGTGTGTCATTATTATTGTCGTCATCTCAGTCTTAATCAGCAATTCCAGAGAAAAAAGTTTATCTTCTCCCAGCTTCCATTCCAATGAAAGCTTCACCAGTTGAGTTTCTTCTTGGAGGGTGATCAGAAATTGGCATTCTGTGGGTAGTGTGTAAGGTGTTTTTTGGGAGTGGGGAAGGTTTCCCCAAAACTGGTGGAAAAGCACATAAGCAAACTTGGATCGCATGAAAGCATCAGGTCTTTGATTCTTCCAGTTTCTGTTTTCTTTTAATGTCAATCCTGAATTTTGCTTCCACCATTTTCAGCCCTGGTAATATCAGCTGGTATCCACTTTTTATTTTATGAAATACCACTAGGTGGCAGGATCAGCCTATACGCCATGTAAAATCTTTAACAGCTACTGGTAAAAATTCTGTGCAAAATCTATATATTAAACCCAATTCTGTAGAGTATAAAATTCCCCAAGGATAAATACTCTTATTGTTCTATTTTGTTTGCTAATTTGCAAATTTTAGCACGTGAAGACTAGTCATCCAACAGCAGCATTTAATGAAACAAACTTGGATATTACCAGACACTTGGAGGCTGGCCTTCTTGTTAATGACATATGCGTGCAATTGTACGATACACTTGCAGGACAAATGAATCAGCACTCCCAAAAGACATATTCTGCAGTCGAGTGGAGGAAACGGAGTTGTGCTTAACACAGTATTGGGCATTGCTGTTGCAGATTCTGATGGGGCATTGCAGTTGTGCATTACACATTGCAGTTACACTTGCACAGACACCCAAGCACTGATGTGTTGCGAGCTGTTGCTATTTTGCATAGGGGTTGTGCAATTCTGTCACAGTGTGTATCTCCACATGCAGATATTTACGCTGTGGTGAGGGGTTGTTGGATTGCAGCCACAGTTACCTGGCTCAACAACGTCAAAATTGAGCCAGAAGCAAGCCTTTCATATAGTGTGACCATCAAAAAGAGATGTTGGCAGAGTTCACCTCCTCCTGCACATGAAGCCAAGAGGCAGAAAACTCAGGGAAAGCAGTTGAAGTATCTGAAGGAAGCACACTACCAAAATGCTTTGTAAATTAAAATAAAGCCCTTTATGCATCGCAGCTCATGTGGGCAACCTGAACGCTTCCACCTTTGCTTTGCTGAAAACAAGAATGTGGCCCTGCCCTTTTAAAACTAGGGCCTGTTTGGTACATTGTGGTGTTGGGGGTTTTGGTGGTTGTGGGTATTGTTTTGCTTTGTTTGGCGTTTGGCTTTTTGACAATCCAGTTTAAGGAACTTAGGCTACAGCTGTGGATTTAGCCCTGGATTGTTTTTCATCTTTAAGACATATAGACACAAAGGTGGATTGGATGGCTTCAGCACAAATGGCATCCCATTGGGGCTGTTGTGTAAATATTTTTCTAGGTGTGATCCTTCCAACAAGAAGGGGGACAGGATAGTGAAAGCTTTAGCAGCTTCACCTTTCAAATTCTTATACTCTGTGCCTCCCTCTTCTCTTACTGTAAGGTTAATTATTCCATCCAAATTCTCCACATCTCTGTTCACAGGTTCAATTTTTACCCCCAGTAGAGCTCAGTTTCAAGAAGAGTGTCTACAGCTAAAACTGCCTTTGCAAGTTTTGTCTAACTCCATGCTGTCTGCTCTTTCTGCCTGCCCTCCCAAGGATGCAGAAATCCTTCCAAATTGCCACTTCAGATCTCTGAGCTGAAAAGCGAGGAACCGAACTTTGATTCTTCCTCACCATAGCAGGTAGGGTTCAAACATGTTCTGTGACTGGCGTCCTTTTGGTTGATCCCAACTAGAGTAGACCTGTTCGATCGATCGTTGAATAGTGAGACAACAACAGACTTATTATTTTGCTAATGGTGGGTCAAAGACACAAAACTAGGATTAACAACAGGACATAGGCCTGTGCCCGAAAACAAGGGTCCCATTTAGCCATAATAGCTAAAAAGGATTGCTGGACAACTTCTCATTCCAGGATGTACCTTGTCCGTTTTAAAGCCGTCAAAGCTAGTCTTTGTCACAATACCATGTAGAAATAAGTTTTGTTGACTAATTATACTTTGTGCTTCCTTTCTGTTTGTTCTGGATTGACTGCTCGTCTGTTTAATCAGGTGATTCCCACGGTATACGAATGCACTGCAGTGGTGTCGTGGTTTATAAAAAGAACCTCTCTGCACAGGGGAGTGTTGGGTCTCTCAAGCGTGTGAACTGGAAAGTCCTGAAGGTCAAATCTTACCTATTCCATAAACTCATGCGGTGCCGTCAGGTTGCCTCTTGGCTCCCTACATGCGGAGATGCTCTGAACTGATCAGAGGACAGTATCTGCTTGACATTACAGTGACTAAAAGAAGTCAAAATCTTTTGATTTCTCCTTTTTAGCTTAATTCCTGGTATCTGCTAAATCTCCTACTTCTCCCACCCTCTTCTGCTTCTGCAGTGCTGATATAATTAATGTATGTTTTTAAATCTTATTTGATATAAGACTTTCATCTTGTGGGGTTTTTTCCCCTCTCTGTGACAGGACATCCTGTTTACTTGTAACGGCTCCATGCATGGACAAAGATTTTGTTTTTGCTTTGCTAAAAAGGATTTCAGATCTTTTAGTGGGATAAGAGCCCTGACTTCGAAAAGCACCGCCGAAAAGCTTCAGTGGAATCTGTAGGGATGGGTCTAAATGGCAGAATTTACATACTCTGCCAGTGTAGGAATGGTTAAAGATGTCCAGCTTTTTTCTTTCTTTAAACAGGCTGTGAATGGTCCTAACGGACCGTCGACATTCTGCCCACAGAGCTCAGCCCATTTAAGTCTTTCAGATTTTCACGAAACCAAGAGGATTTCAATGGAATCAGTGTGCATTTACGCACACTTTGGAGAGTATGACTCTTAAAAAGCTGTGGCCAAATGCAAAGAAGCAAACTGGCAGGTTAGCTGTAGCTGCTACCTGTGTGGTCGCCATAGCAGATAAAATCTCAAGCAGCTCCGATCTTCATGCACAACAGGTTCACAAACAGCTAAGCACTAGCTGCTTTTTGCATCAACTGTGAATACAAATGGGGCTCAGCCCATCATGACACAGAGGCATTTTCTGTGTGAGGCCAAGGGTGGTCGCTGATGAACATAATTTCATCCCTGACCTACAGATTATGGAATGAACAGTTGTTCAAAACTTGGAATACATGTTGGGCCATGCTCTGTTACTAATCTAGGAAGAACCCTACTGGATCAGGTCAATTTAACTCCACGATCCTGCCTCCTACAGTTGGTCAGCCATTCTTCTGGGAAGCCCACCAGCAGAAAACATAAGCAATGGCCTTCCCATTCGTCCCCTACAATTTGGTTGTGAGTGGCAATGCTGCTCATGAACCTAGAACTTCTATAAAGTTTTATCTATGGATAAAATTGGGAGGTTGAGTGGAGAACCCACCTAGATACTCGCTTGAGGTGTCACTATTTAATGATTAACAGAGGTGCTACAAGATTCCTTTGTATATTTTTATGGTGAAACAGAATAACACAATGTAAAGCTGAAGGCTTTCACAGCCAGAATCCATAGGTGGTTGTGGGTTTTCCGGGGTTTTGAGATCATGTTCTATTAGTATTTTCTCCTGACGTTTCGCCTGCTTCTGTGGCTGGCATCTTCAGAGGACATCCTTGGCTGTGTGGGGGGCATCGGACAGGGGTTAGAAAAATGCACAAATAAATCGGTGAAAGTGAAAACCACAAGTGTGGAAGGCCAACTGCAAAACATGCTCTACATTTTTTATTCAATTCTGTGGAAGGCTGTACAGACGGAAGATGATGTGTGGAAATTCAGCTAGGAACAGCCACCTCCTGTTTGCTTTGTAATGCTTCCGTGAGCCCAGAAAAGCCATTTTTCAACTGGGAGAGCTGCCTTCCACGGTTCAGCTAGGGAGGGTTGGGAGTTTGCCACTGGAGGAAACCATTTCTCACCACCGTCTGGCCAAGGCTTGCAGCCTCCAGAATAAATCTTCCTGTCCCTTGGTGAGCAAGATTCAATGGTTAGCTGGCAGTGCAATTAGAACAGCCGTATATTCTGGGAAACCCACCTTTGGCTCCTGTCTACATGCTGCCTAGCAATGAATTCAAGAGGCAGAAGATGCTCATCCATCTACATGGTGCAGGGGAGTAAAGATACTTTAAGCTGCCTTGTGGGCAAGAGAGAGGAAATATATGGCCATTGGGCCAACCCATCCCCTTTCCTTCTTCTTTTCCTGACCTGGATGCCTGCTCTCCCCTGCATGCCTCTTCCCACAGACCCATTTTGATATTTGTGTTTTCCCCACTTTTGCAGGGGTCCTGTGCCCCCAACCTAAACAAACGTGGAGGGTCAACTGTGAATACAATTTGTTATCAGCGTGAATACATGCAGACACAGCAGGAAGTCTCCATCAGAGGAATACACGTTTTTCAATTGCCAGTTTACACAGGGAGGCAAGGCATCTGAAATATGTTGCTTTCTCCCTCTGGCTTGTCAACCAGCATGGAATCTGCAAGAGAAAACGGCTGTCCTTCAAAACATGGGCATCACACTGCAACTTTGGATTGCAGCTCCCTCCTGTTGGTATATTTCTGATGCTGCATCTTGTAGAACAAGATTTGTGGTTCTTATCCCAGAATGCAAATCAACATAGGTGCAGAAGAGAGGAAAAACACAGTCATATGTCATTTATCAATTGCTTTATTGAAAGCAAAGATGACTACCATGGAGTCTCCGTGGTAACAAACAGGTTTAATTCCCTGAGAACATTTATCCAGGTTATTTCTCCCCCAACATTCTCTGTTTCATATTTAAAAAAACAAACAAACACAAACAGAACACAAAACATTTTCTACATTATGGAAGAAGAAGATGAAAAAACTGAGCAACACCCCAGATACTGGGATGTATAAATTAAGGGCAAGTAACCATTACAGAAGACTTCTTCCATTTCGCTCTTTGAACAGCCTTTATAGAAGTATGATTTTTGTTCTTTTCTGATCCACAGAAAAAATGTTGCTTTTTTAAAAAAAAAGTTTACAATTTACAAAGCTACACAGGCCTCCGCTTTTAGCAAAAAGGCACAGTAAATAATACTGCGGCAATAAGATATTTACAAACACTACCCAGTATGGGCCATTTCTTTTTCATTTGGAACGGGAAGCTTCAGCTCTTGCTCTCTGCTCAAGGCTCCATGAAGCAGAATACAGTACAGGGATTTAGGGAAGAAAAAAGATGGATGAACAAAGCGTTCAGCTCTTCAGGTTGCTTAGACTGGGGCTTAGACTATTAGTGGTTAAAAGTCATCACCTTTGGAGAAAATTCTCCAAAGGGAGCAACATGTGGGCAGAGATGCTGCATTGGGCACAGGAAGCGAAAATGACCAGGGAGAGGTTTCTCTGATAAGATCTGCAACCTCTACCCCACACCAGAATTTCACACAGTGGAAATGGACACCCTGTTTTTATTAATATAAGGTGGAGCAAAACCGTTGCAGAGAAACCCTGCAGCCTGGCAAACTGGTCACCTGGACTGGCTCACAATCCCATGCTCAATGTATATAAGAGTAAGTCCTTCGAGCAAGGTTGCACAGGGACTGTATGGTTAACCATTAAAAGCTGGGGTCCAAGAGGCCAGCTCTAAAGGAAAAATTGACAAAAAGCAACTCTCCAGAACTCAAATGAATTTGGGTTTTAAAAAAAAAAAAAAAAGTCTATATACACAAAGAGGAAGCACAAGACTAACACTATAGGGTAGGGGAGAAAAATTCCAAAATAGGAAAACTTTTAAAAGGAAAAAAAAATACATACTAAAACTATAGTATGTAAACCTTCATTTGAAGACTTATCCGGAGCCTGGCAAGCACAAAGGGACAAAAGACTAGGAGGAAAAGTTAAGATTATCAGTTGAAGTTTTAGGGCAACCTCTCAACCTTGTTCATTCCAGACTTCTTTTAGACTACAACTCCCATGGTGCACAACCAGCAAAGTCAGTGGGGAGGCTAGCAAGGGAAGATGGGAGCGGAAGCCCAACCCATCTTGAGTGCACACCATTGGCAAAGGCCAGTTTAGTGTGGCATGATTAAATGTCCTCTCCTAAGTTCCAGTCCACTGCAATGGGCCAGATCGCACTACAACGTTAGCTTCTAAGATGGAAGACGGGCAGCTTTTAAAGAAGAGCCTAATTTAGGCTAGATTGTGCTAGGTTTTAACCTAACACGGTTCTTAAGAAATCACCGGAAAGCAAAGGAGAGCCTAGCAACAAAGGAATTTATGGAGAGGGAACAAACCCAGACCTGTTCTACAGGAACACTGCAAAACAATATTCAAAAATGCCCAAGCTGGTTGATTGGGGAGGGATTATTTTATATCAAGGCGGGCAACTGCTGGGGGGTTTTGGAGCTGCACGTAGGACTCTGGAGGGCTGCACCCCACCCCCCCATATTTTTTTTGTCCCCCTCCCAATGCTCTGCAGAGGACATGAGAAGCAATTTGGTCATGTTTTTGGCAGTATTTGGAGCTTTTTAAAATGTTGGGGAAAAGACCAGGGAGGTCCAAAAATGTGCTCCCACCTCCCTCGGGGTGCATTTTGGTCACAGAATTTTTAAAAATTTCAAAAAAATATTTTGGAGGATCCTGGGGGCCAGATGTAGCCCTCAGCCCATGCTTTATTTATCCCTGTTTTACATCCTTATAAAACCACTTGCAACCCTTTACCAAAGGCAAGGACCTGTGGGCATTTCCTTCCTATCTCCATAGCCCCGGCCCCATCAAAAGGGTGTGTGTGCGCATAAAGATAAATTCACACACAAACCCAGCAGGCATCACAAAAATGTTCACATTCTGCCCGCCTAGAGAATGAGAGAACAGAAGAAGAAAGATGGGGGGCCGCACAGCAGCCTATAAAACACACACACACTGTGAATTAACCACAGTAATTAATGAGCCAATCGCTTCACAGCAAAGGGAAAAAGCTAGACACACACACACGGGTCCCATGAGCTCTTCGGATACCGGGGAGACGCGGGACGAGGTTACAACGGGGACGCCTTGTCTCTTAGTAAACGACATTCAGAGGGCACCAAGGAGTGTCCGGATGCAACAAACAATGGATGGAGCGGAACCTGCAGGTCAGAAAGAGAGAAGATTCAGCACTGCACCCAAGGCCACCAGATTGGCATTAACACCCCCCCCACACCTTTCTTCCAAAAGTGAGGTTCAGGGCAGTGATCTTAAAGTCTGCAACGAGGTTAGCTACGTATTGAACAGCGGAGCAAAGTCATTCAGATCACCAACATTGTAATAGTTCCTGGGCCTGTGGTGACTGGCTGGTGAATGATCAGATCATCTGATTTAAAATCTGTTACCAAATTAAATCAACGGCAGCTGCATAATTATAACCTTTTTTCCAAAGGAGCAGCTGTGTTTTGTTTGTTTTGCTGGAGCACAGACAAAGAGTCTTCTAGCACCTGAACGTCTTAACAACTGTACTGTAGCATAAACATTTGTGGACTAGAATATTGCTGCTCAAAGGGGATTGTTCCTGGGCCAATCCGTGAGCCATCGGCTGCCAGTCCACAGGATGTTTGCAGTACGGAAAGAAACCGTTGTAACCACTGAGCAGAAATAGGGGACCAGCTTCCCCTCCACAAAAAGTGACACCATAATAAATTCAGTTTTATTAATTATTATTATTATTATTATTTTATTATTATTATTATTATTATTATTATTCATATGTCCATTCTTCCTTTCAACAAGACCAAGTTTTGTCATTCTTCCACCCAACCCAGTTCCCAATTGCAGTTGGATATTTTTTGTTATTGCTGTTAACTAGACTAAGTGTTTCTTCCAAACCTCTAAACAGTACTTCTATCCCCTCTACTCTACAGCTGGGGAAGCTCTCAGAGTGCCTTGAAGGTCTTTTCCCTACCCCAAAAAGACAAGACAGCCTCAGCCCTGAGATTTATCCGTCTAAAGAAAAACAATGCAAAAGGAAAAAAAGTGAGGTGGTTGTTAGAGAAAAACAAAGTGTGGGCTGAAGTCCACAAATGAGCCTTCTAAGGGGCCACAAGACTTTTTGTTTTTCCTGCAGGGGACTAATACAATTACCTGACCCCCACCCTATGTTATGAAGTTATGTTCTTCCAAGACAACAGCAGTTCTAATCTAGTTGCTTTTCTTTCTTTCTTGAAGGAGAACTTTCCATTTACTCTACATTTTCGGAAGGACATGCAGACCTTTGGCCCACTCTTGTCTACAGAGCAATTTGGTGCTCACCTGGATGGATCTTCATCCACTGAAAAAGCCCCCTTCATATGGATCGAATTCCTTTTATTTTCAAACATTCCGTAACTCAAGGTCACCTGCAGGAAGGGAGAATAAAAGAAGTATACTTGATTTGAGAAACGATCTCCAGCTTCTTCCACAGTTCCTCAAGTTAAGCCCAGGGAGGCACAATTGTGTGTTGACAGGGGCCAATTTCCCACCAAAGGAGGCTTGCAAGCTTAAATACTCCCACTTTCCTCTACAGACCCTCTCAAAATGGGAGTGTGAAGTGACATTGCATCCCCACACTCTCTTTGGTTCACGGGCATATCAGCATTGACATTCAGAAGCTGGCCTCCTGTTAATGCCATACATAAGACAGAAGTGAACCTTATGCCTGGGTATGACTCTTCTTGGTCAACAGTGTTCCCTTCCAGCTTCCACATGAACCAAAGTCCCCCTGGACTGACTGCAGAGTTGCTGCAGCTTCCTCAGCCATTTCATGCATGATGAGATTGGTTGGGGATTAGAGAAATGTCTGGCTATATCCCCTCAGCCAGATGTGAAACAATTGCATCATCTACTGAAACCTCTGGAGGACCTAAGTGAAGTGTAATCATTTCACGTCTGGCTACAGAAACACAGCCAGACGCTTCTCCCAATTCCCCATTACTTTTACCAGGCAAAGAGTGACCATGGGAGAGAGGGCTGAAATGATTCCACAGTAGGTTCAAGAGGTGATGAATGGCCAGCTGTGATGTAGTTCTCCATGCAGAACTGTGCTACATTGGACCATAAATTGTGACCAGAGTTTGCTATTAAATGTCGGTAAGTTTTGGGAGCTTGTTTCTCAGTAAACTTGCAGAAGATCAGGCTTCAAAATACAACACTCTGAGATCCACTGGAGATGGTGGAGGGTTCATTTGTTTTACCTGCTTATGAATCTCTGACTTGGGCACTTGGTGGAGGTTCTCTAGATGCGAATGGAAGAGATTACTTCGGATCAGTTTCACTCCCAGCACAGATTCTATGATGTACCCAATGGTGCAGTCATCAGGGAGACGGATCTTTTCCGCAGTGCTCATGAAATGTCCGCCACTGTAGAGGGATTACAGAAGGTTCAGAAAGAATAAGGAAGTCAGTTCCACAGAACAAGCAAACACAGAGCCTTGATTTGCATCATTTAAAGAGGGCATAAAATTCATTATTTGCTTCATTGATGATTTCGTTTTAGTGCTACATATAGATAGCTCTACTCTCTGTCTTTAGAATGAATGCCCTTTTCTTTCCCTATCACGAATTTCTCACCATTCTTCCCAACTTTGATTGTATCTATAGTTAAAGGTTACCAGTACAATGAATTTAAACACAGAAATAACCAGGATGAGTAAACCCTACTTCAAAGCATGGTGCCTAGAGATGCTATTAGGATGTGGACCAGAATTTCAGACATTTAAGAACAAGAGTGGAATGTTTGGTGCAGAAATACATAGCAATCTGACCCATTCCTAATTGCAAAACCCCAGTTAAGATAACAGGGTAATATGTCCGCACCAATCCATTCCCTTGGGTTAAAAAAAAAATGTCTTGGTTATTCTTCTGCTTTCATTTTGCCTGTCTTTCCTGTTCAGTCCCTTGTTCAAACAGGAGATGCTTTCAATTCCTCTTTTGCTCTATTAGGTGCTTCTTGCTCAAGAATTGGATGCTGAGTTACACTGAAACTTCAAGTCCCTCGACAATGGTTTTTGTCAAGATGAGTGACACCTGGCTCAACCACAGCGTATGTGAAAAGGACCCAGCAGTCTTAGTAGACCACAAGCCGAACATGAATCAGCAGGGTGACACAGCAGCTGAAAAAGGCCAATGCAATTCTGGGCTGCATCACTAGGAGGACACTGTTTAGGTCAAGGGAAGTGATAGTACCACTCTATTCTGCTTTGGTCACACCCCACCTGGAATACTGTGTCCAGTTCTGGGCACCACAGTTCAAGAAGAATATTGACAAACTGGAATATGTCCAGAGGAGGGTGACCAAAGTGGTAGAAGGCCTGGAAACCATGCCCTGTGAAAAGTAGCTTAGGGAGCTGGGTATCTGTAGCCTGAAGAACAGAACGTTACGGGGGCACAGGATGGCTATGCTTCAATAATTGGATGTCATATGGAGGATGGTGTAAGCCTGTTTTCTACTGCTCCAGGGACTAGGACATGGAACAATGGCTTCACACTTCAGGAAAGGAGATTCCATCTAAACATTAGGAAGAACTTCCTCAGGGTAAGAGCAGTTCAACAGTGGAACACACTGCCTTGGAGTATGGTGGAGTCTCCTTTGGAGGCTTTTAAAAAGGGGTTTGATGGCTATCTGTCAGGAATGCTTTGATAGTGTACTTCTACATTCCAGAATGTGGTTGGACTGGATGGTCCTTGTGGTCTCTTCCAGCTCGATGATTTTATGCTGTCTTACCCACTTTCTCATCCAGTCAGCACACACTGACAATGAAATATCCTTTCAAGGACACCAATAGGTGTTAGCTCAGAGATGGGCAAAGTATGGAACTGCAATACCTATCAACCCTATGCAGCATAGCCAATGTTGAAGAATGCTAGGAAATGTAGTCCAAAAAACACATGGAGGAGGGCATTGCCCACTCCTGCATAAGACAGTTATCTTACCTAGCCCAGGGACTCATCTTCAGTGCAAGTCCACGACTGATGCAGAATCCAGCGCCACCCGTGGCAAACCAGAAGTGTACGGGATGCTGTAGGGCAAGAAGAGCAAAGAAAACAAGGTTCAAAGCCAATTCTCAGTGGTCTTACACATTCAACTCTGATCAAAATATCTTCATTTGCAGCAAGGAATAACCAAACCTCTGTCACCTCATCTACAAGCCAGAAGTCCCAATTATCCTAGCAAAATGGCATCCCTTATGATAATCTCTGCCTTCTCCTGCCCATAGATGTCTCCTCGGAAGCTGGGAGATGATAGGAACCTTGAAGCCTAAGAGATTGCTCGTTCAGCCCACACAATCTGAATAAAC
Organism: Ctenosaura bakeri; assembly: GCA_948474755.1. Taxonomy (NCBI): domain Eukaryota; kingdom Metazoa; phylum Chordata; class Lepidosauria; order Squamata; family Iguanidae; genus Ctenosaura; species Ctenosaura bakeri. The sequence goes on from CAOLHI010000721.1 coordinate 194,409, forward strand.
CACTGAGGTATCTTTCACCCTACATGACTGTAGCACTTTGAGATCATTTTTAACTCTCATGGCTCCATCCTACTGTTTGTAGTTGGGGAAGGCACTAGTGTCCCCCTTCACAGAATTACACATAACTCACAAAACTACACATCCCAAGATTCCACAAGGTGGCACCACAGAAGTTCAGATGGTCCCAAAATGCTATAATTATGGAGTGTGAAAAATGCCACACTCTCATGTTGGCTTCTTGTTTTCCAGGTGCTGTTTTGAGTCTTTCCTCTTAAGGGGGACTTTTGCTGAGCTTCTAGTATGCTCACATGTGAGGGGAAGAGTCTCAAACTTTCAGGACAGACAGATGAAAAACAGTTCTTCACACAATAGATAATTAATCTGCTTAAGTGCTGAGTAACAGACACATGCAAAACAGACTGTAGCCAAGATTCTAGATCAGCTTCTCAGTTAAGTATGTTTAACTAAGTAATGTCTGCTGGTCGACCCCCTCATTCCTGCTTTACCAGGCAGCAGCTGCTGTGAGCAATGGAGGTCTGTTCCATTGATTGGGGTGCTGCAGACTGAAGTTCCAGTACCCCTCTTTCCAGTCACCTCCAGCACAACAATCAGAAGGAGGATCCCTGTCACAAGTCCTCTGTGCACCAGAGGTCACTGGAAGGAGGAAGGCGGAAATGTCCTCATGCTGTGCCCCAGTTAAGAGGAGAGCAGATTCCCATTGTGGGCAGCAGCTGCTGCTTGGTAAAGCAGGACTGTGGGACTCTTACAAGCATGGCCACAGTTCCACGATCATGATACACAGGGACCATGAAGATGAATTAGTTATGGATGCGTAACTCTAGGTTATGCTTCCATACGTGCATTGGTGAACTCTAGCCGTCGATTTTTATCTTTGGACCTTACAGCTCTGGCTGCTGACTTACCATCTTGTTCTCACTGATCCTCTCAGTTGCCTGAATGGGCCTGTCCAGGCTGGGTTTCCCAAGGTAGATGTCCTGCGTGTGGGGATAACTGGAGAGCAGCTTGATCAGTGTCCGTACATTGACATAATTGTCATCGTCCACATGGCAAAACCACCTAATGCAGCAAGAACAACAAGAGGCAATTGGGTTACATGCAACAAAACAGAATTCACAGCTCAACTGGCAACGTGTTTGGGACTTACTTTATTTTATATTATTTATTTGTTGGATTTATATCCTGCCTCACTCCAGTATTGGAACCAAAGCAGCTTACAATATAAGTTAACAACAAGTTAACAATTATGTGGGACAAAAGTTGTAAACAAGTTGATTTAAAACCTTCATTTAAAACAATGAAAACACCTTAAGCACACAGTATACATTAAAAAACAGTACACTCACAACACATCCTTCTACCCCATCCAATTAAAGGCTGAAGGCCCGTTCAATCACTGTAAGGTGAACCTATCGCAGGATTTTCTGGGGTTGAGAGTGTGTGACACACCCAAGGTCACCCAGTGGATTTCCATGGCCGAGTGAGGAACTGAACTGGTCTCCAGAGTCTTATGACAACCAGAAAAACCAATGAATGTGGCTCTATAAATCACAGTCTTGAATTTTTCCACCACTTCCCTTCCCCTTTCTTACTTTCGCCCAGATTCAATGAATTTGTCGTATTCCACTGCCATCTTGCATGACAAAGCTTGGCGACTGTGGGCAGCTGAGCAATTAGTGTTGATGACATTTCCTGTGGTGGGGAGAGAATGAATAGGAGTTAACCTTCAACATTTCTACTCTGCCTAAAATCACACACGCAAACACACGCACACACATAAATTGGAAACAGGATTCCATTATTAAAACCATACTTTTATTAGCCCAACCCAGGGTCACCAAAATGTCTAATCTGCAAAAGGGTAGCTGGTAGCTAGGAGGTAGTAAATCCACTCGAGGGTTTGGATAGTTTGCATGGAGTTATCCAGGGTGCTGGGTCTATTTAAGGGGAAGAATTCAACACCTTGGCCAGCTCCTTTGAAGCTTGGTTTAAAACTTGCTGAGATTTGCTACCCCACTGACATTGGCCATGCCGGCTGTGACCACTGCCAAGATATTTCAGCTCTCTTTTTCTTAAGACTGGACCTGACATTGGCCCATCCAAGCCAGTACCCTCTGCTTGACTTGCAGCAGCTTTGCCAGACATCAGTAGAAACGTTCCCCAATGCTGCCACCAAGACTCTCTTAACTAGAATGTCTGGGACTGGAAATACTGCAAGCCACACATCAAAGCTATTCCCCTTCCTGAACCTGGGTCCTGAGCTCAGCCTAAACATCAGGCAGAAAGTGCAGTCGGGACCACAGTGGACCCCACTTTGTCCCCATCCTGCCACAACAATCTCAGCTCAGTGACAGGCACAGACAGACTTTTTATTTATTTATTTAGTCAGGCTTTTAACTGCAGAAAGGTCTTTCAATGGAGAAGCTATACTGTTATACTTGTGTTTTAAATGCTTCTGTGTGCTGGTTTTAATAGGACAGCTTATTTAATTGTTTTAAGGTTCTTTTTATTATGATTCCTTCTTGCTGTATTTTGTTTTATTCTATCTTTTGGGCTGCCTTGGGTGTGATGCTGGCATATATGTATACATTGGGAGGCAGACAGATAGGCAGATAGACAGCTATTAATGCATATATACATAGATACCTATATATGGTTTCTAGACCAGGACGGGAATCATGCAGCCTTCCAAATGTTTTTGGACTGCAACTCCCAGCAGCTTTGGCCAGCATAGCCAATGGCAAGGAAGGCTAGGAATTACAATCCAAGATGACCCTGAAACACATGGGAATCCAACAACAATTGGAGCACTGCATGATCCTCACACCCGTGGAGCAACCTGCATCTTCAAAAGCCTGTTCCATTGCATCCTATGAAATGCTGCAGAAATTTCTGGGATCCCACAGCCCAGTTGCTTCAGCAACATACCTCTCCTACTATATCAGCTGCTTCGAGCAAGGGTGGAGAATGTGTGATGCTATCCCAGATGCCACGGCACTGCAGCTTCTATTCCCCATCCCCTGTAGTGACAATGCTGGCTATGGCTGATGAGAGCTAATGCCCAAAAATGCTTGGGTAGCCACACATTTCCCACACCTAGTCTTGCTGTTAATGTGCCTCCAAGCTGACTCTGATTTACATAAACTGTCTCCTGGGGTTATCTTGGCAAGATTTCTTCAGAGGAGGTTTGCCATTGCCTTCCTCAGAGGCCAAGAGGGTATGACCTGCCCAAGGTCACCCAGTAGGTTTTCATGGCTGAGAGAGAGAGAGCCCAGCTCTGGTCTCGCACAAACCCTTCTTTGACTGAGATTGCAGCCTTCCTCTTTTCCTACTGCCCAAGCATTCTTGTCTTTTGTAGCAACTCACATCTTCCCATTGTGGTCTCTTCCAACTCTATGATTCTACATGGTCCAACAGTCTCAGCTTAGTCATCTTGACTTTTAGCAAGAGTTCAGGCTTGATTTGCTCTAGGACCCATTTATTTGTCTTTTTGGCAGTCAAAGGTTATTTGCAAAACCCTCCTCCAGCATCACGCTTCACCATGTGGATCTTTTCACACACACACACACACACGCACACACAGCCCCCCCTCTTGCCCAGGTTTGGAAAGATTCTGTGCTTTTCTAGACTCTGAGCTGTTAAGACCAAAGAGATCTTTCTTTGCTTCCAAGCCAAGCGCAGCAAGTGTTAACTCAGGAAAAAGTAAAATTGGGGGGGGGGTGAGGTTTAGCATGCAAACTGGATCCTTTATTGGGGGGCCAGAGGGGGGGCACACTAGTGGGGGGAAAAACCTCCTGTCCTCCTATTCAGGCAGCATTTTCCCATCAGCCGCCACCTGTTACTCGCTGGGGCGTCCCCAAGGGGAATCAATTCAGGGACTGAATAGAGAGCATTAGCATGAGAAGAATGGAAGGGATCTAACCCCAGCCTAAATGGAGAGAAGGGTTGCCCAGTAAACACTAACTAAGTCTCCCTCTCCCCTCCCCACTCCAAAAAGTTAATCAGCAAATTCCCTGGGAACCTCAGCACCAGGCCAAGCAGCCTCCAAATGAAGGATGTGGTCGGAAAAATGCCACTCACCTGTCCTTTTCTTCAACTCTTCATCCTCGCCGTCCGTGAAGATAAATGTCTAAAGGAAGCAAAGGAGGGAAACAAAAGTTTTTAAAAAAAAATAACATCAGAAGAAATAATTACAAGAGCCTCCCAAACTCACTTCTGCTAACATGTATTTAAAATAAATAAAAAAACCTAAAGAAATACAGTAAAACCTTTGAAAGTAGCTGAGAAAAAGACATTTTTTAACATGACAGACTGAAAATGCAGCTCTTTCTTTATACTGTAAGAGCTCTTTGCTTAACTAGAAGCCAGTGCTGTACATCTCCGTTTGGTTAATCCACAAGCATCAATGCGTCCCGTTCCCCAAGGGGAGATCGAAATGCAGAGGCAAAAAAAGAGTTCTCATTATTTTGGAGACTTTCCTAAGCAGTTGAAGGGCTCCATTCAGATGCCACTGAAAATTACAGAGACGACATGCAGTTCATATTGCTATCGGTTTTCCATCTGTTTTGAGCTTCCAGCTGGCACCCAACGCAGGGTTGTTCCACGTGGCCTTTGAAGTGTGAAACTGTTCTATTTTAAAATTATATTTAAGGATGTTTTTAGACTGGGTGTAGAGGGGATTGATCGATTGATTCAATTCATACCCCACCTTCTCCCCGTCATCACCTTACATTTTAATTCATTCCACTTGATTTTATTGTAAGACATTCAAAGATCATGCAGTGTGGAGGAAGGAAAGTGAAAAAAATGTGAAGATTGGGTAAGATTGGCCTATGTCTTCCAGCCTTCTGCTGCCACTACCCTGTTCTCCAAGGGAATAGGCCACTACCACTCAGGCCATTTCTGCACTGTACGGTTATAGTGCTATTATTCCACTTTCAACATCCTATGGAATCCTGGGGTTTGCAGTTTAGGGAGGGGCCTCAAAGGCTGCAAAGCCCAGGATTCCATAGGATGTTGAAAGTGGAATAATAGCGCTATAAGAGTTCAGTGTGGAAGTGGCCTCAGGTGGCCTTAGGTGGTGCAGCGCCAGCGTGAGCCACCCTTGGCCTCCCATGCTGCTCCCCCAGGTTGCTGAGCTGCTTGCTTCAGCCTGCTCCCTGCACATGTTCCTCTCCACCAACGACAACAACAACAAAAGCCTCCCGCCTGTAGCTGATTCACCTCCAACCACCGCCTGAACCTGCGCCAAGAGAGCAAGCAAGCGCGGCCCCACCTTCGAATCCCTGCCACCTGCCTGGCTGCACTTTCTTATTTACATAGGTAATTCCTGGCATCTGCCGCCTGTCTCCCTCTCTCTCTTTCTCTCTTTCCCCAGCTCACTTTTGGGACGGGTGGAGGACAAAAGGACAGGGGGTGGTGGAAGACTGGAAAGAGCTCAAATTGAAAATGCAGAAAACAAAGACCGAAAGTGGAGAGGGAGAAAAGGTTAGGGGAGGAAGGCTCTCCCAAAGCAGCTGTGCCAAACTCTTCTAAAAAGCAAAAGGTGGATGGAAGCAGGGTCCCGTTGGAACCGCAAATCTATAAGCCTCCCCCGCATTCCAGCACTGAGTTTGGACAGTGTTTTTTCTCCAGCCCCTTTAAAATGTGTAATGAGGGGAGGGGAGGTAGGGCAGAGAAACAAGGCAGGCTTTAACAATAGATGCCTGCTGCCAACTTAATGCAAGAGAGAGAGAGAGCAACTGAAATTGTGTTTGCTCTCCATTAGCATACAGCTGGGTGGGTTAACTGGGCTAAACAGGGAGGGGAACATCTATAAAACAGCTTGGTTTAATCGCCGGAGTGGAAACATTGGGAGGAAGACCAGAGGCCCTAGGTATAAACGGAGGGAAGGCAAATGAGCCAAATCCTGCTTAGCAGGGACAGTCCCAAGCAACGCTCTGTTGTCCCATTTCTCAGCGGCTTTTAAATGTCCCACTTTCTCTTTCCTCTTCCTGCTTCTCGCCTTCATCCTCAACTTAGTTCAGTTGCTCCAAACCGAGTTCAACGTGTAAAAGAAGGTTCCATTCAAGAGTGAGGAGGAGGAATCTTGCCCTTCTCTGTGGACTCAGGACCTTTCCACAATACACGGTTATAGTGCTATTATTCCACTTTCAACATCCTGTGGCATTCTGGGATTTGTAGTTTACTGAGGCTCAAAAGCTCTCTGGCTGAGAATTCTAGTGGCCCCTCTCTAAACTGCAAACCCCAGGATTCCACAGGAGGTTGGAAGTGAAATAACAGCACTGCAACCATGTAGTGCAGAAAGGGCTGTGGACTCTCCAAGCTTGTGTGTGTTCTCCCTCATTGCTAACTCTTGCTATCTTGATCTTGCTCTGACTTAGGGTTGGTGGCACACATCCTGGTTTTCACCTGTGAAATTTTGGGAGGGTATTCAGGCAAAATTGAGCACCCCGAACACTCCAGCAGTCCTCACGCTCCAAAATGTGGTAGGATGGGGAGCAGAAGGCCACTGCATTCAGATGTGTGAAATGACGGAAGGAGAAGGAAATCAGAACTACTCGTCCCTTGTGCAACGCCAGCACAGGAGGGACAGGATAGGAAACCGAAGCGGCAGAGAAGAGAGGTCAGAATCCTCTTGCAATTTCACTTTTCCCCCTTGAAAATGGAAAAATATTTACTTGATTAGATCAGGCACGCTGCCTCTAGCAACTGTGCCTGAAGCCTGTACCCAAAAATAGCCCCTTAGCTAATCCTTTCACTGCTATAAATAGACCAAAGGAGATTATTATTATTGTTTTGTTTATGACTGGACTGTATCGGAAGGGCTTATCCTCCACATGCCATGAACACTGAACTTGCACCTCGGGAAGGACTGAGACGGGGAAGCAATGCAACTACCCTGGGAAGTCAGAGAAACTCTCCAGACTCCTTCCAACAGGAAGAGACCCCCACAATGCTTTGGAAGCCAGTGCTGGAAAGTGGTAGCCTTGCCCCTCGTCTCCCAGCTGCCTGCCCACCAGTCTTTAGTGTCACCTTGGAGAACAGTCTGGCCTCTGCAGGTCCCCGGCTGGCAAAACTGCCCTGTCCACCCTCTTCCTGCCTCTCTTCGGGAACGCAGCCAGGAAAAGTCCATTAAAATCCAAGCCTCCCCCTCTCATTTTCTCATTCTCTCTCTCGCTCTGCTCCTTCAATCTCTTGCAAAGACACACTCACTCTTTGACACATGAAGTTTTGCCACTATCAGGATCTCTGCATTATGGTACACAGAAACAGGCAGAAAATGGGGAAATTGCAAAGGGAAACAGAACCAGGTTGGGGGATCTGCGCATACATGCAGACTGGCCTCATCTTTTTGCAGGCCTTGGAGAGGGACATAAAAATCATAAGATAAAAATCATAATTGGACTACAATCCTTATCCAGCATGGGGCCATGCTGGCTGGGGACTGGGAGAGTTGTAGTCCAAAAATGTATTCTTTATTCCCCCAAGCCCAATTCTCCTCTTTGTTCCTGAGCTGTTCCAGTGCCAACAGAATATAATCACAAAAAAAGAGAGAATGGACTCCAGAAGGAGTGTCTTATTCATTATCAAATTTATTTATTATATTTGTGACTTTGTGCATGCACAGTTGCCTCTCAACTTGTGGTGACCCCCAAGAATTTCACAGAGTTTTCTTAGGCAGGGAATGCATGTTCAGAGGTATTCGGACACAGCCACCCTATTCAACGAAACCCAGTGGATCAAATGATGTGTTTTCACCATGTGCCTTCAAGTTGATTCTGACTTATGGACACCCTAAGGTGAACCAATCGTGGAGTTTCCCTGGCAAGATTTGTTCAGAGGAGATTTCCCATGGCCTTCATCTGAGGCCAAGAGAGGGGGATTTGTCCAAGGTCACCTGGTGCATTTGCACAGCCCAGAGGGAAATTCAGACCCTGGTCTCCTGGATCCTTAGTCTAACATTCAAACCACACCAGACTGGATCCCCCAAATGATGCACATGAAATGATTTAAATGAGACACTTTTTCATACTCGGGAAAGGCTGTGCCTCTCCAAAATCTGTGACACAGCGACATCTTTCCAACTCCTTTTTTTTTTTTTTTTACTAGGACTGTTTATATGCAAAGCCACCAGGTTGGGGTCCCCTTTCAAGAAAGGGGCGCAAGAAAGAACTGGAGCTCTGTGAAACTTCTTTAAAAAAAAAAAGTATTATTTTCTTCCTGCCAAGTAAGCTTTTAGAACTGAGAAATGGCTTTTTTCTTCCCTCCCTAAGCTTACTCAGTGGCCTGCATTGTCTGAGCACTCTGGCCTGGGGACACACAGGAAACTTCATTGTTTCTTAAGGCTGCAATTTAAAGAAACACAGGATGCCCAAAGCCTCGGTGAACAATAGCAGACACCCACCAGAAGAAAGTCCAGGACAATGCAGCACTCCCCTTTCTGGGATGGCGATCCCCATGGGGCAGACCTTTTCGAAAAAGGGGTGGGCGAGACAACTGCACCACTTATAAAACTGCCATGCTGCATTCTTGTTCTCCTGGAGCAGCATGTTTTGAGCAGGGGACAGAATCAGAGCCAATCGCTTCTCATTAACCAGCCTCTAATTTCCACCATCATAGCCTATCCCCTTCAGATAATAGTGGATTCCTTTGTTTGTTTTGACCTCTCCTGCAGAGTTGTGCCTCAACCCTAAATCTCTACTGGTTTTAATAATTTGGAGAGCCAGTCTGAGTGTTGGGCTAGGACTCTTGGAGTTGTTGTGTGTCTTCGTCCATTTTCGCACTACACTGTTAATAGTGCAATTATTCCACTTTCAACCTCCTATGGAACCCTGGGACTTGCAGTTTAGGGAGGGGCCTTTAGGATTCTCAGCCGGAATGCTCTTTGGCCTCAGTAAACTGCAAACCCAAGCATTCCACAGGATGTTGAAAGTGGAATAATAGCACTATAACAGTCTAGTGCAGAAACGGCTTTCAAGTCCATTTTCAACTTATGATGGTAATGCTAAGGTAAACCAATCACATGGTTCTCTTGATGAGATTTCTTCGAGGAAGTTTGCTTTGCCTTCTTCTGAGGCTGAGAGAGTTCGATGCGCCCAAGGATTTCTATGGCTGAGCGGAGATCTGAACCCTGGTCTCCAGATCTGTAGTCTGATGCCCAAACCTCAGATTCCAGCTGAAGCAATTCACCAGGGACTGGCATCAGAAAACAGAAACATTAAGTAGGAACTGTCCGAGCACATGCAGGTTCCCCATTTAGGATTGCCGATGTGATGGTGAGTTGTTCGGGCCAGTTTGTCAGATGACAAGCCTTGCTTCCCCTTCTTACTTCTCTTCTCCTTGGTGACTCATTTCCCTTTCCTGGCAGCAAAGACAGCCAAACTGCAAGCAGTCGAAGGGGAGAAAAGGTCTCCTGAGTTCACTGGCAAGGACGCCCACTTCTTCCTACTGCTATGGAGCAACCAGAAGGCAGATGGGGAAGGAGGGAGGCAGGCGTCTGACCTTTCCTCCTCTTGCCCTTCAAGGTCCCATTTCTCAGCAGCTTAAAAGCTATCTGCAAAAAATATCTTCACAAAAATCCAGAGACAGGAGGGCCTCTCGATTGCAGACGTCTTCCCCTTCCACCTCCTTCTATACAGAGAGAGATTTCAGTTTAAGGAACCGAAGCAGATTCATATGGTGCAATTAACCTCATGACCCTCCATAACTCCATTGCGTTACTCTTTTCTCTCTGGAAGAGAGAGATTGCACAGATCTTTAATTTGGCAAGAACCTGCTCTCTGCCAGCTCCCTGCAATGACCTGGGAATAAATGATGTCCATCCAACCTGGCTCACAGTTCTCTTGGGATCTGATTTAACTTTAAAGTAGCGGGCGAAGGCATTGAAATAGCCCAAGAATTTCCATACCTGGGCTCAGTCAATGGATAGCAGTCAAGAAATGAGAAGAAAACTAGGACGTGGAAGGGCAGCTATGAAGGAATTAGACAAGATCCAAGATATATCACTGAATATTAAAGTTGGGATTGTCTATGCCGTTGCACTTCCAATTTGTATGGTTGTGAAAGCTGGATAGCGAAGAAAACGGATAAGAAAAAGATCAACTCATTTAAAATGTGCCGGAGAAGAGTTCCACGGATACCCTGGACTGCTAAAAAGACGAATGCATTCTAGAACAAATTAAGCCTGAACTCTCCCTAGAAGCCAAGACGACGAAACTGAGACTGTTGTACGTTGGTTGTGTAAGGAGAAGACCTGCCTCACTAGAAAAGACAATAATGCTTGGTGAGGTAGAAGGCAGTAGGAAAAGAGGGAGGCAGCATTACAGATGTATAGATGCAGTTAAGGAAGACATGATTCTGAATGTGCAAGACCTGAGCGGGGCTGTTCACCATAGGGAGACTTGGTCTTTCATTCATGGGGTCACCATAAGTTGAAGTCAACTTAGCAGCGAACAACCATTCTTCCTACTTTGCAAGCTGGTGTTGATGCATCTTTGGCCACAGAAAAGCCTTTCTTTCCAGATGGATGTGCAAAAGAATAAAGGAGCGTCTGGCGTAGGATTTGAATCTTGGAGAACCCATAACCATTTTAAGAGGACAAGTTCCCAGCCCTTGTGGCTGGAGAAATACATTTTGCAATAGCAAATCCTGACAATCCCATATGATACCTACTGACATTTTGTTATCCACATATCCCAGGTAACACAAGGACAGTTGCTGGATTCTTTTGAGGTCTTGTGAGATCTAGTGTGATGAACACTAGTCTAGAACTCTTAAGAGCTCTGAGTTCAAATCCTCACTCAGCCAAGGAAACCCACTGGGTAACTTCAGACAAATTACTGTCTCTCAGGCCATTTCCATACTAGACTGTTATAGCGCTATGATTCCACTTGCAACATCCTATGGAATCCTGGGGTTTGCAGTTTCAGGAGGGGCCAGCCAGCTCCTCCCGAAACTGCAATCCTCAGGATTCCATAGGATGTTGCAAGTGGAATCAGCGCTATAACAGTCTAGTGCGGAAATGGCCTCAGTCTTAGTCAAAAGCCATGGCATACCTCATCAGAATAAATCTTGCTAAGAAAACCCTATGACAGGCTCACCAGAAGTTGGAATGGACTTGAAAACATATCACAACAACAATTGTGAGGTCTTCCAAGGCTTGGGGCTTAGAAAGTTGTTTCTGGCTTTGCTGCTTTGATTCATAGAAAGTGTAAGCGGCCAAACACTTGCACAGAATCTTATCCTACTTTTGTTTAACTTAAATCACACAAGTATTACCTAGGCACTAAATCAACCGATTCTGGAGCCTTTAAATAGAGACAGACCAATTGCATCCACTGTTTGCAGAATGTGGTCATCTCTATTACCCAAACCCCTCTTCCTAAGGTCTCCCAGGAGGCTGTGGAAAGATTTCTCGTTCTTCCAAGCCACAAGCATGTATCAGGTTTGGAAGAGCAAACATGTTTATGGAAAAAGAAACATTTCTTCAAATATTCTGTTTATTTGCTTGCTTTGTTTTGAACCCCAGTGCTGGATTGTCTGGGACAGGATTTGATATTCTTGACCAAGGGATCTGGGGTGTTTCTGATGCAATTTATAAACACAGTCCTACATGCAGAAAGCAAAACGGGAATAGTACAGGACCCACTAGCCAGTGGTTTTTCAAACCTTGGGATAATCATTCATTCTTGGCCCTGCCTCCTCATCCCATATTTGCTGCATCGAGCTCTTTGCCGAAGAGGCAGGTTACAAACCAAATAAATAAATACATCTCAGTCACGCAAGTTGGACATGAAGCCAATTTTGTTAAAAATGGGATTTGAATAATAGGATTTGAATAAATTCATTTATTAATTAATGACTAGTTACTCCAAGTTGCTCAAGAGGGTATAGATCAGAGGATAGCAGAAAGCAGATTGGGATCTAATGGTGGCGCTTAGGTTGACCTGCAGTATTTATATTACTACTACTACTATTATTATTATTATTATTATTTCCAATTATTTTTAGTATCCAATATCTAAAGAGAAGGATTAAACACTGCATGAAAAAAATAACACCTTCATCCATGGCAGACCTTATGCTAATTTATTATCTCTTAATGCCAGTATTTCTCACTTGTAAAATAGGATGCTTAATTAATTGCTTTAATTCTATGGAAAATCTCATCTTGTTTAGTGGATAGACCAGTGTGCATTCCCAGAAAGCAGCAGCTAGCAAGACTCTGGCCACTTCCGCACTAGACTGTTATAGTGCTATTACTCCACTTTCAACATCCTATGGAATCCTGGGGTTTGCAGTTTAGGGAGGGGCCTTTCCACATTAGACTGTTATAGTGCTATTATTCCACTTTCAACGTCCTACGGAATCTTGGGGTTTGCAGTTTAGGGAGGGGCCTCAAACACCATCCTCAAAGGCCCCTCTAAACTACAAACCCCAGCATTGCATAGGATGTTGAAAGTGGAATAATAGCGCTGTAACAGTCTAGTGCAGAAATGGCCTCTGACTCCAGGGTTCTTCAGGTTGGTTTCTTGATGGGAGATCTTGGCATTCAAGTAATAAAACCAGAGATCTTGCAAATCTAAAACCTGCTTATCGAGTCTAGGTATTCCTCACTGTCTCACCTGCATTTTACCCTAATAACTAATCTGCAAGGTTAGATAGGGATATTGCCTGGCCCCAAGTTACCCACTGAGCTTCACAGGATAAACCGGGAGTTTGACCTGAATTATGCTGCTGTTGTCACGCGTCTTCAAGTACAACTTATGAAGATCCTCTCCTGGTGAGACTGGTTCAATTTGCCTCTGCTTTCCTCTGAGGCTGGGTGACGTGGCCAAGGTGACCCAGTTAGATTTCTCGGGGCTGAGTGGAAATTCAAACCCTGGTCTCTCCAAAGGCCCAGTGACCACAATGGCTCCTTATTAAGAACAGACTGATGGTGAACAGGTTTTGCTTATGAAAATTCTATTGTTCTAGGATTTCAAGTATTTCATTAAGCGACTAAAACACAAACAACCAGGCGGGACTTTTAAAGGCAGGGCAAGAGAGGGCCCAAGGGAAGGTATGGGTACAGGTCTTACTCCAACACACAACCACTACTTGGACGGTAATACCTCCAAGTCTGACCCTGTAACCACTAAACACACTGTCCTTTCATTCTCAGCCTTCCCAATTTATTTGTTGTTGTTCTGGGCCTTCGTGTCATTTTCAACTTCTGGCAACCCTATTAAGGAATTTTCTTGGCATGATTTATTCAGAAGAGATTTGCTGTTGCCTTCTTCTTAGGCTAGAGAGTGTGACTTGTCCAAGGTTACCCGGGGGGTTCCATGGCCAAGCAGGGATTTGAACTGTGGTCTCCAGAGGCCTAAGAGCCAGGGTGGTGTGTGCCAGCATTCAATTCCCTGCTCAGCCATGGAAACCCACCAGGGGACCTTGGACAAATCACACATTCTCAGCCCCAGAAAATCTCGTGGTAGGTTCACCTTAGCATCACCATAAGCTGGAAACGACTTGGGCCATTTCCGCACTAGGCTGTTCTAGCGCTGTGATTCCACTTTCAACCTCCTATGGAATCCTGGGGTTTGCAGTTTTGGGAGGGGCCAAGTGGCCCCTCCTGAAACTGCAAACCCCAGGATTCCACAGGAGGTTGAAAGTGGAATCACAGCGCTAGAACAGCCTAGTGCGGAAATGGGTTTGGTGACACGCAACAGCAACAACAACTGCTGTAACCATAATTGTAACATTGGGCCATGCTATCCCGATTTATTCTGCCTTTGAGGATGAGCTAAAACACCTGCAGAAAGAAGCTTTTTGTGCACATTCCCCCTTCCAAGCCAACACCTTTAGTATTAGCTGGAGGGGGAAGGCGATGTAGATCTGAGTCCTGAATTGCTCTAAGCAGATCTTTCTTTAAAAGAATGTTTGCACTTTTGAAATTCCCCCTGGATGGGCGGGGACGGCTGGAGAGCTCCAGTTCTGACTGCTGCCTCACTTCCCAGTCAGCTGGAAAAGGAAGGACGGCCAAAGTAGGAGTTAGAAAAACAAAGGACTTCTGCCTGGTCCTTGCAAAGGAGGACTGTTTACTATAAACACAGGATTCGAACTCGGCCCTTGTGTACAAAACAAACACAATGCAAAGAACTCGAAGCAGTAAATTTTCCTTTTGTAAATGCAGGTGCAAGGAAGGGGAGAGAGAAGTAAATTTTACCATAGTGACCCTGCTTCAACAAGAAGCCTGTGGTTTGAAGGCAGTCTTTAAAAACTTGGGTGTCCCTCCCCACCCTTCCCTTCTGATTGCCCCCTGCTCTTGAGCACTAGGAAGAAACTGCCTCCCTATAATTTTTAAGTGTGGTTATATTTAATAATCACTACTGTGACAATGGCCATTTCTCCACTAGACTGTTATAGTGCTATTTTTCCACTTTCAACATCCTATGGAATCCTGGGGTTTGCAGTTTAGGGAAGGGCCTCTAGGGATCTAGTCTGGGAGGCAACTTTGTGGCTTCCTTCTGTGAGAGATCTCTGGGACCAAATACATCACTTGCTAGGGGACTCTGGGAGTTCTAGTCCAAAAGTTCAGGGTATGCAGCAACTTCCTGTGCTTCTATCTATTGTAAATTCTTTTTTATAGTTGCTGTGAGCTTTCAAGACAATTGACCCTACGGTGAACCTATCATGGCGTTTTCTGGGGCTGAGAGTATGTGACATGCCCAAGGTCCCCCAGTGGGTTTCCATGGCTGAGCAGTGAACTGAACCTGTACTCCAGCTGGGGTCATAGTCCAGTGCTCAAACCACTATACACTATGCTAGCTCCTTTTTTGGGGGGGCTACATCTCTCACGATCTCCTTGCTGGGGATTCTAGGAGCTACCATGCAAAAGCTCTGGGAATGAGGTTGTTTTCTCCATTTGCAACCACTGGAGATTCCTAACCTTAAGGAATTGTTCCTAACTTTAAGAAAAGGTTATTCCTAAGGAAATTTCTGCTTCTGACTTTAGCTGGAACGGCTGACATTCAAAACCCCTGCATTTCCCACAAATCCAGGATTGCAGGGAGATAACCTGAGATCCTTTCGCCACGTGTTTACAAAGCCATGTCTTCAAGCCAGCTCCCCCTTTTTGCCCTCTGGACAGAAGCTGCAGCAAAGTGGCCCAAACTGGATTGGTGCCTCCCTGCCAGCACGGGTCACCAGGCCCATCCGAGCAGAGAGGGCTCCGCACCTGTGTTTGGAGTATAAACAGTCAACACAGCCTTGTTTGTTCTGTACACAGAAGCGCACCGGGATTTCTGGGGTGTGTGCACGGGGAACGGCACGCACCCCAGCCGGCTATTCTCCCCCAGGGCAGGGACGCCAGCCAAGATGCTGCGAAAATTTGGGAGTCACAGCTGTTCTGGAATGTGCTGTCCTAGAGGCAAGAGCATTCCTTGCAAAGCAAGCAAGCAAGCAAGCAAGCAAAAGAAAGGTATTAGACGGGTGGAAAATAAGAACACAGGACAGCTCAGTTGTGACAGGGACATCTGTATATTCTCTAAAGGTGTTTTAAGTGAGGACAAAGTCTCGGTACGCACAGTTGCTTAAGTTCAAGCCACCAGCTTTCACAATCTCTGGAGAGTACATCAGCTCCAAAAACGGGCTATAGCTCAGTAACAGGAGCCCAGCTTGCCACACAAGAAGGTTCAGTGTTTGGATGAAAAGACTGGGAAAGACCTTTAGCTGACAGCTACAGACAGCTAAATCATTTCACAAGTTCTAACTCAAGAGCACCTAGTGCTTCTCTCAACGTTGGCCTCTCCCATCCCGTCAACAGTAAAAGAACACACAATTTGGCACAAGTTCCTCTGTGCATGTACAGAGCACTTTTCCCTTGTCACTATTGCTTGTTCCTACACACTTAATAACACAGTGTTTGGAGTGCTGACTTAGGAACAGGTGAGATCAGGATTCAACCTCACCCTTCAGTCAGCTAACCATGCAACTTCCATTAGGTAACCTTGGGCATACTTTTTCTTACTTGAGCCTACCTCGCAGGGCTGATGTGAAGATAAAACAGCAATGGTACAGTTGATTCTGCACTAATCTCGTTGGAATCGTCTCTCTGGATAAAAATAAGAAGGCAATCAATGGCTGCCCTTCCTGGTGGCTTTATATTACCTCCAACACCAGAGAGAGCATCTCTCACAATACCAGGGGCTGGGGAACAGGAACAAGAGCATGCCTTTACCCCTCAGGTCCTGCTTATGGCCACCTAGTTGGTTGCAATGTGGCACAGACCAGCACAATGCCATCGGGGCATACGGTTGGCCGCTATGGAACAAAATGGTGGCTCAGGTAGGCCTCTGCTCTGATCCAGCAGGGCTCTTTACATTCTTAAGAAGTGCACTTCCTTCCCCCGATCTGTGGTTCTTGGCACATCTCTCTTTTTAAAAAAAATGTGCCCACTTCCTCAGACAGTGTTCTGAGAACTGAATCCAAAAGAAATGTTTGCAAAGTTTGAAAAGCTTATGCAATGGGTGCTCTCTCTCTCACTCTGCCAATCCTGATGCCACCTCCCACTTGACCACTCATTTCCACTGCTGAATACAAGGTACTGTCTTATGCCCAGCTGGCTCAGTCTGCAAGAGGCAGACGGAAAAAGAAAACAGCAGACCACCCGCTTTCCTTAAACCCAAGCAAAGGGTTCTCTCTCTCTCTCTCTCTCTCTCCTCTTATGCTCCACATGCTGAGATAAGAGGCACTTTTCTTGTGTGATCCTGTTAAGGCAAATCCTCCGACTCAGCAGGAATTTAGTGGGTCTGGATTAAATCGCATCTGTATTCTTTCCTCCCTCCTCTTCTGGCACCTCTCTCTCCCCTCCCGTCCGTCCGCCCCTTCCCTCTGGCTTCTCAAGTATTTACGAATCAACCGCAACTGTAAGAAATCACTTCCAGTAGAGGAGGAATTTTCAGGCTTTCCCTCAAGGCTGGGCTACCCAAAGCAGGGACAGAAGGGCAGGAATGGGGCTGCCAGGGAGGAAAATAAAAAGGAGGGCAGAAGCAGAAACCACTGCAGTCAAGCACTGCAGTCTAGATCGGGGCAGGCAAAGCACAGCCCTGCAAGGTTGTCTTAGTGGCCCTCGATTCCTCCAGATTTAGCCTTTTCTGGCCAAAAGCAGGAATACATTCATACTCTCCAACATGTCACAGATGAAAACTAGGACATGTGCAGCCAAGTAAGCATCAGAGTGTGGCTAAGAGAGGTTGCAACAGTTTGCTTCTGCCACCCCTCTGCTCAGTTAATTGAGTAGAAATCACTTTTGCATGTTGAACTTAGTTGGCAGCAACGGAAGTAAGTTGATGGGTGAAGGGGAAAAAGTAGGAGGATAAGAGAGAAACTGGGACATTTTAAAAGCAGCTGAAAAAGCAGGATGGTAGCGGGCTAACTGAGGTTCTCCCTGCCAAACTGGGAGATTGGAAGGTATGTGGCATTCTTCCTCCTTGAAGTTTGCAAAAGTGAAAATTCACCTTTTAAATAAGTTCTATACCCCTGGCATTGATTACAATAAAAATCAAAAAGTCCACTTCCATTAATGGGTGTCTTGGGCAGACTGTGCAGCCCCCAGAGTGTCCCAGACACAAAACTGATCCCCCCTCGATGTCCCACAGCTAGCCTATAGGTAGAGAGGGAGAAATGAGACAGATCTTGGCCTAGTAACAGAAAAGATCTTGGTCCAGTAACAAGTTAGGGAACCGCATGGTGATGGGAGAATGTTTTTAATAGCAGAATGGACAGAATCCAGAAGCCAAAGGTCATAGCTGATCTGGGCCTCTTCACACTACACAGTTACAGCACTAGGATCCCACTTTAACAGCCAGGTCCCATCCTATGGAATACCTGAATTTGCAGTTTAAGAAGGGGTACTTCCAATTCCCATCCAAAGAGAGCTCTAGTTCCTCACCAAACTACAAGACCCAGTATCCGATAGGATGCAGGCATGGCAGTTCAAGCAGAATCATAGTGTTATACTCACACAGCGTGAACAGGTCCCAAAGTACAATTCCCAGGATTCCACAGGATGCATCCATGGCAGTTAAAAGGATATCATATTGCTATAATTGTCTAGGGCAAAAGGGGTCCCATGTGCCTACTCTGTGGCATGGAGGAGATTGAGTCTAACCTTTCCCCCTCCAGTAATTCTAATTATTGTCCTTCAGAATGAAAACCAGTCATTTTAACTCAGCTGGCCTGCTACTGGTGGTGGCAGCAGTGGCTGGAAATGCAGACTTTGGTGCATCTAGGAGGATACAGCTGGAAGCAAACAGGTTTATCTTCCAGCTAAATGGAGAAGGAAGGAAGAATCATATAGACCAGTTCTCTATATTCAGCAACGTGGTCAGAGCCTTGCAACAATGACTGCAGACAAACAATTGCCCTGCAGAGATACATTTGATAGGTTGTTTCCAAACAGCATGAAAATGTGGAGCTCTCCCCACTCTCAGCTTGGGAAAGTTACTGTTTGGCACTCTGTTGCTGTTTACCATCAAGTCAACTTCAACTTCTGGCTACCCTATGAATGGCAGCCTCCAGCACGCCCTGTTATGAACAGCTCTGCTCAGGTCTTGCAACCTCAGTGCTGTAGCTTCCCTTCTTTCCACCTGTAAAAGAGTCTTCCTCTTTCCTGACTGCCTTCTACTTTACCAAGCATTATCTTCTTCTCTCATGAGTCTCATGCTCTGTCTGAGGAACAATAGCCTCAGTTTAATCATTTTAGATTCTAGGGACAATTAAGGCTTGATTTGCTCTAAGACCCATTCATTTGCCTTTTTTAGCCATCCCTGGTATCTGCAGAACTCTCCTCTAGTACCACACTTCAAATGAGCTGGTGCTCTTTTTATCAGCTTTCTTCACTGTCCAGCTTTCATCATCATAAAACAGAAATCAGACATATTATGGCATGGATGATTCTGACTTTGGTATCTAATGATTGTTTGGTACTACAATTCCCAACATGGCCAATCCACCTCTGTCCGGGCCCTGGTCCTACGTGCCACACCAACTGCCCATCCATCCCTCTGGCCCTTCCCTTCTCAGACCAGTTCATCTTCCAAGCCTTCTGCCCTCGGCTTCTCATTAACAGAATTAACAGAACGACACAACCCCAGTGCAGTTTCTCCTCCTTCTCTTTGTGGTTTCTGAAGCAGAACTCAGAGCTGAGCCAGCCAGCCAGCCAGCCAGCTTGTGCAGTGACCACAGGAAGGAAGGATGTTCACTTTTTGATCTCATAACCCCTTTTGCAAATGCGCTGAATGCAACTGAAAGAGGAAGGCTTGCTTTAACAGATTTTTTTTCTGCAACGTAGCTTATTAACCCAGGGAAAGAGAGTAAGAGAAGACTGGCTGTTTTAGGTCAGCCATTCCAAACCTGTCACTTAAAGGCACTTTGAGATTCTTGCTTGTTGTTGGTACATATATGTGAAAGACAAACAGCGTGACTGTGAACCTGCCACTGTCTCTTTTATTTATTTATAATTTTTGAAAATAAATATATACAATTAAAAAAAAAAGGATATATAATCATCTTAACAGAGTCATATTTACATTTGATAGATTCACATATAAATATCCATATATACACATTATTTTGACAGCATATAATATAACTAAATCAACTTATATAACATACTCATTATTCATGTATTATATACTATATGTTGCCATGACTTCCCTGCCTTCCCTAAGAGTTCCATTAATAGCTAATCTTATCTTACATAAGCTCTCTAATTTTTATTTCTAATCAGATTTCATATGCATTTTATCTAGTCGTGTAAAAAAAATAAAAAAAATAAAAAATAAACATACAAATAAACATAATTATTGACTTAACATCATCATGGTATTTTTTGTTGTATCAATGTAGACCAAACCAATAGACCATACCAGTAACAACCTTGTCTATTTAGCTTGTTAATTCGGGCGTTACACAATAACCTTTCAATCTCATATATTTTGTTACAGCACTCCAATTTTGTACCACTATTTTTTCCTGCTTTCCCTTTAATCTGGCAGACAAAAAATCCAGTTGTTTATAATCTAATAACTTTTGTAGCCATAAATCTACATCTGGAACAGCCGGTAGAACCTGCCACTGTCTCTTGGCATAACCTGCCTTGTAGGGTTGTGAACGTAACAAAGGGCAGAGCTCTTTGGAAGTAAGGCAAGATGCATTAAATCAGGACCAAATGAAGCATATTTTACATCTTCATCCCATTTTTAAAAATATTTGGTGGTCAATGAATTCACAATGCTGTGTTTTTCTGGCTTAGCTGTGAAGAGGCACATTCCACCCAAAACAACACCTATATGGTTGGTCTAAGCCATTAAGTAGCCCATATCCTATCATATGAAACTGCCTAAGCCTTACAGTCTTCTGGGGACAGTGTTGTTCCACAATTCATACTAATTCTTTTTCTTTCACCAGCCTCCCACTTTTCTTATGATTTCTGTTTTCCTCTATAGACCTGTGCTTTTTTAACATGCTAGTAGATACTGGTAAGGCTGGCCAATCTGCTTTCCTCCTTTTCACTCAGTTTTCCTGTTCTCACATGCTCAGTAAGGACACAAGCTGCTGTTTACCTTGGCTGTTGTAGACAAGCACACACAGCTACACAATTCTACTCTTTCCCAGATTAAGGTTCATTGCATTGTTGACTACAGACATGCTGCTGCAACCTGGCACTGAATGTCTCCATATCTCCAGCCCTTCCTCATATCTCCCAGTGCTGATGCTGCCAAGAAAACTTCCAGCTAGACAGAGGCAAGGAAGAAAGGGGGCACCTGGAAAAAACTTTGTAAAAAGGATCTTCTCTGTCAGAGGCTTTGGCCACCCTGTAAGCCTGTACTTGAAGAACAGTATGAACTAGCAGCCAAGATAAGCAAATGTGGAATGGCTTCTCCCACTCACATTGCACAGCAGTTGTGCTCATGTCCGAAAGAGGAAAAGTATAGCTTGTGTATAGCAGCAAAGTCCATTCACTGAAAGCAAGGTAAGATTTGGACTTAATCAAGAACCTGAATATGGGATTTCAGCCTAAGTGGTATAAGCCAGACCTCACTGTGGCAATTCCAGAGGAATTTCCCACAAAACCTTGAGGCACACTCACCCACCCACAGATCTCCATGCCGGAAGCTGGTGGCTGAACAGAAACTGTGCAAATGCAACGCTGCAAATGCCAAACAGTAGAAAGCACCACAAAAGAGGAAGGCGGAACTCAGACCAAGATGCACCCATCAGCTTTCTGCGAGACGGTGACTAACTGCAGCAACTTCCCTCTGAGCAGCATAAGGTGTGATCACAGGAAAGAGGCTAGCAGTTAAAAGAAGAGAGAGATTCTGTGAAATAGGGCCCTTTTCTGTTCTGTTCTATTTTACAAGAGGACGAGCTTCAGCTGAGTTATATTCTACAGAGACCTTTGCCCACAAACGGTTTGGCAAGTCAGCGCTGAACTGGAAGTCTCTTAAATGCCCCATGTCTTAAAAAGAGGCATGTTTTTCATGAAGGGCTTCACAGCCCCTTAGGCTATCTAGGCCTACCTCCTGTTCCTTACTGGATTTTTGCATCCCCCATAGCAGATTATTCTCAGGTCCCATGGAAACCTTCTCCTGAATCAATCAACAACCCCAAATCATCAAGTTTAGCTCAGGTCTAGAGGCAGAGCACCCAAAAAAAAAAAGATTTTTCTTAGCTCTTTGGTGAAGACTGCTGTAAAGATCAGGGAGAGCGGTAAGAGAAAAATTATTATGAATCCAGACTACCTGTAAGTCAAGAATCAGCCCTATATCCACACTACACATGTCTAGAGGCCAACTTTCTGCTTCTAGAATCCTCTGTGGGGGGTGGCTTGGACTACCAAAAATGGAGAAAAAAAAACTCTCAAAAAGTCAAAACAAAACCAGAAGTTGCCAGAAGTCCTACTTCTGGTTTTGAAAAGCAAGTTTGTTTGTTTGTTTTTCAGAGCAAGGGACCTTTGCAATCTATTTAAAAAAGCGAACTGTATACTTTGGGGACTCTTTCACACTATACAGTTATAGCACTATGATTCCACTTTAACAGCCATGGCAACATCCTATGAAATCATGGGATATGTAGTATGACACTAGATTTGCAATCTAGCCACACCAGTGTGTGTCACAATAAGACGAACCAGGCCCTTTCAACAAAACTTGAGCGGTCTGCGCTCTAGGCATGAATGTAAAGTGAAGCTGTCAGGAGTCCTAGAGTTGCCAGAATGAAAACTGGAGAGGGGCTCCTCTACCTTTAAATGGTTGCGTAGAAGAAGGAATCCAAACAGGTGTGGCTTACCAATGCTTGTATGACAAGCAGCACTGCTGAAATCCCCTCTTCTACCCAACCATGAAAGGTACAGGAGTCCTCTCGTGTTTTCACTCTAGCAATTCTACAGTTGGGATGGTCAACTAGGGCCATTTCTACACTAGACTGTTACAGTGCTATTATTCCACTTCCAACATCCTATGGGATCCTGGGGTTTGCACTTTAGGGAGGGGCCGCAAAGGCAAAGGGCCCTCCCTAAACTGAAAACCCCAGGATTCCATAGGATGTTGAAAGTGGAATAATAGCACTGTAACAGTCTAGTGCAGAAATGGCCCGGACCTCTGCACCTGAGCCCGCCATTCAGTTCATCCCTCCTCCGACTCTCTCCATGTAGATTCCAACCTGTGGGAGGCCCCTTGGTGCTTTCCAGTGCTCTCCTCCCCACTCATCCCTCAAACCCGGAGGAGAGGTGTCACCCTGCGGCCTGTCAGGCAAGCATCCTTAGAAGACATAACCCGCATTTCTTCCCTGCTTTCTCCTAGCTCCTCCATCTCTAGGCAACCTGACCTGGACAAGGGTAGCTCTAGTTCTCCCTCTCCCCAGCCCACCCTGTCTTCTCCTGTTCCCACGGAAAAAGCACTGCACACAAGCAGCTCCAAAGCCTTTTCTCAGCCCCCAGGAGAAAAGGGGCTTTGTTAGCTTGCCCGGGGAGACAGCGTGAGAGCCGAGCAGCCAGGCACTGAGAAGCCGAAAGGACAAAACGAGGGAGAACAAAAAAGCAGAAGAAAGACTGAAGCCATGAGAAAAAAGGGGAAGCCATTCCCAGGACTGGCTGTAGGTGTTGAGGCATTTCCCACCTCCGGATTGCGGGCTGTTACACAAGTTGTGGCTCTGTGCAAACCCACAGAGAGGCTCCAAAACTGAGCCTTTGGACTAGGCAGCCAAGCCCTAACAATACAGGACTCCAGTGGGCTTGAAAGCAGGTCAGATTGTTCCAGGCTAAAATGAGGTTGATCCAATGGTGCAGAAGTTGCAGATCTGTTACATCTATGTAGTGAGGCAGTGGTAAATTTCAGAATGCAAGTCCTGCTCATGACAACCCCTATATCAGCACCCCCCAAGAACAGGAAAAAAAAAGCAGGCAACTGTATTAATACTGTATAAAAACCATTTCTAGCAGTTTGCATGTTTATCAGGAACAGGTCTTTTGTAAAGCTAGTGGCTCTTGACCACACAAGACCAAGTCAGTCCCATTTCTTTGGAATGCAGCAGAAATACTTCCATAACAATACACTATTATTGAGAAAATCCATTTCCCCTCCAGGTATTGCAGGACATTACAGCTAAACTCTAATGGAATAGATAAGTCTGGGCAGGGGGGAAGAGAGAGAATGACCCTGGGAATGAAAAAGGCTTTGAGCTTGAACCCTGTTAACAACCATGTGCAGCCCAACTTATCAATAACAGATTCATTGACAAGACTCATTGCTCAGAAGATCTAGGGGGAAAAAACCCCATGAGGGTAGGGAATTTTTAAAGGTGCCACAAACACTACAAGACAAAAGACTCATAAATCAAGGGTAGGAATCATTCTGCCCTGCAGACATTGTTGGACTATATCTCCCAGCAGTCTCTACCACCATAGCCAA
Organism: Ctenosaura bakeri; assembly: GCA_948474755.1. Lineage (NCBI taxonomy): Eukaryota > Metazoa > Chordata > Lepidosauria > Squamata > Iguanidae > Ctenosaura > Ctenosaura bakeri. Next base: position 218,381 of record CAOLHI010000721.1, read on the forward strand.
TTGCTGGTGTTGCAATGATGGGTTGCATCCTTACTACCCCTGCCTTATACAAAGAACACAGTTATGCTTGGTCTTAGCAAGTTCAACCTGGCAAGCCATATAAATAACCTGCTATATAAAGAATATACAAAGTACCTAAGAAACATTCCTTCCAAGAATCCCAAAGCAGAATACTGGTCGGCCCCTCCCGAAACTGCAAACCCCAGGATTCCAGAGGATGTTGAAAGTGGAATCATCGCACTATAACAGGCTAGTGCGGAAATGGCCTAAGTCTCTATTTAATGCAGTGGTAGGAACTATGTTGCCCTCCAGATGTTGGACTGCAATCCCTATCATCCCTAACCAGCATATTGGATGGTCAAGGATGCTGGGAGTTACCAACAACAACATCAGGAAGGTTGTATTTTGCCCACTCCCAGTTTAACCTGTTCATTCACAGCTTTTCCCCAATGTCAGTCTTTGGCAAGCAGCTCTCCGTACGGCCGATGCCTAGTCTTTAAGAATGGGAAAGCAGCAGCTCTAAGGTCCAGAAATTTCTGAAAAGGATACAGAGAGAAGAGAGAGAGACAAACCTGTCCCTCACCTGAGAACAAAAGGCTGGTACACCCGCTCACAGTGCCATCTGGTATTGCCATCTGGGCTGTAACTCTACCAGGTCACCCCTGAACTGACAATTACAGAACAATCCACCCAAGCTTGTGAGGGGTTTTTGCCAGGGACGCCAGGGGTCCGGCCGAGACATACAAACCCACCAGCCCAAATCTCCACTTGGTTTCACATTTTTGTCTGGCAAAAACTCTAAAATGTAGACTAACCCCTTTTGCACGTTAGTCACTGGAACCGAGTCCAACTTGCAGGGCCGTTGTGAGGTCCAAGAAAGAAGAAGCTGCAAAGCTCCTTGGAAAGAGGACTGAGAAGTCAAATAGCCATCTGGTTGCCAAGGGGCAACTTATCAACATAAAAAAATAATAATAATGTAGGAATGTTACAAGATTTGGCCAAGATAACCAGTTTTACTATGTGGCTTTGGGGGTTGGGAATCTGTGGCCCTCCAGATGTTATTGGACTGCACTGCCTAGACTGGCTAGGGCTGCTGGGAGTTGTAGTCCAATAAAATCCACCTAAGTATCACTTGGAGTTACACATGCACAGAGAAACTGGCTTTCCCAGGCTGTCTTCTATAGTTGGTCCAGGAGGTCCAGCCACTCCAAATGTTGACAAACTCCAGTTCCTATCAACCCCAGCCCACAGTGAGGTATGATGGGAGTAGCATTCCATTAACATCTGGAAGGCTGAAGCCTCCCTTGTCTCTGAAGTACAGAGGTTGGGACACATGCCAAACAAAAAACAAGGCCAGCCATGGGCCTTAAGTAAATCATAGAGTCCCAAGAGATCCCAAGGGTCATTTAGTCCAACCCCTCCAAAAATTATTCCGTCTCGGTTTCCTACCTGTTTTAAAAAAAAATACAGCTGAGGAACGGAAAGGTGCTTTCAGTGCTAAGATTCCTGTGTTAGGTTTACAAAAACAGTACTGGCACTTTCTACATCTCTTCAAAATAGCCTCTCCAATTCTTCCCTTCCAACGACTTATGTGGCATCTTGAAATCCCAGCCACAGTTTCTGGAGGAGGGAATGTGAGGGGGTGTTCAGAGCCTCCCTTCCCCTTTGCTCTAAACAAGCCTGAGAATCGCTCTCCCCACCACCCCCCTTTTCCTTTAAGCTAAAGAGCCCCGTCTTTCTTTCTGGTCTCTGCTTTACATCTGACAAGTCCAGTCCAGCGAAACAAATCGCATTTCATGCCCCTCATCCCCAATCGTCTCGAGAAAATCAAATAAAAGGAGTGATGAAGGGAAGCATCGGGACGGGGGGGGAGGAATAAACAGGCATCTCTGGCCATGAGAAGTAGGGGGAGTTCGATTTTTTAAATTCCTGCTGCTTAGAAGCCAGGAAAGCTGGTTACGGAGCGGTTTTAAACAGTTTGTTGGCTCTCCGGAACTCGGATCGGGGGGGGGAAACCTCCGCGCATCCCAGTTTTAAACCTATTCTTTTTGCATGTTCTTCACAGATACCAATGGACTGGCTTGTTTTTAAATTGTTGCACTTCGAAATGGAAACCCGTTAGAAGCCAGTTCCAAACCATCAACACACACACACGCTGATTTTTTTGTGAAGAGGAAACTGGGTTCAAAGGTTCTGGATCCCTTCATGGAAACAGACAAGGCAGTCAAGTAGCCTCTTGCTTAGGATCTATGACGCTTAGCTCAGTGGTTTATGTGTAGACACCAAGTCACACAGAGCCTGTTCTCTCCTCCCCGCCACTTACTTGTGGCCACGGCACGGACTCACCCTGCTGCTCTAATGCCCAAAGCAACACTCGCGTCGGGGTAGCATTCGGCCCCGCATCAACAGGAAGGGTATATGGGACAAGCATGTGACAACTGCACTCTTATCAGTTTTTCTTGGCACAGCAAGGGCACCTTCCGAGTTAGGAAGAACTCTTTATCAAGAGAAACACAAGGCGTGGGCAGCTTGATGAGTAGTTATGTGCCGCTCAAAAGCTTGCACACTTGTCTGCTCTAACAGGGAAGAGACCAGCACGTGCACCACGCAGAACAGAGCAGACCTGCTTTGAAAACGACGCCTTCTTAGCAAGGAAGGTTCAGGCACGCTGTCACCACCACCACATTTTTGGATGCATCCCAAGCAATCGGAGACATCACGGGGGTCCAACTCATCTCCCGCCCCCCACCCTTTTTCAATCTATTCAATAACCTTATGAGAGGAGATTATGCTGTGTGCTCACCTCCTTTTGCAGGAAAAAAAAGAACACCCCAAAGAGCCCATCCAGAGCCCTTGCGACTACATGACGGACTACATCTACCACCTCCCCCAAGTGTAGGGAGGGGAGGGGATGGGTGTTGTAGTCTGCCTAGTTGGGAAGGGGACTTAGAAGGAGGCTAAAACTTGCCTCACACCCAGAACCCCAATTTTTAAATGGACAGGCTGGGCAGCAAGAAATTGTCATGGAGGGGAGAAAAAATCTTAACACATTCTGAGTGTTTTTCTTGTAGCCTAAAGGAACCTACTTGGGATTAAGGAACAGGGGTTACTGGGGGGCTTGCTGTTGGGTGCCCTAAAGTTGACGGTGATGGGCAACCCTAAAGCAAACCTATCCTGGGGTTTTCTGGGCAAGATTTCATCAGAGGGAGTTTGCCAGTGCCTTCCCCAAAGCTGAGAGAGTGTGAGTGGCCCAGAGTGGGCTCCCACGGCTAGGCAGGAGGAATTCGAACCCCAGTGTCCCAGAATCCAATGGCATTTCCGCACTGGGCTGTTATAGCGCGATGATTCCACTTCCAACCTCCTATGGAATCCTGGGGTTTGCAGTTTCGGGAGGGGCCGGCCGGTCTCTCTCTGGTTCTCTCCCGCCAGCCCCTCCCGAAACTGCAAACCCCAGGATGCCAGAGGAGGTTGAAAGTGGAATCATCGCGCTATAACAGCCCAGTGTGGAAATGGCCCAAGTCCAAAACTACACTCCCTTGGCTGGTCTTTTCAGGCTGCCACCCCACTGAGTGGGACAGAAACCACCACACGTGTGCGTGTGCGCAAAACGATCCCCTCTCCTTATCGCCCAGGCCCACAAGTGGGGGGTGGGCAGGGAGGGCAGGCGCCTGCCTCACTTTCCTTCCCCGAGGGGCTGAGGCGGGGGCGGCCCGGAGATCCAGGCGCCGGGCTTGCCCCCACTCGCCAGCCAACATCCTGCCCGCTCCAGAGCGCTTCCTTGGCACGGGCTGGCAGGCTGGCATCGCGCCTCCCTCCGCCGGAGGCACCCCGCGCTTTTTCGATGGGTGCGACCCGGTGCGGAGGAAGGGGGCGGGGGAGAGGGCCCCCCAACGCTTCCAATCCCCCTCCTCTTCCAATGCATTTCCAAATTCAGCCCCAGTCTTGCAAAAGGTAAGAAAGACATGCTATTTGTAAGTTGTTCGCTGCCTTGATCCATATGGAGAGGCGGGATACAAATAAATAAATAATAATAAAGAATAATAATAATAGCCCAAAGTGTGGATGCATTTCTCAGAGGGGAATAATTAATAACAATAAAGAATAATAATATTATAAAGAATAATAAAGGGGGGCAGGCACACTCCCCCTGGAAGTGCCCCTGCCCCCCTCTCCCAGCGTCAACGACCCCAAGGCCTTTCCGGTTGCAGGGGGAGCGGGAGCCAGAAGCGGGTGGTGCTCCTGAGCATGTACAGAGTGCCTTCCTTCCAGAGAAGTACAAATAAATAAATAATAATAATAATAATAATTAATAAATAAATAATAAATAATAATAAAGAAAGACCCCTGGAAGTGTGCCTGCCCCCCTCTCCCAGGATCAACGACCCCAAGTCCTTTCCGGTTGCAGGGGGAGCGGGAGCCAGAAGCGGGTGGTGCTCCTGAGCATGTACAGAGTGCCTTCCTTCCAGACAAGTACAAATAAATAAATAATAATAATAATAAATAAATAATAATAAATAATAAAGAAAGACCCCTGGAAGTGTGCCTGCCCCCCTCTCCCAGCGTCAACGACCCCAAGGCCTTTCCGGCTGCAGGGGGAGCGGGAGCCAGAAGCTGGTGGTGCTCCTGAGCATGTATAGAGTGCCTTCCTTCCAGACAAGTACAAATAAATAAATAATAATAATAAATAATAAATAAATAATAATAAATAATAAAGAAAGACCCCTGGAAGTGTGCCTGCCCCCCTCTCCCAGCGTCAACGACCCCAAGGCCTTTCCGGCTGCAGGGGGGAGCTGGGGCCAGAGGCTGGCGGTACCCCTGAGCATGTGCAGAGTGCCCTCCTTCCAGCCAAGAGGGGAAGCCCTCTGTTCCCAGCAACCCCAGCCGGGCCCTTACCATCTCCTTGTGGCGGGAGATCCAGGTGTCCAGCAGCAGCTCCAGCCGCGCCTTGTGGAACTTCTTGGTGGTCTTGACGGCGATGAAGACGTCTTGCGGGGACAGGTCCTCCGCCGGCCGCCTCGGCGCCCGCCCTTCCTCGGCAGCCTCGCCGCCGGACCGCGCCTCCCTCTTGCCCCGGGCCAGCTGGGCGAAGTAGGCGCTGAAGCTGCGGGCGTCGGGGAGCCTCTGCCCCGAGGAGCCCGCGCTCCGCAGCTGCCGGAGGAGCGCGCCGGGCGGCTGGGCGCCGCCGGGGCCGCCGGGGCTGCTGCCGGCGTCGAAGGGCTGGAGGAGGCTGAGCACCTGCCCCTTCTGCTGGTCCACCACCAGCACCAGGAAGCAGGTCAGCATGGAGCCCACCAGCGAGAGGAGCAGCCTCTTCCCGCAGCTCTTCAGCATCGCGCCGGGTCCACCGGGCGGCCCCAAACCCTGGTCCCGGGGGAGACCGAGCCCTGCGATCGCCGCCGGCCGGGCTTGCCTGGCTTTCCCCGTCGCCCCTCCGCTCGCTCCGGCTGCACCGCAGAAGCACCTCCGCTCCCTGCCCAGGTTGCTCCCGTTTGCAGCCCCGCAGCGGAGCTCTGCAAAGCCAGCTCGCGAAGGGGCGGGGCTTCCTCGGGCCACGCCCATAAGGAGGGAAAGGGGCGGGCTCAGAACGTTGGAAGAGCGAAGGGGCGGGGCCTGGCGGGGCTGAATGGGACCGGAGAGGGAGATCGCTGGGGAGGGGGTTTCTGGGGCTATTTGGGCATTGGACTGCTGTAGCCGTGAGGTAGATTTGAGACCCTTTCCGCGCTGCAGTGTTAAAGCGCTGCTATTCCACGATCAACCTCCTATGGAATTCTGGGGTTTGTAGGTTAGGGAAGGGCACTTTGGATTCTCCAATTCTATGACTAGGAAGGAGAGGGCTTGTTTTCTGCTGCTCCAGAGACCAGGACAAGGGGCAATGGATTCAAGCGGCGGGAAAGGAGATTCCACCTGAACCTTAAGAGGGGACAGGAGAGCCATGTTTAAATATTTGAAGGGATGCCACGTAGAGGAAGGAGAGGGCTTGTTTTCTGCCGCTCCAGAGACCAGGACAAGGAGCAATGGATTCAAGCTGCAGGAAAGGAGATTCCACCTGAACCTCAGGAAGAACTTCCTGACAGTCAGGGCTGTCTGGCAGTGAAATCTGCTGCTACCTCAATGGAGTGTGGTGGAGTCTCCTTCCTTGGAGGTTTTTAAGCAGAGGCTGGATGGCCATCTGTCGGGAGTGCTTTAGGGGGTTCCTGCATGGCAGGGGGTTGGACTGGATGGCCCCTGGGGTCTCTTCCAACTCTACATTTCTATGATTCTATGCTTCTCAGCCAAGAGCTCTTTGGTCTCGGTAAACTACAAACCCCAGAATTCCACAGGGCGTTGAAAATGGAATAGCAGCAGTTTAACACATAGTGCGGAAATAGCCTGACTCAGACCCAAATTGGACTTAAGTCGCTTGGGTGGCTCTATCAGGAATAAATGATGCACTGGCTGGACTCAGGACTTATGTATTTAGTGACTGAGTTGCTGCCCTTGGTTCAGTCACATAATGCATTCGTCCAGAAACCTTAGGACTCTGAAGGTCACCTCCATCCCTTTTGGTCTGCGGGTCACATGGCGACCTGTCTCCAGCCCAAATTGTGGGTGCATTTCTCAGAGGGGAAAAGCAAACAGGTTAAGCAATGGGCTTGGATGGGGGCTTGAGGTCTGCTCAGTGGACTCTCCCTGCTGCCTTGTGGGGAGCTTTCTAAAACTTTTCCTAAGAGCAGCAGGCAAGACTGGCCCCCAGAGTGCAGGGGGTATTTCTCAGGCCATTTCTGCACTAGCCTGTTATAGCACAATGATTGCACTTTCAACATCCTCTGGAATCCTGGGGTTTGCAGTTTTGGGAGGGGCCAGCTGGCCCCTCCCAAAACTGCAAACCCCAGGATTCCAGAGGATGTTGAAAGTGGAATCATCATGCTATAACAGGCTAGTGCGGAAATGGCCTCAGAGGGGAACAGCAAACATGTAGGCAATGGGCTTGAGGAAGAAGAATCCTTCTAAAGCTTTTGAAGCTTAAGTAATGCGTAGTAGGAAGGATCCTATTCCCCACTTCTGAAAGATCCTCCAGCTTCAGAAATGGCAAGTAAGAAGGATCCTATTCCCTTCTTCCAAAGCTGCAGGTGGCAAAATCACAAACGTGGAGGACCAACTCCGCTTAAATTGTTAAAACTGACTTTATGTGACTCTGTCCAGAAATTCTGGAATATAGGTTGGGTTATAAAGTTGGTTCCCAGACTTGAGACTTGACTTGAAAATATCTTCAAGGACTTGAGACTGGGAGTAAAAGACTTAGAGCCTTTTCACACTACGTTGTTATAATGTCATTATTCCACTTTCAACGCCCTATGGAATCCTGGGATTTGCAGTTTAGGGAGGGGCATTGAGAATTCTCCGCCAGAGAGCTCTTTGGCCTCAGGAAACTACAAACCCCAGAATTCCACAGGAGGTTGAAAGTGGAATAATAGCACCATAACTGTGTAGTGCAGAAATGGCCTTATATACGTCATTGTGTTATGGTGCTATGATTCCACCTCCAACATCCTATGGAATCCTGAGGTTTGCAGTTTAGGGAAGGGGCCTTTGAGGATTCCGTACGATATTGAAAGCAGAATCATAGCACTATGATAGTCTAGTGTGCAAATGGCCTCAGTTTAAACGGAGAAGAAGGAAAGGGGAAGGCATCTTGTGCCACCTTTAAGACTGCGGTTGCATGCCTTCGAGTCGTTTCCGAGTTACAGCGATTAAACCATTGGGTTTTCTTGACAAGACTGAATCTGAGGAGGTTTGTTCTTGGCTTCCTCTGAGGCTGAGAGAGTGCAGCTTGCCCGAGATCCCCCAGTAGCAGAGCAGGCCTTGGAATGTTGGTCTCTTCTATCTGCAAAGAGGTCTCCCTCTCTTTCCCTCCTGCCTCCCACTTTGCTGAGCATTGTTATCTCCCCCCCCGGGAGTCACATCATCTCATGATAAGGCCAAAGTCAAGATCTGATGAGAGAAAGATAAAAAGCTGGTTTTCAATCTGGAAGAAAAGCACTGTGACACTATAGAGTCAGGGTTCCTCCAAGCCAGAACTTGGAACATTTATTTCAAGCTGATTGGCATAAAAAGGACAGTTTCATAGTGCTTCAGTACCACTTTAATCGCTATGGTTCCATCCCATGGAATCTTGGAATTTGTAGTTTGAGGTGCTTAGACTTTTCTGCAAGAGAGCTGTAGTGCACACCCCTGACCTACAGCAGTAGAGTTCCCTAGCTGAGCATTCCAAGTCCCTCTCCAAACTACAAATCCCAGGATTCCTAGGGATGAGGCCAAGGCAGTTAAAGTAGCATGAAACTGATCTAACTGTTCAGTGCAGATGCAACTGTAATGTTACAAGGAGAGAGGAAGCCCTAGTTTTGTGGCAAGACAGCGTTTGCTGTTTGCATGCCAGCTGGGCCTAGAATCCTCAGGGCAGAAAAAGCCCAAGATAATTGAGGCAACCTTGACTCTGAAGCTGGTCTTCTAAGCCTTTGGGCTGAAGAAGGGAGCAGGACTGGACAGGTACAGACCGTTTGCAAAATTCTTCACCCACATTAATCACTAAGCTCAGATTTCCGGAATAACTTCAAGGAGAAAGGGGACAAAAGGCATGGTAGTAGCCCGATTTTCATCACTCGTTCATGGGTATGCTAAAACTGCAAGGAGTTTTTTTTCCTGGTCAGTCTGAGCTTTTCACCCACTGCCTCATTTCATACCTTTTGGGGGCTTTAACCTAGGCTGCTCCAACACCCTTCTTGCACGGCTGGATGAGTTGTGCAGACTCTCCAACCAGCATTGCTCTGTACCTGAAAGGCTGTGCCTAGACTAGAAAATGCATCTGCTTGACCTCCAGGTAGAGAGAAAGCAGAATAAAAAGGTAAAGATCCTTGCTTTTGGAGCCTAAATACCCTAAAAGCACCAGATCCCATCCGATATTGGAAGCTAAGCATGGTCAGCCCTGGTTAGTACTAGGATGGGAGACCACCAATGAATACTAAGTGCTGTAAGCTACATTTCAGAGGAAGGAACTGACAAACTACCTGGAAGTATTCCTTGCCTATGAAAACACCGTGAACTTATAGTGCTATCATTCCACTTTAACTGCCATGGCAACATCCTGTAGAATGCTAGGGTTTGTACTTTAGGGCGAGGCGTTTAGAATTCTCCGCCGTAGAGCAGAACTGAATGTAAAAGCCAGCTATTTACATGCAGCAGCATGAGAACAGATGTCTTCCTTGACTTAATGCACCCCAGTGTTATATGAAGATCATTTTTGGGTGGAAAAGAGGATGGATGTAATGAGCATAATCACTTGGGGATGCTCCATAAAAATACACGCAGCTGCAGAAGATATGGTTGGCATATGGCAGGGTATTCCACATGGCTTCCTTAGAGCTGCAATTAGGATCCCCTTCCATCAATGCCCGACCTACCACATACAGAATTTTTCAAAAGTTAGTTACCTTTCTTACCATCTGCAATGGGCAAAAAGAGGGAAAAGCAACATCTGGCCTTCCAGACGGTTTGGAACTGCAACTCCCATCATCCCTATCACGGCTGTCTTTGCTGGGAGTAATAGAGTTGCAAGCCAACAACAATGGGGGAAAATCAAGGCTGGCAATCCTTGATCCAAAAGTACCGCCTCCAACCAGGCCCCCTTCAGATGTGCTTAACAAAAATTCCAACTATCCCTAGCCTGCCTAGGGATACTTACAATTGTATATCTGTGTATACTGGTAGCATTGTGTTGATATTACTGCACACCAGTCCACTATATAATGCAGAGGTGGGTAAATTCCTTTGGGAAACAAAAGCTCACCAGTGGGTATTGGGGGGCAACTTAGAGGACCTCAAATGCCCTCTAGGAAGAGGGGATATTTTGGGCACATGTTGAGGCCCCTCTAGATAATTCTAGGCCCATAAAAAACATTTTTTAAAACCAGAAAGTGAGTTCCAGTCACTTCCTGTTATTAGGAAAAGGCTTTTCCTGAGCATACAATCATTTAGGGAACCCCAAAGTATGGGAAAATATGCCTCCGCAACCCCTAGAGGTCATTTGGGGCAAAAATGGACTTTTGCAAGGGTTTTGCAGGGGTAGGTGGCTCTATAACATCTTCTGGGGGTTAACGTGGCCTCCTAGTATTCAACATTTCCCCGCTCTGGTGTAACCTGTCTTCTTATGTTTTCTCATTGTCCTCATATGGTTGTTTTTAATGTAGTAGTTATATCTAATGAGTCCTCAATGAATGTTCCAGGCCATTTATAACGAGGCTATAAAAACAATTAAATGCAACTGTCCACACCGCTTCCAACGATGCCTTCAGTGCAATTGCTGATGAGTTTAGCAAGGAATGAGAAATGGCTCAACTTGTCTCCCACTTTTAGGAGGCAAAAATGGAAAAATCAGAGCAATTGGAAAGGAAGGATCAGCTAGAATTCTGAAGAGGGCTTCACACCGCAACATTCTGTTGCAGATCCTCACCTACAAAGGCATTTGGTAGTTGAGGGGGCAGCATGGTGGTAAATCTGCTCTTTGGTAAATCTTCTCTTTAAAGCATCCATCAAGGATGTTGACGCCACTATGCAATATAACTTCAGCACCTTGGATAGCTCCTTTAACTTTCAGGCTAAAACCCAGAATGGACTCACTGCCCCACTGACACTAGATTTCCCCAGCCTCTGCTGCCTAATTGTATGTGCCTGTTTTTTCATTACAGTGCAATGCTGTGCTTAGAAGGGAGCAAGGTCTATTCAACTCGAATGGTAAATATGCATTGGATTGTGTGTCCCTGAAGGAGTTAATTCCATGATTAATCCTTGCAAGGCAAGACTGTTCATTAGCTGAAAGCATATTGTTGGCTGATAGGCCTGGAAGCGTAGCTTTTTATGATGTGCCAAGTCACAAGTGCGGGGCTCTATTCCTGGAACGAACTTGACGCACATTTCAAGTGGGGAGGCACGGAGATAATCCATGTAGGAGAAAATGTTGCAATGCCAAATGCATTTTGTTTAGGCCGCAAGCTCAGAAATAGCTTTGGAGATAAACATGTTATTCTGGAAAACCGGTTCTTGGGACCCTTGCCAGAGTTACCTTTTTTGCATCACAACTCCCAGAATCCTCCAGCATGGGGAACTGGAATGCACAATGGAGGCAGTCCCGAAAGATGTCCATTCAACTTCTGCTTAAAGATCTCCAAAGAGGGAGACTCCATCACCCATTCCACTCTAGAACAGCCCTTACAGTCTGGAAGTTCTTCCTAATGTTCAGGTAGAATCCCGTTTCTTGCAATTTGAATCCATCTTGTTCTGCTCTCTGGAGCAGCAGAAGAGAAGCTTGCTCCATATTCTATGTGACAGCCCTTCAGATATCTGAAGATAGCTATCATGTCACCTCTCCATCTTCTCCAAGCTAACCATCCCCAGCTCCTTCAGTTGCTCCTCTTAAGGCTTGCTTTCCAGACCTTTGATCATCTTGATTCCCTTTGCTGGACATGTTCCAGCTTCTTTCTTCAATTTTCAATCTTTCTTCAATTGTGGTGCCCAAAACTGGACACAGTATTCCAAATGAGGCCTGACCAAAGCAGAATAGACGAGCACTATAATTTCCCTCAACCTGATCAAAAAAGGTTTAAAAAAACAACCAAAATGTTCTACATTACGCTAGCAAAGTAGTTTGATTCCCACTCATTGCTTTTGAAATGACATTACTTTAGAAATGTAACTATGGTATCCCCTTATTATCACCAAGCAACCGTTACACCTATCTGCATTACTTCTAATGAGTTGTGTACAAGTTGTAATGCAATATATCCAAACTCTAACCCATTATGTCCAAAACTCTGATAAAATCCCTGAGTCCAACATGTTGTGACTTGCCTGACTGGCAAAGGGATCGAAATAGAAATCCATCCGGAATTCTAGGGTCTTATGTCCAAAACCTCCAATGTGTTACATCCAAACTCTGATAAAATCCTTGAGTCCAACATGTTGTGACTTTCCTGATTGGCAAAGGGATTGAAATAGAAATCCATCCGGAATTCTAGGGCCTTATGTCCAAAAACTCCAATGTGTTACATCCAAACTCTGATAAAATCCCTGAGTCCAACATGTTGTGACTTGCCTGACGGGCAAGATTGGACTGAAATAGAAATCCATCTGGAATGCTAAGGCTGTTTTCAAAGGACATCCCAACACAAGGGCATCCTCTGTCCCAGTTGCCTTGGCTCTCCAGCTCTGGATGCCTCCCAAAGGGATGGCGATGTATCAGACAGATGTTGAGGTCTCTGTCGGGCCAGCTGTTGCTGCTGGCACTGCATTGCCAACCTGCTCTTTGCCGTGGCTGCACACAACGTGGGCAACAATGGCCGCTCTGTCCAGCCCAGCATCCCTGAGGCCTGCAGACTGTCACCCTGACAAAGACCCCAGTCTTCAAGGACTCACAAAAAGTGATTGCCACAAACTTCCCCCCCCACTTCTCCATTTGGCTGCAGGCGGAAGACAGCCGGAGATGGTAGCCTTGTGTGTCTGCTGGGATTTGACTGCAAGAGCTTCAGGCTCTGAGACAGCAGGAAGGCAATGTATGCCCGTCCAACAGCCTGCCACTTCAGCTGGGCAAAACAGAGCCCTTCCCTCCCCATCCCAGCTCATTGTTTCATCAGAGGGAAGCTCCCAAGAGAGACTCTGGTGGACTCCAGGCCCCGTGTCCCCTCCATTCCCTGGACTTCCCCTCCAGGCGTCGGCTCTGTGTTTTTGGCTTGGGCTGAAAGATTTGACTGTCTGCTGAACCCAGATCAGATGAATTTATGTTAAAAAAAAAAGACTGGAGTCCCCCCCACCCCTTTCCCCACCCCATGCAGGAAGTTTTTGCCAGGAAATTGGGCCGCATCTCTCAACTGGCTGCATGCACTACACTTTCCATGTTGGTTTTATTCAGGAACAATGAGTTAACTATGTGCTGTCCCCATATATACAACCCATTTGGCAGATTGCATTTGCTGTTCTAAATTCAAGAAAAGAAATTGCACTCAGATATTAAGAATAACTTCCTGAAGGGAAGTACTCTTTGACAGTGGAACAGACTGTTTCAGAGCATAGTGGATTCTCCTTTGGAGGTCTTTAAGCTGAGTTTAGATGGCTATTGTTTGGGAGTTTTTTAGCAGAGGGTTGGTCTAACTGGCCTTTTTGGTCCTTTCCTACTCAGTGATTCTGCTGCCCCTCCTCTTCTTCCTTTGGCAGAGCCCAAGAGTGGGGAAACTGCCCCTTTTCAGCAGATGTTGCTCATTGATTTTTATTTTTATTTAAATCCCACCTTTCTCCTGCCAAGGGACCCCAAGGTGGCTTACGACATTTAAAATAAAAGTTTAGCTGTTATAAAAGTTTTAAAGAAACCAATTGCTTCTCTTAAAATAGTTTTAAAATACATTTGAAGCATAGTTAGAAACAAAATAAAAGCAGAGAGCACCGTTTTAAACAATATTCTGTGACATGATTAAATGCCTGTACAAATTAGCCTGCCAGTGAGAAGAGAGCCGGTGAGGGATAACTGGACCTCTAGTGGGAGAGAGTTCCACTGTTTAGGAAAGTTTTGATGAACATTTACCTTGTTGACGGTATTGGGCACTGAAGAGAGGAGGCACCCCGCTGAAACTCCCATTGCAGCTGGTGGCCTTTGTTGCCTTTCTCCCACCTATAACTTACCTAATCCCGTTTTAACGCCAAGGCAATTCATATATGGTGTAATCGTGGATGGAAATACTCTCCAGATTGGCAAAAGCATGCACAGTCAGAAAGGAAGGAAGCGTGACAAAAGTCAATCTGGCTGCCATAGTGTCGGTCCTGATCTGTGACCACTTGGTGAAATAAAATCTAATTCCGCACTTCGTATGTTGGCGCATGCAACATTCCCCGTCCCGTTCCCCAAGACTGGGGCTGTCTCTCTGTTGGGAAAAGGTCATACAGGAGACCACCTGCTTTCTCCATTCCTCATTGAAGCATTCCCCGGCCCAATCCCACCCCCCCATTGATTGTTATTTTGGCCAATTGTTTGTTTGCCTGGGTTGGAGACTCCATTCTCTTTGTGGGAAGCTGTGGCGCATTGTTAGACAAAGAAAGAAGCATTTCCCACCCAACCCTCACACCACACCGGCCCCTTGACTTCAAAAGACTTTTTCAGGCTCTGTCCAGGATTAAAAAGAACAGGTGGATGCTGCAAGCATTGTTGAGAACGGAGGAGGAGAGCGAAAGGCAACAGGGAGTTGCAAACACATGTGGAATGCATTGTCTGCTTTGGCTGGGAGGAAGGAAGTGGGTCCCTCCTCCCTATCCCAGCTTTGTTCTTTCTTTAGGGTAAAGTTGTGAGTCAGGTATCAAAGTTACAAATGGACTTGGTGTCCCTCACTTTTTGCTCAGCTATGTAGCCCACAGGTTGTGCTTTCAAGTCACCTCTCAATGTATCACAATCTCATGACTTTCACAGGGCCCCTCCCGAAACTGCAAACTCCAGGATTCCATAGGAGGTTGAAAGTGAAATCATCACGCTATAAGAGTGTAGTGCAGAAATTCCCTGCAACTGATCCTTTGCAAGCAGAGCAAAGGACAATTACAGTCAACAGGAAAGTTAAAGGCACACGCATTTGTTGTAGGTTCTTTACTATGTAGTGACAGACAAAAGTGGTATTTCTTATTTCATTCTGCACCCACGCAAACCCTCCTCTTGTCTTGATTTGGCGAGGACAGACCCCTTATTTCTCTGTCATCCCACTTTTTCAGCTGCTCTTAAAAATGCCCCATCGTCGCCCTCTGTCTTCCATCTCCCCGCTTTGTCCTCGGCTTACTCCAGTTGGTGCAAACTAGGCTCAAAGTATAAAAGTAGTTTGCACTCAGTTAACCTGGTCAGCAGGGGGGCAGGAGAGGACAGAATCTTGCCCTTCCCTGTAGGCTCAGGGAAAAGCAAGGAATTTCAGAGGGTTTTCTTAAGCAAAAAAATTCTCAGAGGTGGTTTGGCCAGTTTCTTGCTGTGAAGTCTATTCTACAGCACCTGATATTTGTTGGCAGTCTCCCATCCAATTACTAACCAGGGCTGACCCTGCTTAGCTTCCAAGATCCGACGCCTTTAGGGTATTAGGTATTGGAGATGAATTAAGATGCCAAATAGGACCCACAACTGGATGCTGCAGGTCCCAACAATCCAACTCTTACCGAATGGGAAGATTTTTGGAGGGGAACCATGATCTATGGAAATTTAGAGCGGCTGACCTGAATAAGGCCTTAAAGAAGACCCTGAGAAAGGTTGACAGGGAGAGAGAGGGAACAAGAGGCTGCAAAGAGAGGAAACAACAGGGGACTGAGTTGCTGAAAAGGGGGGCAGAGGAGCGAGAGAGGAGCCTTATTGTGTGGCCGCCAAAGAAGGTCACCAATGAGTTAAACTGGTTAATGTGTTGGGGCGGCTTCCTTAGCCCCATTTGTAAGAAAGCAAAGCAGGGAGACAAAAGGCGGAGGGGGGGCCTCCTTTCAGGAAAAGCAGACTCCCTTTAAAAGGATTTCATTCTCCTTTTCTGTCCCTTGAATGGAATTTAGTGGTGACTCCTTCACGGCTAAGATGCCCCTCTCTCTCTCTCTTTTTTGGGGGCGAGAGTGGGCCAGTCTCCCAGCCTCCCTTCCTCACCACATTCTTCTCTCCCCAGCAACCTCGACAACCCTCTCAGCCAGCCCATTGTAGCCCCCGTTGTTGCAAAGGGGAGAGACCGGGCCCAAGGAACGGAAAATGGGGCCCGGAGAAAGCTTTGAGGCTGCGTGAAAGCAGGTGGCATAAGGGGGTGTCCCCGAGCCGCCTGGTTTCTCATGCATGTCATTCAGGGTGACTTTTCACATGGGGTGGAAAAATAATAGGGGAGGAGAAGAACAGGAGGGAGAGGGTGGCTGTTAGATTCTTTGGGCTGCTTTAACCAGTCGCAAGGACTTACTACGCCACCTTGGCCTTTGTCAGGGACAAGCCGTTGTTGGGAGATGCAGACAGCGGAGCCGCTCATCCTGGCAAAGCAGCTGCTAGAATTTGGAGAGCTGAGGAGGGGGTGCTAAACTTATTAGAGGTGGGGTGTGCACAGAAAGAAGAATCTTGTGCTGCCACTGGCTGTTTTCATTTATGCATTCTGCAAAGTAGAAACAGGGACAGGATCTTCAGTGCCATCACTGTGCCGTCACTTGCCCTATCCATTGCAATGTGACTCCTAACTACGTAGGTTAGCCTTAGACCATTTCCGCGCTAACCTGTTATAGTGCTATTATTCCACTTTCAACATCCTAGGGAATCCTGGGGTTTGCAGTTTAGGAAGGGGCCAGCCAGCCCCTCCTTAAACCGCAGGATTCCATAGGATGTTGAAAGTGGAATAATAGCACTATAACAGGCTAGCGCGGAAATGGCCTTATACTTTGCACTCAAAAACTAGCCAGCAGAGCTTCCGTGGCCAGCTGTCTTGTGAGGCAGCATGTTGAAGATACCTTAGGAAGCCGATATGGGATGGAATGAAAGATCAACAAACTGCTCATTTATATCTTGTTATTGCTGTATTTCTGCTGCGAGGGAGAGGGATCAGCATTCTGGGACATTTTCCTACATGTGCCAGAACAACTTGGCTTGTTTGGAATACTACACAACTTGTCTTGGGTGGGGTGGGGGTAGTTACTGCTCTGGCTCAGGCAGCAAAATATCCTGGGCTATCCAATTAGCATTTCTATTTTACACAAGCAGAGTGCTAAAGATGAGAGTGCTAAAGATGATAAATTAGCCCAAGGACAGAGATGTCAGCTTTTTTTCCTCTCCAAAGTTTGGAGAAGTTAGGTTTCTGGAATACATACTCCCAGAGAACTTCCCAATCAATATGGCTGGGGGGATTCTGGGAGCTGCAGTCCAAAAACTCCTCCCTTTTCCAGCTTCCAGGTTGGGAATCAGAAACCCAGAGAAAGGTGAGCAAAATGGTAAAAGGTCTGGAAACCATGACCTGTGAGGAACAGCTTTCGAGGCTAGGCATGTTTAGCCAGGAGATAAGGTTAAGAGGCAACACAATAACCATGTTTAAATATTTGAAAGATGTTGTATGGAAGATGGGGAGAGCATGTTTTCTGCTGCTCCAGAGACTAGGACATGGAACAATGGCTTCAAACTCCAGGAAAAAAGATTCTACCTAAACATTAGGAAGAGCTTCCCGATGGTAAGGGCAGTTTGGTAGCGGAATACACTTGGATATGGTGGAGTCTCTTTCTTTGGAGGTTTTTAAACAGAACTGGATGGCCATCTGTAGGGAATGATTGGACTGTGTTGTCCTGTATGCCAGGCAGTTGGACTGGATGTCCCTTGGGGTCTTTTCCAGCTCTATGATTCTAACCTTTGGAGAGCTATTGCAAAATATTTCCCAGAGGTCTCCCAGTACACACCAGACTATTTTCTTATTGCCTGTAGTCTGATCTTTCCATGGCAGTCCCCACAGAAGGTTACCACATGTCCTGTTCCATTTTGGGATGTGCTGGAATGCCCCTGTGCTGAGCCATCTCCCTCTCACCTCCTCCAAGAAGGGATATCTTTGTAAGCCAGTGCTCGGCTATTAGCATCATTCCTCGCAGCAGCCCACGACGGGCTGGCTGGCTGAGAGTCAATCGAACTCCATACCTTGCCAAGTGTTTCCTTCTGGAAATAAGTGTTTTTGGCCCATAGCTTTCCAGGTGACAGCACAAAGCTCAAGCATCAACAACCGTCTTCTTGAAATAATCTGAGACGGGCTCCAGCCCTGCTGGGACATGCAGTGAAGTTAGAAGGCAGCAGATTGCTACAAGGAAATGGTTCTTAATATATTATTTATCCGTTGATTAATTAACTTGTTTGGCTCCAGCGTTCCTGTTGACAAGGGAGATCTCCGCGTGTATATTGCATTTGTGACGCAAAGATTGCAGACCTTCCAACATTTCACAAATGGAAACTTTCCGAGACGTGTGTGTCCAAACAACATCAGAGTGTGGTCAGGATGGCAAAGTTATTAATGCAGGTTTGGAAAGGTTGCCACAGTTTGCTTGTGCCTGAGCCTATTGGGAAGGGAAAGGCTACATCCACTCTTCTCCATTCCTGCTAAGTTAGATGAATACAGATTACATTTCTACTTTGAATTCACTTGAAATAAGCTGAGGGGAGAGCCAGCGTGATGTAATGGTTTGAGTGTGGAACTACAACCATGTTGACCAGGTGCCATGGCTCCATCCTATGAAATCCTGGGATTTGCAGTCTTGTTAAGGACTTAAAATTCTCCACTGCACTCCCTTCAACTATAGCTTTAGAACTCTCTGGTAGGGAATTCTAAGTATCTCATCAAACTACAAATCCTGGGATTCCATAAGATGCATCCAGGACAATCAAAGTGGTATGAAACTGACATAGCTATGTAGTGCAGACACACCCTAAGACAGTCTTGATAGATCTCTTTCTTTCATAGGCTTGCACTTATTTACAATATTTGGGAAGACCCTGCTGCCTTCCTTTTACATTCTTCACTTTGCATCTTCCCTGCTTTTCCAGAGTTCTCACAGTTCCTTGTATTCCTCCCACCCTGGGCAGATGGATCATCACCCTTCCTTCTCCTTAGCTCGGCCCCAATCTCTTCCTCCCTCTGCATTTCTCCATTGCCATTTAAAACCTCTTCTTTTGGATCCGGCCCAACCTGCTGGGCTCCTTTCATTGGAGCACTTCACCAAAGGGAGTGATTCACATTGAAATCTGGGCTTTGTGTCGTGTGAACAATTGCCTTAATAGGCCGGGGTGCGAGGTTCTGTTCGCTGCTGGCAGACGCTTGGGGCCCGATGACATTAGAAGTCTGACATTTATGCTTGGCCTTTCTCATGCTGGCCTTCAGTGTCTTTGGTGGGCTTTGCAAACCCAGAAATCCTTGAGGGATATCTTCTTTAATTCCACCCCCCTTTTTGTGTTGGCAACACAAGCTGTTGTCCTGCATCGAATAGGAAGCACTGACAACTACACATGTCCCAGATTGTCCAAATATTAGCAGCCAAAGCAACTTTTGCAAGACAGCAGCAGAGAGAGGAAGAATTCTTTGTGTTGTTTGCTTCAACATATCTTCATCTCATCCCTATTAAGCAGAGGCCATGCTCACATACGTATGTTACCCCTAAATTTTTTTATCCATGGGGTGCCTAGCTACCATTTTCCTGGGTTCCTCCCCACCAGAGCTTTGGGATGTTACTTTCTGAACTACAACTCACAGAATCTTGTAGCCAGCATGGCTAAACTTCCTGCAGGACTCTAGAAGTTGTGGTCCAAGAAGGGAACTTTCCTAAACTCTGGTTGTTTTAGAGGTCCAGCGATTCTTCCAACCCCCGAGTCTCTAAAAGTAAAATCCCTGAGTTAGAGAAAAGGGCCCATCATGTTTTCTGCTTGTGGGACAAGCTTGTTTTCTACTCCTCCAGAGACTAGGACATGGAGCAATGAGTTCCAACTACAGGAAAAGAGACTCCACCTAAACATTAGGAGGAATTTCCTGATGGTAAGAGCTATCCGATGGTGGAATACACTTCCTGGGAGTGTGGAGGAGCCTTGTTCTTTGGAAGTTTTCAGAGACTGGATGGCCATGTCAGGAATGCTTTGATGGTATATTGCTGCATGACAGGATGGGGTTGGACTCCATGGCCCTTGTGCTCTCGTCCAATTCTACGATCCTATAAAGAGTAGCATATCAATGCACTAATGGGTTCTGATCTCACCCCCACAAACTGGAATGAGAAAAGAAGAGTGGAAAGAAGGCAAATCAATATTATTCTAACCATTCCAGATCCAGCTAGGCAAAACTACTAATAGTTACACCCACAAATTATTGCATTGTTGGTTTTGTTTGGTCTCTCAATAAAGGTGACTTTAGGTGACCAGAGAACTCTGTTCAGACAGGGAAGCCATCGCTTGTTAGCAATGTAATTATCCAGTGACAAAAGTCTAGGAAGCCGTCTGGCTGAAGAGGCAGATTTAAAGAAAATATTCATTATGAGGTCTACCAACTTCAGATGGAATTACATTCTGTTTCTTAAGGGAAAAAAAAAAAACAGGGGAAGGGAGAGATATCAGCTTTGTGTGTGCGTTTTTAAAGGATTTTGGGTATATTTGTGTAGAAAAGTCCTTAAAAACCCAGCCATTGTAGTCTGTCAGTGTGATGGAATGTTTTCTTCATGGCTAACCAAGGATGGCTATCCCTCCCACTCTTTCCCTGGGGAAAGAGTTATTCAATCTCTTAACCACATACAAATATACACTTTGAAACAATTCAGCATTGGGAAAGGATAAAGAGGTCCAGAAACTGGCTTCTAAAGGGAGGGGGCGGGAAGAGGTGGGAATTTTCTCCCCGCTCTCGTTGCAATCGCTGCAGCATAGATTCCCATCTGGAATGCGCTAAATGTCTCTAGCGTCTGTGCCAGGATACAGCTTGGGAAAGTTACTTCTTTTTTGGATCCTTAACTCTTCAAATTCCCTCAGCCGGTCTGGCTAGGGGAAGATTCCAAAAGTTTTGGAATTGGAAAAGTCGTTTTTCCAAACCTGCATCTTAGATGGGTGACTTGTAGGTTTCCAGAAGTCATAGAATCATAGAATCATAGAATGATAGAAATGTAGAGTTGGAAGAGACCACACAGGCCATCCAGTCCAAACCCCTGCCATGCAGGAACACCCTCAAATCAATCCCGACAGATGGCCATCAAGCCTCCGCTTAAAAACCTCCAAGGAAGGAGACTCCACTACACTCCGAGGCAGCAGATTCCACTGCCGGACAGCCCTGACCGTCAGGAAGTTCTTCCTGAGGTTCAGGTGGAATCTCCTTTCCTGCAGCTTGACTCCATTGCTCCTTGTCCTGGTCTCTGGAGCAGCAGAAAACAAGCCCCCTCCTTCCTCTACGTGGCATCCCTTCAAATATTTAAACATGGCTATCATGTCCCCTCTTAACCTCCTCTTCTGCAGACTAAACATACCCAGCTCTCTAAGTCTATCCTCATAGGGCATGGCTTCCAGACCTCTCACCATTTTGGTCGCCCTCCTCTGGACTTGCAGTTGCTGGACTACAATGCCTATCAGCCCCAGGAAGCATAGACAATGGTGAAGGGTAGGGGTAACTGCAATCTAGCCATATCTGGAGGGCACAACCCAGTCTACTTTACATTAATTCAAGGGCGGGATTGTATGACCTCCAAGCATTGTTAAACGGTAAGTCCCAGCATTTCATTGGGCTGGAAATTGGTTTCACAAGGGGACTGGACAAACTGACTGAGGCCTATCAAGTAGCTACTCGTCATGGTGGTTATAGATTACCTGCAGCCTCAGAGACAAAAGACACCTGTCTACCAATAGCTCAGGAATCTGCCCAGGAGGCTCATGACTTCCATGTGAATGGTGGTATGCTCCCGATTATAGTCTGAACTTTAAAGGTGTTCTCCAAGGTGCTGAACCCTTTATCAAAAAACAATCCCAGAACCTTGGCTTATTTCTACACTGAACCTCCCTGTGATGCTCAGATGCCAGTTCTTTTTCCTTTTTTAAAAAAAGTTATTATGAATAAGCAAACACAGAGACAACAGAATAACAGAGCATTGAATCTTTCTCTTTGTTCACACGCATAACATCATAACATTTTTGCAATTGTTATAACAAGAAACTTGCTATAGGAAGGAAGGAAGGAAGGAAGGAAGGAAGGAAGGAAGGAAGGAAGGAAGGAAGGGAGGGAGGGAGGGAGGGAGGGAGGGAAGAAGGAGGGAAGGAAAAGAAATGGCCAGAGGGAGGGGGAATATAGGAGGTTGGTGGGAATATAGGAGGTTGGTTGGAATCTAAACCGGAGCCATTTACCTAAACCTGATTAGAAAAGCAAATAATGAGGGACACAGGAAAAAGAAGCAATAGCCCCACTATATTCTATGCTAGTCAGGAATCATCTGAGGTCCAGTGTTCAGTTCTGGGTGCCTCATTTTGAGAAGGATACAGATAGTGGGTGCAACAAGGGTGACGAGAGGTATGAAGAACAAAACCTATGAGGAAAGCTTGAAGGAGCTGGGCTTGTTCAGCTTGATGAAGAGAAGACAGAAGAGTGACATAGTTGCCCTCTTCAAAGACTGCAAGACCTGTCCCAGAGAGGAGAGGCAGGCCTGTTCTCTGCTGCCCCAGAGGGTAGGATCAGGTTTAATGGTCTGATGTTAGAGGAAGGTAGAATTCAGTTGAACATTAGAAGGAACTTCTTAATTCTAAGAGGGGCTCAACAATGAAACCAATGACCCAGAGAGGTTGGTGGAGTCTCCTCTGGATGTCTTCCAAAAAAGGCTGGAGAGCTCCCTGCGGGGGATGCTCTAGCCAGAGGTCCTGCACGGAGCAGGAGTTGAGCTCAGTGGCTTCTGAGGCCCCTTCCAACAAAATGGTTCTATGATTCTATGCTTAGAAGATACTCTTCCAGAATTATAGTCAAGGACCCTGGGGTGATGATAAGTCTGATACCTGGTATAGAAATGATGACCTTTTTTTCATGGTGGCCCCAGAATGTGACAAAGAGATAGCATCCAGGAGTTAATTCTCATCTGTACAACAGATTAGTCTGGAAAATCAGATCCACCGCTCTACTGCCATGGAAGCCACCAGACAAAAGGGGGAATGTGAGACAGAGGGTGAGGTTGTACTCACATCCTTCTCACAGTTACCTTGTTGTCTGCTATGTACTAAATAGAATAGTATGAGCAACAGAGTGCTTCTTCTATTCCTCTCTAGATATTAGGGGAAATCATCTAATAATATGGCAGCGCTGTTTGCATGACACCGTCTGCACCAAAGCTTCCAGGCAAGGCTTCTGGTCAGAGCAATAATGGGAATGATGTTACTAATCTACAAATGTACAGTAAAAAATCTTTCCACAATGCCTTTTCATTGTTTGCATTTGAGGCAACTCATAAAACAAGGCTGAGAACGGATCTCAGACAACACCAACAGCGACAAGCCCAGAGAACTATCAAGCCAGCGACCCAGCAGCAATCCGTAATCCAACAGTGAAGTGCCAAAAGCAATAGTAGCAAAACAGTGTAGGAAAGGAGATCCTTTTAAAAAGCCAGATAAGCAAAAGCCCAGGGAAATAAAATGTTGATTTAAAAACAGTCTATAGGCCAAGTGAACATGAGGTGCCTGTAATAGATCAATCTAGCAGGAGCTGGGTTTGGCAACAAAGGGGGAAATTTATGTTTGCAAAACCCTGATATCAGAAAGGCTAACTTGTCCAGGGTAAATCAAAGTGACAAAAAGTTGGTCTTGTGTAATTATGTCTGAAAAAACCAATCAAGATAGGAGATTCCTTGTAGGGACTGTTTCTCATTCTTGGTCTGAAACCGGGCCAAGCCAAAACAACAAAACTGCACGCTATGTCCTTTGCAAGGACAAGGAATGTTCCAGGGGTCCCCCTTCCCATCTTTGGCTTTCAGAGACCAGCAAGGTAGCTCAGCTGCTCCTAAACTCCCAGCTGGGAGTTCATGGTCCTTAAACCCAGAGCTGGATCTCCTCTCAAGACAGACTGAGACCCTCGCCTCAGGTGGTATAGGAAGACAGGTAGCAAATTACAACTTTTCCTGCTGAAAGGGTCACTTAGCACAAGCAGCCTTCTTATTTGGCAACTATGCAACTTTAGCTACGTCGGTGATACAGAATTGTGACCTGTGTATTTAGGAGGGGACAAAAGGATAAATTCTTTACAGTGCAGTTTCTCTTATGGATTGTCGCCTGTGTTGTACCTTTTGCCTAGGGCTTGAAGATTTGCATCCAAAATATTGTAATACAGCTGGGCAGCCCAGGCAAAAGGGTCCTGCAATCAAGTCCTTTCCTTGCACCTCATTGGATGCTTGGGTTGTTTGGGACAGTGTGTATGGCCATTTCCGCACTAGACTGTGATAGTGCCATGATTCCACTTGCAACATCCTCTGGAATCCTGGAGTTTGCAGTTTCGGGAGGGGCCACTTGGCCCCTCCCGAAACTGCAAACCCCAGGATTCCAGAGGATGTTGCAAGTGGAATCATAGCACTATCACAGTCTAGTGTGGAAATGGCCTATGTGTGAAAGTTAACAGTGAAACCAGACTGTGACAAAGAGACAGAATCCAGGGACAGATCTGCACTTGTACCATATATTCTTCTTTGAGTTTCTCTCTTTTTCTGCTCCTATAAACTACCAGTTCACTTGTGTTTTTCTTCCAGGTCCACAAGCCCTGTCAGCTATTTTACCCTTCTTATCCTTGAACCCTGAGAGACTCCTGTCTTGTGTTACTGTTTCAGGCCCAGAATGCTTTGATCGCAGCCTCCTGTAATGCTGGGAATATTTTGAAGTCTCCAACTTTTGTTCCCATCCCAGCTGCTATTGTTTCTGGGGAAGCATAAACATGGAACCCAAAGGGGACATAGAGGGGGAAATTAAAACCGTTCCGTGCTCCCCTCCATCAGCCCCCAGATGACCTCCTGCTTCACCCAATAATCCTCCACAAAGCAAATTCTTCCTGGATTATATTTTAATATCTGCAAAGCCTCCGGTTGAAAAGGAAAACAAATGGGAGAGTGGCTCATGGGTCTCCTTGGGGAGACAGGAGAGAAATAAACGAACAGCATGGACGGATTAGAGGCACCAGCAGAAGCAAGCCTGACCCTAGGAGAGAGACGGTGGCTAGGCCTGGGACGGGCGGGGGGCAATCAGGCACATGTGAACTCAGCAACAGTGATAGTTTTGGAGGTGTGGTGCTCTTTGTGCATCCTCCTAGCTACATCCTGAAGGGCAATCCAAAAATGTAGGCAAGCTGTGTTGCTCCGTAGCAACAGATTGATTCTGGGGGCAGGTCTTTTGCTAAGTTACTGGATCTTAACTGCCCATTGAAAACCATCCCACTCCCAAATATTCCATAGTACAGAAATAACTGAGAACAACATAGTGTTGCTGAAACATCCTAACTAGGATGACTGAAACTCAGCACAAGGAAACTGGGGGTGGGATAAAGTGATAAATGAGGAGCTAGTACTCCCTCCCTGTAAGTTCTGGCTGTACTATGGCACTGCTCAGCAACAACGATCCTTCCGACCCCTATCACGAGGGTCTTATTTTGAAAATGAAAAAGAGGAAAAGAACCATATTTTCAGGTCTCTTCGCATCTTGTTCTTGGATTGAAAGCACTCAATGGTGCCCCCTTGTTTGGATCAGGGCCAAAGTCTTGAAGATGGGGCAGTGTTGAACTTTGGCCATTTCCGTCCTACACCCCAGAATTCCACAGGATGCTGAAAGTGGAATAATAACACTAGAATAATGTAGTGTGGAAATGGCCATAAAGAAGGAGGAGGAAGAAGAAGAAGATGGGCATCTTGTTAGGTACTTATGTCATAACACTCAGTTGATAAGCGGTATAGAAATAAATGCTATTGCTATATTGTAAACTGATTTTTGAGCATGTAAAGGTGAACAGTGATGTCAGCAATGCTCATATTTTCAGTAGGGTACCAGAGTTGTGTCTACATCTCTGGGACCATTGTCCAACAAGCATTGTGGCCAATGTTGTACCAAGCGCAACAACTGTTGTACCAAAGCACAACAGTATACTCTCCTTCTAATATTGCAACAGATGAAAACTAGGGACATATGGAGCCAAGCAGCCTCAGAGTATGGTGAAGGTGGCAGAAGTTATTGATGAGAAGAAGACACAAGCTAGGACGGGCTGTAACAGTTTGCTTTTGCCTGAATCTACTGGGAAGGGCGAGATTCTCCCCAATTCTTCTTCCCTTCTTCAATTAATTCCTGCTGAGTTAATTGAATGCAAGCTACTTTTCCATTTTGAATTGGATTTGCAGCAATGGAAATAAGCTAGGGATAAGGAGGAAAGTGGGGGAGAAGGAGAGACAGAGATGGAGACTTTTAAAAGCAGCTGAAAATGTGGGAAAACAGAAGATTAATCAGGAGTGTCCTTGCCAAATCAGGACAGGGGAAAGATATATAACAGGACATGTTGCACATCTGGATACACTGTGCGCTAGGAGCCTCCATTGTGCAATAGAACATCTTGCCACATCGTGCGTCATCACAATTCACTGGCACGGTTGCACATCATATCAGCAACATAGCTCCATCACTGTAAAGTTATCCATCATAGCCTCCGATGCTGGATCTTGGCCAATAATGTTTGCTTCTTACCCACCTCTCCCTATAGATTTTGGTGGGGAACAACCACAGCTTAAAGATTTGCTCAGATAGTTGCTCGAGTAAGCCTCAGTGAGGACTGCGTGATTTCCCACATGCCATTTGTGACTTCTCCGTTGCTAGCAGGGACCTAAGTTGCATTGACATCTTAGATGCTGCTGCTTTTCTGTGTCACTCTATAGCCGTGACCCAGTTTTTTTCCGCTGGGGTTCACAACCACTGAAAAGCATTCTCTGGCTCTTGTTCTTCCTTCTGTTTTTTGCTGCTCTTTTACACTCTCCTTTTGAGTTTTCTTTTCAGGCCGAGATGAGGGACAAAGCAAGCTTGGCATCCCTTAAGGCGGAAAAACCACCTCCGTCCTCGGTGATTCTCCCTCCCAATGCCCTCTCTTTGCAAACAAGAGTCACATTCAGAAAACAGACAATGCGGGGCAATAATACCTAAAGCGAACATATCGAGTGTCGGCTGATTCGGGGGAACCAAACAAAATAAGACAAAACACCCAAAACGGGAAGGTTTCACTGGGCCCTTTTATTTTTCTTGCCCTTTTCTATTTTTTTCGAGGAAGAGCTTTTCAGAGAAGCTTGGTATCTCTCAGATTAGGTTTTCTCCCCAGAGAAACCTGTTGTGTCTCTATTGTCCCAGGGGCTGTGGGAATCGAAAGGCCAGGATGTCCAGGAACAATAGGGAAAGAGAGTACACACCGAACAAAACCTCTGCCAAAGGCAGAACACTTCTCCGCTCCCCGTTTCTCAATAGACCGTGCCGGGCCAACATTGGTAGCTGTACACATTTCAGGATTCCCACCTTTTAACCTGGCATGTTTTGGACACAGTCCTGCCATTCATGGCATCAAAGGGGGCAAGAACAAGGAGAAAGCCCTCCAAGTGGAGTCTGATGCCTGCCTATGGCTTTTCAGACAGACTTGCAATTGAGTCTGGGCTCATTTTATTTCCCCTTTGATTTATTTATTAATTTGGGGAATGCATGAGCCACCACCTCCCTGCCTCCCCTTCCATGTAAGCTCCCAGGATGCCTGTAACTATTCAAAGAATAAAATAGGACAATGACCAAAAATCAAATTACAAAGGGATCTTGCGGCATCTTTGAAATTAACTGAAAGAAAGAAGTCTGTAGCATCAGCTTTAATAGATTCGCTTGGCTTCTTCGGATGAGTGGAGCAAAGCACTTGTTGTACGGTGACCCAAAGGCAAAGCTATCCTGGGCTTTCCTTGGCAACACTTATTCAGAGGGGTTTTCCTTGGCCTTCCTCTGAGGCTGAGAGAGTGTGACTTGCCCAAGGTCACCCAGTGGATTTCTATGGCTGAGTGGTTTTGAGAGTCCAAGCACTCAAACCACTATATCAGGCTGGTTCTCAAAGGACTTGGGGACAGACAAAGGGTGGATAGTGTGTGTGTGTGTGTGTGTGTGTAGATGAGCAAGTAAACATACCCCTGATATTGTGGATGATGTTATAAAAGTGATACCCTGTCAAGGGCCCTTGGTGGCAGGTCTCTGCTTGCCTATAGACAGCCTCTCCCATCTCAAATAGCTAAAGTCAGACACATAACATGGAATCAGGGACAAGAACAAGACCTTGCCACAAATTCTGATGCCAACTCTGCCCTCCCATCTACTCAGCCAATATTATCACAGGGCCTAATAACATCACCCACTTGCTCATCCTCTAAGGTGATATATGCCATCCTTTGTCACCAATGCCCTTCAGCACTCTGCACTGGACAATCAGGTCCATTTCTGCACCAGCTGATGCAGTTGTTGTTGTTGTTGTCTTCAAGCCATTTCCAACACGTGGTGACCCTGGAGTTCCACAAGTGGAGTTCCACAAGTGTAACCATTCCGCAGGCACCAAAATCATTCCCAACTGTGGCAGGGCCAATATTGCATCGAGTGGATTTACTTGCTTGTCCATTCAATACCAAAGTCAGGGGGATTTTCCATGCCATTGCATTTCCATTTCCTATGTGTGGTTGTGAAAGCTGGGCAATGGAGAAAGCTGATAGGAAGAAAATCAACTTTTTTGAAATGTGGTGCTGGAGAAGAGATCTACGGATACCTGGGCTACCAAAAAAAAGATAAACTAACAGGGCCAAAAGTAAATCAAGTCTGAACTCTGCCTAGAAGCCAAGATGACTAAACCGAGACTGTTGTCCTTTGGACAGATCATGAGAAGGCATGACTCCCTAGAAAAGACAATGATGCTTGGTGATGTAAAAGGTAGTAGCAAAAGAGGAATATCACATTATGGGTGGATCGATTAAATCAAGGAAGTCACAGTCCTGAGTCTGCAAGGCCTAAGCAGGGCTGTCGATAACCAGGGGTCTTGAAGCTCTTGGTCATAAGGTCACCATAAGTTGAAGCTGACTTGACGGCTATTAACAACAATATGTTGATTCCTTATTCAGCAGTTGATTGAATGGGTCTGCTCTATTTGTGAGTAACCAACAGGATTCCAGCCATGTAGCTGTGCATTCTTAGATGACTGCATAACTATGGTGCTACTCCTCATCTGCAGCCACCGACAGATACACAATGTTGTTACTCAGCAGAAGAATGTTGTAGCACAACCCACCATGGAGCAACACGACTGTAGATTTGCTGTATGCAAACATGAGGTAGGATCTCAGCCAGGATAGTTTGCAGACCTCCTGCCATGTGGCTGATGTCATAAATTCCAAAACGGTACTAAAAGACCAGCTGAAAAGGTCCTCTCCCATGTCCTCACATAGTATATTGCTCCCACTGATGAGGCTCAGAGGAGGGCCTGCTTAGCAACAAGCTGGAACGTGTCCAGAGGAGGGCGACCAAATGGTGAAGGGTCTGGAAGCCATGAAGCCCTGTGAGGAATGTCTTAGGGAGCTGGGGATGTTTAGTCTCTAGAGGAGAAGGTTAAGAGGGGACAGGATAGCCATGTTTAAATATTTGAAGGGATGTCATACGGAGGAGGGAGAGGGCTTGTTTTCTGCTTCTCCAGAGACTAGGACAAGTAGCAATGGATTCAAGATGGAGGAAAGGAGATTCAACCTGAACCTCAGGAAGAACTTCCTGACAGTCAGAGCTGTTCGGCAGCGGAATGTGCTGCTTCGGAGTGTAGTGGAGTCTCCTTCTTTGAAGGTTTTTAAGCAAAGGCTGGACAGCCATCTGTTGGGAGTGCTTTGATGTGGATTCCTGCATGACAGAAGGGGGTTGGACTGGATGGCCTCTGGGATCTCTTCCAACTCTATGATTCTATGACTCTATTCCCATTGGCAGACATTTTAATACCTGAGAAAAGAGGCAGGAAGACCTCCAAACATACTCTGTCATACAGGTGCCAGGCTGTATGAGTAATTTATTCCAGGACAAAATTTAAGTCTGACCTGGGCTAGGAGCCAGTCCACAGCTTGTTCAACTAGGCCAGCTGCTTTACTGACATGAGCTGTCTTCACCGGGTTGTTTTTTAAGGCCTCCTCTCTCTATGTCAGGCTATTTCCCTACCCGCTTTCTCTCCCGACACATCTGGAAAACAACTCTCGTCTGCCCGTAAACAAGCTTCCAGGGGAAGGGTAGGGTTAACAGTGTCCTTCCTTTGGGACCCCACAGAGGCCAGGTAGGAAGAAAGCAAAACACAGAGAGGTAGGGAGGTGACCTCTCTTGGGAGGCCAGATTCCACAATAGGAGCCATTATTGCTCCGTGTGTGTGTGTGTGTGTGTTCGTTTTCCAGGTGCAAAGAGAAGGAGAAGAGCAGTGAAACCAGACTAAATTGGCCTCACTCTGCAAGAGGAAAAACCTTTTTTTTTCCTGGATAGAAGTCCCACGGAAGCCAACAGTGCTGTCAGGGAGGGACCAATGTCAATGGAAAAGCCAAGAGACAATTTGTCCTTCGGGTTCAACATGTGCTAGGAAAACATCGTCTTTCCATAATATGTTATTGGCAGTGGCCAATCTGGCTCGTGAGCTGCTGTGTGAAAGAACAGACCTGCAAGGTTATGGCCTTTTAGCCTTCATGCGTCTGCCTTTTTGTTTTGCTAGAGGCAAGCAGCAACTTTTATTCTTCCTGGATGGCGAGCAGCTGTACCTTGGTGGTAGAGCACATGCTTTGCACTACTGTCCCAGGTTCAGTTTCTGGCATCTCCAGGTCAAAATAGAAAACATTATTGTAAGAAACTCCTGGAGACCTTCTTCCAGACTGTACTGGAATACAATACACCTTTTGTATCTGTGGGGTCCCCCATAAATGGCAAAAATTGCAAATGCCTGTGTCCTACGTTATTAAATGCTGGCAATGTGTGCATGCACACTTCAGTGCGTCCATGCTCACATCACTGCCATTGTAGATATAGGACACAATGCTCTGCGATCACGAGGATTCACAGATCTGGAGGTCACATTACAGAGGGTCCACTGTAGATGTACCGAGGGTCTGACCCAGTATAAAACAGCTTCCTATATTCCCATGCATGACCTAATGTACCCAGGCAGTGGCACTATCAGTGTTTGGGTTCCTCAGCAAGTGGCTGCGGCCACAGCTCCACAGCAAAGCCCACAGCTGAAACCAGAGTTTGGAAAAGTTAAGGAGATGAGAGTGTGTGAAACACCTATGGTTACCCAGTGGGTTTCCTTGGATAAGCAGGGAATCAAAGCCTGGTCTCCAGGGTTGTAGACCAATGCTCTCTCCTTGACTGTACCCAAGAGTAAGTTAAGGTACCTACTTTTGATGAATGATGCATGCTTCTGAAATCACTTATTTTTCCAGTCACAGCAATGAGAAAATGTGCACTGTCCCTGGAAAAGCAGTGATTTTGGAAACATGCTCTGCAATTCAGAGGTAGCTTAATATGCCTTTGGGAACAGACAAGGGCATTAGAACACAGAGCAATCTGCTGTTGCTTGAAGCTCCTTCCGTAAGAAAAGGGCAGACAGGGGTTTGCCCTAACAGTAGATCTTTGCAGGTGGCTGCCTTTCTGGAATCCCTCTGCCCCGTATCATATGACTAGCTGGGGAAAAAACACTGCAGTCCAGGAGGATTTGCTTCAGCCTCTGATAATGTTAATTATGTCACAGCTGCCATGGAGGAGGCCCAGAGCGGTTCTGCTAGAGCCTAGAATCCCAGATTTGGATGGCTGAGAGAAAACTCAAATCTTCCCATTAAAAGGATGCAAAAAAGTCCTTTTGAAAAACAGCAAAGAGGTAGCAGTCCAGGTTTGTAGGGGGAGAGTTCATACTAAATTTGCAACAGGATATGACTTCCTCTCTTCCTCTTTCCTGATCCGTGTGCTTCCAAAACCTTTTGTCTTCTAATCAGCCCAATTTGATCAAGACAGCCCTGATAACTTCTCTGTCATCCCACTTGTTCAAGTGATTTTAAAGTGTCCTGGGGTCTTTCTGCATTACACTGTTACAGTGCTATTATTCCACTTTCAATCTCCTGTGAAATTCTGGGGTTTGTAGTTTACTGAGGCCAAAGAGCTCTCTGGCTGAGAATTCTAAAGCCCCCTCCCTAAATTGCAAACCCCAGGATTTCACAGGATGTGGAAAGTGGAATGATAGTGCTATTAACAATGTAGTGCGGGAGTGGCCCATGACTGCATCCTATGGAATCCTGGGGTTTTTAGTTTAGTGAGTCACTATCATTGTCTGGCACAGAATACCCCTAAATACCCTTCCTCAAACTGTAAATCCCAGGAATCCATAGGATGTTGTCACATCAGGAAAGGCAGAAGCAGCATTTTAACTGTGTGACGTCAAAAGGCCCCATAACACAGCCAAAAAGCACCTTTGCAAAGGATCCCAATCAATTTAGTTGTGTATTCCTGAATGGCAGAGGGTTGGACTAGATGGCCCCTGTGGTCCCTTCCAGCCCTAAGATCCTATGATTCTGTGAGCCTAATGAGAGCTCACAAAACTCACTTGTTCCAGCTTCATTTGGTTTTATTTGTGTGTGGCACAACGTTTATTACAAAACACTCCAATCATACAATATATCTGCTATAAGAACTCATATACTGTATTACCAGCATCCATACTCATATGTAACAAAGAAATCACCAAGAGGATCAGCAATGAAGGAATGAAACCAGAAATCACTGGTTAAAATATCCCTTTGGACCAATAATAATAATGGGATCTATAACAACTGACTAGCTTGGTTGCAAGATTCTAGGAATTGTCATCCAAAAAAAAAAACTTTCTCAAGGTCTGCTACCAGATCCAAGCTCATTCCTGGCCAGGAGTCCCATGATCAAAATTATTCTCAAAATGCTTTGGCCGGGACCCTTTTCTTTAAGAGAAAGCAAAAGATATGATTCATTCGGTCTCTGTAACGGTGCCAGGAATTTCCCTTGGCTACCTAATTAGCTTTGAGGAAGGGACGTCGGCAAGCAAGCGGCCCTCTGAGCGAGAGGGAGAAATGCCACGCAGCGAAACCAGGCCACGGATCAGTGCCAGTTCCCAAGGAGTCATCCCAATCCACTTAATGCACGGACGAAGTCTGCCAAGCGTGATGGGAACAGGCTCGCAAATGCCTTTGTCCCAAAGCCTTTCTACCAGCCCTGGAATCTCTCTCTTCTTCCCAATTCCAGGCAGGTTGAAAGTGCCGCCATGTTACCATTAATCAGGCAGAAAGTCCCTTACAAAAGCAGAGACTGAGGCCTCTTTGTCTGAGGGGCTTCACGGTTGGCGTGAGGAGGTGGGGGCAACCAGGAGAAGAGGTGGGGAGGGCTACTTGACATGGATCTGGAATGCCAGGGACAATGGCCCCGGCCCGCTCTTAATTGGGATGGATGCTGCGGCGAGCCCGGGCTGAAGAGTAGAATGTTCACATCCGCTTGGGAGGTACTCGGACAATGATGGGAACTGGTGTGCGGTCCAGGAGAAGAGCGGGAGGAGGCGACCGGATGGTGGGACCCAACAAAAGGAACCCACGGAGCATACTAATCAGCTTCTCTCCAAACCTGAAACGGATCCTTTCCTTTCTCTTTTTAAAATAATTCTTATTAAAGATTGCATGACACAATTCGGTCCAACATAAACAAGTAACAAATTACTAACAACTACAAACAGCAAAAAAAAAAGAACTAATTGACTAATAATTATGAACTACCTAACTAAATGCTAACTAGCCCATAAATCAAGCCTAAGGACATATAGAATAAAAGAGAAATAGACAAAACAGAAAAAAAAAACAAAGCTGCTACTGCATATACTATAAATCTATCTAAAAGTGACTTCCAGCTGTCTTTTCTCTGTTGTTAAGCTCAATATATACTATGATCTTTGTTGTGTTGTGTGCCTTCAAGTTGTTTCCAACTAATAGTGACCCTAAGGAGAACCTATCGCTATAAGTACCGTTATTTGTCTATTGTTTTTAATATCCATTATAAACCTGGTGCATTTAAAAGAAAATAATGATACACACAGTTCTGTCATTTATTGGCCAATGTAGACTCTAATCGAAAAACTACTAATTATGTGTTAAGAACAGAATATAGTTATATTTTAGTGTCCTTCTGTGTGTCTTGTGTGCCTTCGTTTCTGACTTATGGCAATGCTAAGAAAAACCTATCATAGGGTTTTTGGGGCTGAGAGTGTGTGATGTGCGCAAGGTCATCCCATGGATTTCTTTGACAGAGCAGAGATTCAAACTGTAGTCTCCAGGACCAGTAGTCCAATGCTCAAACCATGCTAGCTTTCCTATATATTTAGTGCACACATAGTTCTGAATAACAGCTAGCCAACTTGAGCTGTGAAATGAAGATTTCCAAGAAAAGATTTCTAGCCTGGGAGACCTGAAGAAATTTTCACTGCCCAAGGGATCCTGGGAGTTGCAGTCTGAAAAAGCAACATTTCCAAGTTCTTTGTTGTTGGGTGACTCCAAGCTGACTTATGGAGACCAGGGTTTTCTTGGCAGGAGTTTTGTCTAAGGCGGAGCAATTGTGATTGCCTAAGGTGGATTTCCCGGGCTGAATGGGGACTTGAACCCTGGTCAAATCCTCTGAATGAGGCAGGGTAACTGATTGCACCATGAACATCCTGTCCAGAAGCACCCTCAGGGGCCATTTCCACACTAGCCTGTTATAGCGCGATGATTCCACTTTCAACATTGTCTGGAATCCTGGAGTCCGGCCGGCCCCTCCGAAACTGCAAACCCCGGGATTCCAGAGGATGTTGAAAGTGGAATCATCACACTATAACAGGCTAGTGCGGAAATGAACAGAAGTCAACCCAGAACAGGCAGAAGAAACCTTAACGTCTCCATTGGGTGTACTCGTTCCCCATGCTGTCATCCATGCAGCACAGCCAAGGTGACACGGTCTACAGGAATTTCCAGACAAGGTTCCTGCGAAGTACAAGACTGGTTAACCACAAAAGAAATGAGATCAGGCAATAGGCAATGGATGAGTCAGATGCCTTACTGCTCCGTTGGGAAAGAGGCAGAAAGCAGCAACCTGCAGCAACCACTCCTGAGTGGGACAGAAGGACGAGGAGGAACATGGGCGGAAGAATGGAGCACAGTGCACAAACCATGTCCTGCTGCATGGTAGATAATGCAAACATCCCAAATGATCACGGCTTTATTCCCCATCCTGCTGTATTTTATTTCTTAATTTTATTAAATGCATTGATTTAAAATCTCTCCAGATGGCTTTTAGAGCCAAAAGCTCCCGCAGAGCGAGAAATTAAAAAGCAAAATATTAGAATTAGGTTAAAACATTTGAAATAGCCACAGTGAGAAGAAGCACAGAATAAAAAGACAGACCTATAGCAGCAACATGGAAAAGCCATGGACTGTGATTCCCAGAATCCCCCAGCCAGCATGGGCATAGCCTGGAAGATTATGAGAGTTGTAATCTTGAAGAGTAATCTTTCCGAGCTCTCAGATCTGCCCTGCTGTCAATTAAAAGTAGCTTGTAACCAAAACATGGAAAGATCCTTCCTTCCTTCCTTCCTTCCTTCCTTCCTTCCTTCCTTCCTTCCTTCCTTCCTTCCTTCCTTCCGTCCTTCCGTCCTTCCGTCCTTCCATCCTTCCTTCTGTCCTTCAACTACAGTTACCAAAATCCTTTCTCCGCCCAGAACGACCACTTGGTTTCGAGGAGCTTGTCGTGCAAAATAGCAGCTTCTCCAAATCTTTCCAGGAAGAACCAAGTCTTTATCATCACAGAGGGATGATAGGATGAATCTTTCCATAAGAACTGAGCCAAGACAAGAAAGACCCTCTCTCTTTGGCTTGCCAGCCTAATAGGCCTTCCAATGGGTACACATGCTTGGCCTGTGTGGCCAATTTTAGAGCCCAGGGAGGTTCATATGGGTGCAGACAGACCTTCAAATAACCTGCCTCCATACTCTTCAGGGCTTAAAGGGTAGCAAACCGCATGACCAGTGGGGCTGAGCAGCGCATGTGCTACCAGGCAATGACACATTTGTTGAGCAATCTGAACCACTACTCAATGCCACATAGATGTGTGTTGCAACATTTGGTCTCTGCGGATTAAAAAAATGAACTGCTGGAGAATTCTTTTGCGGGGAAGATAGAGTAGGAAAACATTACAGTCTAAGGTGACCCCCTGCACTTTAGACAGGAATACTATTATTATTTTTTATTATTATTTTATTATTATTTATTTGTATCCCGCCTCTCCATATGGATCGAGGCGGCGAACAACTTACAAATAGCATGTATTTCTATATTATAATATTATAATATTATGAAGAAATTTTGCCATTTCCTTCCTCTGAAATATAAACTTCATCATTTTGCCAGACTATAAATCCCAGGAATGATTTTGACCTAGCTCTTATGGGATGATAGGAGGGAGTCATTGCTGTTAAAGTGGTATCAAACTGCTATAATTGGGCTGTGTGGATACACTGTAAGTGATCTATTTTAGCATGAGTTTTTGTGGGGTTGCCTTGGTTCAGAGCAGGGACTGATATGCATGAAAGCTCAAACTGAAATAGATGAGTTAGTCTTAAAGGTGCTGCTAGATTCCTCTCCTATCTCCCCCTTTTTTTCCTTTTTTATGTGTCAGACTAATGTGGCTCTTTCTTTGAAAATAAAACCACTGAGGGTGGACCCTTAAACTATCCTGCATAACAGACCGTAACAATGATCCCATAATCTCCGCTCTTCCAACTGCTTGTTGTAATTTGGTGATCACCCTTAAGTGGCATTTTCTTCTGGGAATCCAGCTTGTTTCCTCTATCCTCCCGCAGCTTCCAGAGTAAATGTGGGATAAGTGGCAGAGCCCCCCCCCAGCATTAACGCTCCCACTCCCTTCTCCATCGTGCCACATGGAGGGAACAGAGAGACATCTGCTCACTAAGAGGTTTACAGGGTTCCCAGCCTTGGGAAGAGACAGGACAGAGTAGCAGCTTTTGGTGTGGGGGTGGTATTTGGGGGGCGGTTAAACAGCTTTGAATCCTCCAGACCAGATGCTAAAGGGATGGAGAGGAGGTTTTGGAAGCTGTGGGGCCAGCACATGGGAACCTTGTCCAGCTGCATGTACAATCCCTTCTCCGTCCCCCCTCCACCGACTCCTTTCCACTCAGGCGAAAAGAGAAAATGCTTTAATTGGGCACAGAGGTATCCTTAATGTTTAAACGTCTGACAGACCGACAAGACTGGCTTGCAACAGGCATTGGCAAAAAGCAGTGCGTGGGGAGGCATTATGGTAACCACAATAGCAACGACAACATTCATTTATAATGCCCTTTTCACTAAAACATCACAGGATGTTTTGGTGATATTTTGCTAAAACATCAATATACAGTTGGCCGTCCATATCTAAGGATTCTGGTTCCATGGAGTCAACCAACCACAGCTTGAAAATCTCTGTTACAATTCCAAAAAGCAAAATTTGATTTTGCTATTTCATATGAGGGATGCCATTTTACTACACCACTGTACATAATGGGATTTGAGCATCCATGGATTTTGGTCTCTATGGGGGGGTTCTGGAATCAAACCCTAACAGATACCCAGGGCCCACTGTATACAGTCAAAGACAAGGGACCTTTCAGAGCTATTGCACTATGATTCCACTTTAACTGCTACCATTCTGTTCTATGGATTCATGGGATTTGCAGTTTAGGGAGGGATATTTAGAATTCTCAACCAGAGAGCTCCAGTATTCCCAAGACTAG
Organism: Ctenosaura bakeri; assembly: GCA_948474755.1. Classification (NCBI taxonomy): domain Eukaryota; kingdom Metazoa; phylum Chordata; class Lepidosauria; order Squamata; family Iguanidae; genus Ctenosaura; species Ctenosaura bakeri. Next base: position 255,748 of record CAOLHI010000721.1, read on the forward strand.
AAACCCCAGGATTCCATATGTGGTACCCAACACCCAGGCCATTTCTGCACCAGCCGGCCCCTCCTGAAACTGCAAACCCCAGGATTCCATAGGAGGTTGAAAGTGGAATCATAGCACTATTAACAGTCTAGTGCAGAAATAGCCCCAGTCACTACTCATCTCAGAAACCTCATGGGAAGACCAAGATTCCAATCTTCATGTGGCTACCGAAACACACTGGGTAACCTTGCGCAAGTCACACTTCTTCTTCTCTTAGCTGAAGAGGGAGGCAAAGGCAAAACTTTCCTAATGAAATTGTGGCAAGAAAACCCTGGGAGAGGGTTGCTGTATGTTTGAGTTGACTTGAAAGCACGTAACAATGATGCACACTTTGTGTGTTTCTTTTAAACAAAGAAGGATAAACAGCAGGTAGGCAGATAGATAGATAGATAGATAGATAGATAGATAGATAGATAGATAGATAGACAGACAGACAGACAGATTATATATAGATATTCAAATATGATAGATAGATAGATAGATAGATAGATAGATAGATAGATAGATATTATATATAGATATTCAAATGATAGATAGATAGATAGATAGATAGATAGATAGATAGATAGATAGATAGATAGATAGATAGATAGATAGATAGATATTATATATAGATATTCAAATGATAGGTAGATAGATAGATAGATAGATAGATAGATAGATAGACAGACAGACAGACAGATTATATATAGATATTCAAATGATAGATGATAGATAGACAGACAGACAGACAGACAGACAGAAAGACAGACAGATAGATGATAGATATAGATGATAGATAGATAGATAGATAGATAGATAGATGATAGAAGATGGATAGATAGATAGATAGATAGATAGATAGATTATATATACAGATATTCAAATGATAGATGATAGATAGACAGACAGACAGACAGACAGATGATAGATATAGATGATAGATAGATAGATAGATAGATAGATAGATAGATAGATAGATAGATAGATAGATGATAGAAATAATGATAGATATAGATGACAGACAAACAGACAGACAGACAGATGATAGAGATAGATAGATAGATAGATAGATAGATAGATAGATAGATAGATAGATAGATAGATAATAGACAGACAGATAGATAGATAGATAGTCAGCCTATTTCCCCACTTTGATCGATTCCTCCCACTGTCCAGGAATGTTATTTTCCCCTTGGCATCCAAGTCCTGCATGACAGACAGGTGAAATCAAGGTGATGTGCTGGCCAGCGTCCAACCCCATCTGTCCTTGCATTTTTCCACCCTCGGCCCATTGTCCAGCCGTGTCCCCAACCTTCCTCTCCCACCCCCTGCCGAGGGTACAGCTGGCAGCTGCTCCAATTAAGAAGCGCGGGGAACAATGGAGTCTGGCGTCGGTGGGAGAGCATCTTGGCCCCGGGGTTGGCGTTGTTTGAGTTCCCTCAGGAAAGGGCTGGGCTGGCGAGACGGGGGTTTTTTCGGTGACCTCTTGCCTCACTCTCTTTTCAGCTCCAAACAAGACCGCAAGTGTGCCCACGGAAATGCATGAGCAGGCGGACAGGGAATGCACCAATCTGTCTGGTCCACTTACGGATACAGGAGTGGACAAGGCAGCCCAGCGCAGAACAGTATCGATTCTCCACCTTCTTAATTTGGCAGGGCAAGCAGTGGCTCAACTTGAACACGCCATTATACTAGAAAGCCTTGCCTTTTTAATTCTAGAAGTTGGGTCAGTTATTGTTTGTTTTTTTTCAAAAAAGAGAACTGTAAATAGAATATATGATTAGGGGCCTTTCCACACTACACTGTTACAGTGTTCTTATTCCACTTTCAACAACCTATGGAATCCTGGGGTTTGCAGTCAAGGGAGAAGCCTTTAGAATTCTCAGCCAGAGAGCATTTGGGCCTCAGGAAACTACAAAGCCCAGAATTCCACAGGAGGTTGAATCATAGAATCATAGAAATGTAGAGTTGGAAGAGACCCCAGAGGCCATCAAGTCCAACCCCCAGCTGTGCAGGAACACCCCCAAAGCACTCCCGACAGATGGCCATCAAGCCTCTACTTAAAAACCTCCAAAGAAGGAGACTCCACTACACTCCGAGGCAGCATTTTCCACTGCCGGACAGCCCTGACCGTCAGGAAGTTCTTCCTGAGGTTCAGGTGGAATCTCCTTTCCTGCAGCTTGACTCCATTGCTCCTTGTCCTGGTCTCTGGAGCAGCAGAAAACAAGCCCTCTCCTTCCTCTACATGGCATCCCTTCAAATATTTAAACATGGCTATCATCTCCCCCTTAACCTTCTCTTCTGCAGACTAAAAGCGGATTGATAGCACTATAACAGTGTAATGTGGAAAGGTTCTAGGTTTCAAAGGATGCTCTATGCCACTATTTTATTGCAAATAGGGCAGGCCCATGTGCTCTTGGAATGCCTCATTCAGGGCCAAACAGGCCCACTGTGCTCTCCGCATTTGGTCTTGGATCAATGTGCCTTTCGGGACTCATTTAGACACAGACAATTTCCTCTGTCAGGGCTGAGGGGCAGAGAGAATGCGAGGCAGCAGGGAGTGAGGGAGGAAGAGAGAGAGAAGAGAGAGCCTGCCCATCCCTTTGGTTCACACAGCCTTGACAGCTCCAAAAGCTAATCGGATTCTCCTAACACCGATTGAGGAGGGAGAGGGATCCCATGACCTCCTCTTGTGTCAGCCTATGGCTCTCTTGGCATGGGAACGGTGTGAGAATCAGAAGCAGCAAGGAGCAGGTGGCAGAATGAGCATGGATGTTTTGGATGCTGGGGGTCTCCCTTTAAAGTCATCACCATCACCACCACCATCATTATCATTTGTACAGCACCATCTGTGTACATGGCACTTCAGCAAATAAAAGTATAATAACAAAAAGATGCAAACCCCAGGATTCCATAGGATGTTGAAAGTGGAATAACAGCACTACCAGTGGCCATTTCCGCACTAGCCTGTTATAGCGCAATGATTCCACTTTCAACATCCTCTGGAATCCTGGGGTTTGCAGTTTCAGGAGGCCCCTCCCACTTGGCCCCTCCCAAAACTGCAAACCCCAGGATTCCAGAGGATGTTGAAAGTGGAATCATCGCGCTATAACAAGCTAGTGCAGAAATGGCCACCGCTATGTGGAAAGGTCTGGGGAGGGGGGAAGGAAGGAGTAATATAAAAATAAAACCAGCCCAGTACAATTGTACAGTGATTTCTCCAGGTACAAAAACCAATGCAATGTAACAGAGAGCAAACAGACCAATATTTCTAAACCAAAATATACAGGACTGTGAAACTATATGAAACTAAAAGTCTCCAAGCTTTGTAACAGAAGGAAGTTTTTAACTGAGATTTTAAAATAAGGCTGGGCTGTAAAAAGATCATCTCTGGAATGTTAAAATCAAAGCCTCAAGGGGGAAGGTGATTCATCCTTCCCCATCTCCTAGCTAAGGGTGGGTCTTAAGGTTCAGAAGGAACCTCAGTTTGGGAGAGATGCAGACAGAGGAAGAGCTGGGCCATTTCCAAACTAGACTGTTATAGCGCTATTATTCCACTTTCAACGTCCTGTGGAATCCTGGGGTTTGCAGGTTAGGGAGGGGCAGTGCACCCCCGAATTCTCAAATCAAAACCAGAAATGATGTTACATCATGGAAGTGGGAATAGATTGAGTGTGGCCAATGAGAGAGGTGCAGGAGCAAAAATCAGTCTCTGCCCCCAGTGCAATTGCCTACTGCTGATTTAGATTGTATGTGAATATCTGCAAGTAAAGCAAACATGGCAAAAACTCTGGTTAAGTCTTCATGGATTTCTTCTTGGGCCAGAAAGCAAGATCTGCATAGTTGATGCCACCCAAAACTTCTCACCACTCAAGGAAGTAGGTAGCAGAGTGTGAAAAGTTACTTTTAAAGTACTTCATTGATCATTCCAAGCCTTTGTCCCCAAGTAGCTGTCAACTTTTAAATTCTTAAAATTCTTTACTTTCCCATTTCTTAAATGGTTACCTTTGAGTACGCTTAAAACATCTTACTCCTATATTTGTGTATGAAGGGGCCTCTCCTCTATTTCTTCTGGGCCTCCACACTCAGAACAGAGTAGCAGGGAATGAGACGAGGCACAGCATAAGCCAGCACTTGGACCTTGTGATCTTCCCCCTCCATTGGTTGGTGAAACAACAACCCTGGAACTGTAAAACTAACTAAAAAGTTAGTTATTCCAGAAGAAGAATGAAATTACAAACCAATATAGAACAAGGCTATACCTTCATTCCTGGAGGAAGGAACTAATTATTATTAACTAGTTAATTCACAGTAGCTACATCTGGTGGACTGGGGGTAGCAATTTACCCTTCCAACAGCTAGGAGTTTCCCTTTATTTTGTTTCTTCAGAGTTGGTGGGTAGTAGGAGTGACTTGTCTGGACTCCAACTTCCAGAATCCCCAACCAAGTGGTCCAAAAAAAGTCCAAAAATTTAAAAAAGGAACATATCTGAACCCCCGGCGTATTTACTTCACAGGGTTCTCTGAGACACAGTTCTCTTGAGGTGATGCAGCACCCGAGACAGTGTCGCTCCTCAGGTTGGAGAGCCCTGTGCAACCTGTTGTCACAGGGGACATGTGAGATGTAACACCGTCGCTCATCTTGCGGTGAAACGAAATAGCTGGAGAAGCTGCGGCCACCCAGCCCAGCCCTGCAGCACCTTTTGACTGAGCAGAGAGAGGGAGAGGAAGGGAAGAAGGCAGAACGTTTACCTTCCACACAACCCCAGTCCTGTCTGCCAGCCCCTGCTTGCCTATCTTTGTCAGACACGGCCGTCAAGCATGGCCCCAGGGGAAGAACAGCCCGCCACAAAGGCCCCACCTATGCAGCTCTGCAGTTTCTTGGCTGGGTCACATCCATCAGCTTGCACAGAATTTACTTCTCCTCCTCCCGCTCTGTCTTCTTCTTGCCAACAGCACCCACAGCTCCCCTGGGGCTCCCGCTTATATAAAATGCCCTGGAATTTTTCCTCTTTGTGAAAAAAGAGCTCCGCAGGAGGCCAAAACATTCCTCTCCTTGCCCTCCCCTCTTGTTCTTGTTGTTCAGTCTTGCACACAAAGTCCCCAAAGACAACGCTTCATCTGATCCTTTAGTATCAAAGTGGGGAAAGTGCACCCCATGGGCCAGCCACGTTTTGTGCCCCCCTCCCAGCTTTCTAGCAATATTCCATTGCCTCCCTGCCCTCCTCATTCAGACCAATATTCAGGGGTGTCTTGGTTTGTTGCTGCAAATGCTGCAAAACTACCCACAAATGCACAAATTGGCTTTCCTCGCCCAGTCCTCCCAATGCCTCTTTTTTCTCCTGACCAGAAAACAGATGGAAATGGTGACAAGAAATAATGTTAGATCACCTCCTGTGTGCTGCACTCAAGAGAGGCTGCTGGTGGTGGTGGTGGTGAGACAGTTCAAATGATAATGATATGGCTGGTCTGGGCTTCAAGGGGAAGGGAAAGGAGGGTGCATTCTCCCTGTAAGCACACCATCATTTTTCTTCCCCCACTCCATGACTGAGCTGAGACCACCTGCTTCTCCTGAATCCCAATTGCCCCCTCCTGTCTTTTCTATCCATCAGCAGGGGCAGGAGCAGCCCTTCCTGGGATCTGGACTGAGCTGCCAGGGAAGGGCATAGAACTCCATAAATGGAACATTTCCACATTTTCTGCAAAGCTTCCCGACTCAACCATGGCCACCAGAGAGGTTGTGGATAGGGAACTGCAGGCTCCTGGACTCCACATTTGTGATTCATTAAGCCCTCCCAGCCTCCCCAAGCCCACCACCCCAGGGTTGTTGTTGTTTTTTAAATGGTATGATTTTAAGGCCATTGGTGTCCCCAAAAGAGTCAGAAGGCTCCTGAAACACCCAAAAGTATCCACATCTAACTTCAATAAGCACCTCAGAACCATGTACAATGCCCAAATCTTAGAAGGTGATGGAATTGGGTTGTGTTTCTCCCAAGAGAAACTTCAGACGCTCCTCCCATGTGACAGATCCCATCCCTCTCCATCTCATCTTCCCTAGGATCTTCAGGAGCTGTGGCCCCAAATTCTGGGGATTTTGGGAAGGGTAGTCCAAACAAGACACTTTCCTGAGCTCTGTTCCTGCCTACGCCAACAAAACTGTCCAGGAGGATGCAGTACAAGCGGCTGATGTATTTGTAGCCATACTCCCAACACCTCTGGGATATTATTACAGATGTGCACTGTGTATTTCCCACCTCAGATGCCAAAATTTCCTGAGCCCCTCCAGCTGTCCTTGGCCAAGATGGTCGTGAGAATCGACCTTCAGTCGCAGGACAACGCGGGTGAGAACGTGAGCTGCGTCTTGGGAACCGAGCCACCTGTGGGAATGGCTGCGTCCCAAGAAAGGGATTGGGAATGGTATCTTTTCCCTTGCGCTAATGCGCACCGTCACAGCACTGGGGGGGGCTGCTCTCCAGATGGTCAGCTGGGCTGTGCGTTCCTACGCTATACACCTGGATGGATCAGATAAGCCCCTCTCCTCTCCGCCATGGATGCAGGAAATGGCCGCATGATCCCAGCCGAGGCAACGCATCAACAAAGGCAGCTGTTCTTTATTTGGCTCCTACGGAAGACAGAAGGAGATGGGGAGCATGACAATGTGTTTCCCATTCTTCTCAGAAAGATACTGGAAAGGAGAGACAGCAGGGAGGGAGAAAGGGAGAGAGGGAAAGAAAAATGGTTCAGAAACACCGTTGTTCCAAAGTGAACCAAACTGATGGAGAGATGAGCGACTTCATCACCAAAGACGTGGGCTAGAATTCAAGGAGTTATGCACATGTATCATAGAGTTACCCATTCGTGATGGTTTCATATTCACAGATCCTGCATATTCACTAGTTTAGGGAACATGTAGGGACCATGAAAGTTCTGCAGCCTCCATTTACCAGGGAGCAGCTGCTGCAACCAACAGGGGCCTGTTCCCCTGTCGGTCGGGAAGCAGCAGACTGGTGTTCCCATCCCACACGTGATTTCCAGTGCAAGAGGAATGAGAGATAGGGATCCTCCTTCTGATTGTCACCCTGGAGATCGTTCATGGGAGGGAAGGTGGAACATCAGGCAGCTGCTTCCCAGTTCTGCTCACAGTGGTTGCTACCCAAACAGTGAAGAATGGGGGTGTTCAGGGGAAGGAGGCATTACTTAGATGTGTAACAAAGTTAAATTAACTACTTAACTACTTAATTTAATTACTTAACTTAGTTAAGTGGCTAAGGAGGTGGTGTAGAATCATGGCCCTTGTCTCTTTCACACTACACAATTTCAGACCCTTGGTCACCCTTTAACCGCCATGGCTCCGTCCTACAGAATCCTGGGATTTGAAGTTGTGTGAGGTATTTAGTATTCTCTGGTAGAGAGCTTTAGTGCCTCACCAGACGACAAACCCTAGGATTCCATAGGAATCCGATAACTATTCAAGTGGTACCAAAGTGCTACAGCTGTGCAATGTGGAAGAAACCTAGACTACTTCCAAACTAGCCTGTTATAGCGCTATGATTCCACTTTCAACATTCTATGGTATCCTGGGGTTTGCAGTTTCAGGAGCGGCCAATTGGCCGCTCCCGAAACTGCAAACCCCAGGATGCCGTAGGATGTTGAAAGTGGAATCATAGCACTAAAACGGGCCAGTGCGGAAGTGGCCCTAGACCTCAGTGGCTTGCAGGTTTCGGCTTTCTCCCAACTAGGGATCTGGGCTGGAATCCTGAAGAACTCTGCACATGCCTCCATATGAGTGCGGCTGGCAGAAACTGAAGAGTAAGGGGTGACTAGCATGCATGAAACATGAGTTTGTGGGGGGATCTTGCAATCTGAATGTGTGCAAGTGAATGGTAGGATAACTGAGATGCTAGATCAGAGTTGTGTAGGGTAAATATCTGCTTGTGGAGTTATACCTTGATTGCAATACATAAACTTTGTGTTGGATGTTGCACAGCTGAATGTGCAACTGAATGAACACACTTGTGCACATTGCAGTTTTCAAAGAGTAGTTACACAATTGTGCAAAATGTGCATGGGTGTTTATGCACCAAACCCAGCTTTTTCTGCACAAACAATAGTATTTCTTTGCCAAAAAAATGCTGTTTCATGCATAAACAATGCTGTTTTCTATACAAAATTTTTTGCACAGAATTAAGTCCTGAATTGCAAAATTCTGATCATTCCACAATTCTCCTTGCCAGACTTCCCCAACACTTGAGAAACACATTTTAACTATTTTTCAAATATTTTTGGATATTCTTTCTATTCCCACCTTTGACTGCATGCATTAGGTACCAGTAAATCCAGTACAGAGTGCTGCAAGTATATAAGCTTCCATGCTGATACTGGGAATTTGACTCCTCCTCTCCCAGTTCTTTAATTTTGGATGGGGGAACACCACTTTCCGAGTGACATTCCCAATTGTTCCTGCAAATCCTTGCCTTTCCACTCAGAGCCCCACATGAATCATAGCCTGAAACATTTGCAAAATTCATTCTTCCGCTGCACGTGTGAGGTTCAGTGAGCTCTGCTCCAACACACTGCTTGAGGAGATGAAACTCAAGTCACTCATTCTGGCTGTGAGATATTTAAAACAAATAAATCAAAATCCCACTTTCAGACATTTCAAATAATCAGAGGGTCTCCAATCATGGCATGCAACATTTTAGCTTTCTCCTTGGGTTGGCAGTATCTCAGTCCTTACATCTACCCTCAGATGATCCAGGTACACACACTGTTTTTGAGGGGCTTATGTGTTGTCTCCTTTTCACACCCCTTAATAAATCACTTTTCTATCATTATACATGTACTAGCTGGAAAGGATTAAGGCACCCTTTCACACTACACATTAATAGCACTGTGATTCCACTTTAAGTGCTATGGTTCCATCCTATGAGATCTTGGGATCTGCAGTTTAGGGGGGTGTTTAGAACTCTCAGCAAGAGAGCTCTAGTGCCTCAACATACCACCAACCCCAGAATTCCACAGGACAGAACCATGGCAGTTAAAAGTGGAATCATAGTGCTATAACCATGTAGTGTGAAAAGGTCCCTAGTGGAGAAAAATCAGCAATTTCCCAGTCTGTGTCAGTTTTGTTCGGTCTTAAGTCCTTTAAGTTCTGTTTCTGTACCCACCTGCACTTTTTAAAATGGATTAAAATGCGGATCAAGGTGCTGGGAAATGATAACCGCAACACTCCCCCCAGTCCCAAATTGTGGAAATAAGTAGCTGTGGCCAGACCTGAAGGGAGTCTCTCCAGTTCCCCAGGACAGGAAGAGTGCCGTAGATGTCATTTCCCAATGCACCAATCTTTGGTTGGAATTCTGCCTGCCTTAAGGGGTAGGTTTTTTTGTGGGGTGGCATTGGCAGAAGTGTGGGAAGATGGAGCTCGGCTGCTGTCTGATGAGGCAGGCTCTAAACCAATGGTGTAGTGATTTGAGCATTGAACCAGGGTTCAAATCTTCCCCCCTCAGCCATGGGTGACTTTGGGACTCCAAGGAAGGCAAAGAAAGACCCTCTCTGAACGAATCTTGCCAAGGAAATTGTGTGATAGCTTCACCTTAAGGTCGCCATAAGTTGGAAACAACTTGAAGGCACACAAAAACAGCAAAAGCAAGCAATGGAAAATACCTGCTGGGACGTTGGAGCCCTTTGCGGCTGCTCAGGAATGCCAGGTTCTGACATCCTGACTGTGACGGTGTTGCATGCATAGACAAGATGCAAACAATGGAAGTTCTCTCATAGACCTCCACCCTGACCAGCCTGAGCCTTCATTCCACTCCTGCGTACATCACCAGTGCGCGGCTCTTTGAATCCCGACTCTAGGGCAGGGTGGGGAGCTGGAGGCAGGGTGAGCTCACAGACCCAGTGTCCAAACCTCCAGTCGCTGGAAGCCGCAGACCTCTGAAGGCTGCTTCCCTTGCGTAACCTAACCATGATTTCCCAGGCCAAAGGCAAGTGCCTGGCAGAACAGCAGAGGAAAACTCTCCTCTGCTTGGGAATCAGATTCATGATCTAGAGGAAGAAATATGACACAGAAGTCTTCCTTCCAAGTTCTGCTAACACAGCAAGGCTGGGAGAAAATAATAATAATAATGAGCTAAGTCCACTGCATAAGAACCAACAAATCCCCAGATCTGTGCTGTTCACTTTGCTCGGAAAACAGTGACCGACAGTTGATTGGGTCAGGAAAGGGTGGAATGGGAGATGGGGGGGGGATATCCCTGCAGTTACCATCTGTTCCTGCAACCTGGGAGTCCCAGATTGCAGGAGGACTCTGTTGAGGAATGCACGCTCAAGTGATGTGTATCCCATCTGTTTCCCCCTCTCCGCAACAGCTCTTGCAGCCTGAGAGGGAATCTCTTGGTCTTCCCAAAAAGCCAACAAGAAAATAGGGAAGAAAGGCATTCCAAATGGAACTTGCTAACTTTGCTTAGAAAGGACATTTAGACTAGATTCCATTAGATTAGAGACATTGCAAAGATGCACATGGAGATAAGATAGGGATAGATATACAGACAGATAGGTGAGGGGTTAGATGGACAGACAGGTAGATAAGAAAAATGAGGTAGATAAGAGAGAGAAAGAGGAATATGGAGGGGGCAGAGACCAGACAGATAGACAGACAGACGAGAGGAAAGAAAGAGAGAGAGGGATAGGAGTGGTAGGTGATAGCCAGGCAGACAAGAGAAGACAGACAGACACAGACAGACAGATTAGGAGCCTTCTTATGCTTATTAGAAAGTAAGCCCCACTGTCTTCTGTGGGACTTGCTCACAGGTGAATGCATATAGGATCAGATCGGGGAAACAACACTTCTAGTGACTATAACTCCCAGCATCCCCCACTTGCCATGCTGGCTGGCAAGTCTGGGAGCTGTAGTCCAAAAAACTCATTTCCCCAAGTTCCACAAAAGATTGTAGCCTTCACTTTCTGGCAGTATGGAGGCCTTGTTCTTGATCTTCCTTTGGATGTCAGCTGTTTTGAACACATGTATCAGCAAAGGAGTGGGTGTGAAAATAAAGAGATGTTTACTGTTAAATATGGAATAAAGCCACATACATCTCTATTGAAAGGTCAGATGGGGACAGTGTGAAATTTCATAATGAAGCCCCCACGTCGACCTGCCTGGTTTGGACCCCCTGCCCTTTTTGTCTCTGCCACATTGCCAAGCTCGGTGACCTCTGGATGTTTCCTGCACAAAGTCATGGGCTTCAAGGCTTGGCGTGACAGCAGCTCGGACCGGGAGGGTCGATGTCAAAGGTTTGCAGGGAGCGCACATGTGCGTCAGTGCAGCACAAGGGCTCTGTGTGTGCTGCAAGCCTGCCACATCACCCCACCCCATCTCAGGGCCCAGTGGTGTCATTGAGCTCTTTTGTTCCAGGGCTTCAGGCGCAGATGGCAAAAACACGCTGGACGATTTGGGACATCTCCGAGCTGCAGGAAGGTTAGAGGAGTGGGAGAGGAGGGAAGGAAGCGCCAAGTAAATATCCCTCCAGATGTTCTGATGAGACACAGGAGACAAACGGCAGCAGGGTGGGCCCAAGAAGACACACACATACATACAGGCGTGCATATTCATTTGTTTCTTGACATCCTCGTCCCTGTCTTATTTGTGGATTTGCCTTCCTGTGCAAAAGGGTGCACTCATCGCGTTTCCCATCTCTCAGGATTGTATAGTGTGGCTGGCCCCGCCGATGGCATTTCCTTTGACAATGCTTTGCCCTGGGCATAGCTGATAGCAGTCCTCTATCTATGAAAACATCCCAGCACTCGTGAGACAGCCTGTCTCCCCACCTCTTCCTCCTGTATGGCTTTGATGGGGGGAAAAAAGAAAATATAATTAAAAAGCTGACAGCTCCAATATCAATAGGCAGTGGGGAAGAACTTGCTCCATGATTTAGTCTGAACTTTCAGAGAGCCATCCCTCTTCTCAGAGAGTTCAGACTAAACCCCAAGGTAGGTTCAGGGCTTCGCTGATTTTGTCCGAGCTCCCACGGAGCTATCCCAGGTACTGAATCTATTCTAGGGGAAGTTTGGACTAAACCCCAGCATAAGTTCCACACTCTGTTGGCTACTGCTGGGTGAGAAGGAAGGACAGGCTTTGTTTGGGAAAACTCTAACTTTTCCCTTTGGATGGAGGATTTTTCCAAATACTTTCCCTCTAGGAAGGGGTGGGGATAGTGCAACCCATGTCTGCCTTTCTTCTTCTTGTTTTCTTCCTTCCTTCCTCTTAAGAAAGCGAGCAGGAAAGAAGAAAAAGAAAAAGAGGAAGGAAGAAAAAGAAAGAAAGGCAAACAAGAAAGGAAAAGGGCAGGCAGGCTGAAAGGAAGCAAAGCTAGGCAGATGGACGGATGGAAGAAAAGGAAGGAAGGAAGGAGGGAAGGAAGGAAGGAAGGAAGGAAGGAAGGAAGGAAGGAAGGAAGGAAGGAATTCTCTCCTCATCCCTGCAATCTGTATTTTGCCTTTTTAGTTCTCTCCACAAAACTCTTTTGCTCTTGAAGATAAAACCACTTTCATCCCTTTTCTTCCCCTCTTCTTTCTCCTCTGCCTGTCTCTCATTCTCTCTTTCGGTCCCTTAGGAAGGCATTTGCTTGAGACTAATTGAATTTTCTGCCCAAGGAAAGAAAGACAAGACACGAAGTGAGTTAAATGCCAGCGTCAAGCGGGGGCCAGGAGTGGAGGGGACAAAGGAGACGAAGAAGGAGCTCAGCCGTGTGTTAAACCAGTGCGTGTTGGGGACCCTCTGGCTTAACAAAACCATTTGATTCTGTCCCCTCTTGTTAAGGAGGAGGGCGGAAAGGAGGGGATATTTATTCTGTCCCTTTCGACAGGTTTCTCTTTCAAGGTTACCCGGTGCCCCTTTCCCCCCTCCACCCCCAGGGTCTCTTTTGTGCCAGTGGCAGCTGGTAGGTTGCAAAAGGGGCACCGCATTGTCTGCTGACACACTTTCACATTTCTTTACAGAACTGAGTAAAAAGCATGGGGGGGGGTGGAGAGAGAAACAACCCACCCTCTCTTGTCCTCATTCAGGTCCTGGGGGGGTGCAGGATGGAGTTTATAATAGGCAAAGGAATGAAGATAGGAGGGGGCAACATGCCACAAAGGAGATTGCAGCAGTCCTAAAAAAAAAATCTCCTTCAGAAATGAGATGGGGTGTGTTCCTTTTGGGAAGGGGGGAAATGGGAGTGTTTGGAGAGCAGATGGTGCTGAAGTTGGAAGGAGGGGTTGGGAAGTGGGACTCAATTTCATTCATGGAAGGCTTGCTTTGAGAAACCAGTTGAAGGGAGAAAGAATGAGATAAAGAAAGAAAAGAAATGGAGGAAGGCCAGAGCCCAATAAAAGCAGAGTTTGGGGAGCTGGTTTCCCACCCCTGCCCCCAAATCCAACAAAGAAACCTCTTTCCTTCCCGTCATGACCATCCTGAGGCTGGAATGGCTTTCGTTAATCGCTTCACCGCCACACGTGTCACCTTTGCTTGGTTTGGGCTACGAGGATGTGCCTGGGATTGATATTTCCTGGAGGAACTCAGGAAAAGACAACAGGAGGCCCCAAAGCTCTCAGGTCAGACACCTCGTACATGGTCACAAGCGCTTCCAGGTGCAACCCATCCGCTGTGAGCCTCAGACCGGTTTCTGCAAGAAGCAGAAGGTGGTGGAAGTGAGATTCCAATACATCTGGAGGGACTGCATTGTGGCTTGGTGTCTCCAAGTCATTTCCAATTTAAACCCAGAGGCAAACCTATAATGGGTTTTTCTTGACAAGTTTTGTTGAGGGGGGTTGCCTTTGCCTTGCTTCAAGTCTGAGAGAGTGTGACTTCTCCAAGGTCACCCAATGGCTAAGCAGGGATTTGGCCTCCCAGAATCTTAGTTGTTCTTCTGTGTCTTCAAGTTGTTTCCAATTTACAGTGGCCCTACAGCCATGGGGTTTTCTGGAATCTGAGAGTGTGTGATACACCCATATCACCCAGTGGGTTTCCATGGTCAAGCGAGGAATCGAACCCTGGTTTCCAGGGTCATTGTCTAATACTCAAACTGCTACACTATCCTGGTTCTATTCCAGATTGGGAAATCTGTCAGGTTTTGGTTTCTCGTTTTTCCAGTCTTATGCTTGGTTCATCCTGAACTTTAAATGCCATGCATTTTCAGGTATCTTCCTCTGTATGCATGCATATTTGTCCAATACACACATTTTATCAATGTTACTAATATAATATAAGGTGGGTATAATGTAATGATAGGAAGAAGAGAGCAGCTGCTTGTTTGGAAGGTGTGGAGACCCTTTGGCCCAAGAGATACTTTGGAAGATCTCCGCCACAATCCCTTCCTACTGACCACATTGGCTGGGATTTCCAAAAGCTGAAATCCAAAAGATTTTGCGGTTTGGAGGTTCTCCACCGCTGTTGCCCTGTCTGTTTGTAGATTCCCTGGAAACATCTGGCCAGCTATTTAAGGTGACAAGAAAGCATTGTGGGGGCATCAACTTCCAGAATCCACCATGCAACATGATTAACATGACCAGGATGGTGAATTAAATGATTTAGCTTTGAACTAGTCCATCATGGACTGTTTTCATGTGGCCTGTGATGCTAGATTTGCAATGACTCACTCACGAGAACTAATAGCCAAAACCAAAAAAAGCAAGAGGCCAAGATGGATAGTAAGGAAAAAGCAACCAGCCCCTCTTCCTAAGAATTATGTTCTTTCATTATTGCTGCACGTGACAGATTCATGGTGGCTTTTATGTGACCACTGGTATTTTTATTTTTCCCTGCTCCAAACCTTTCCGGCCTCTCCTTGACCTCAATTCCTGGTTAACTGTAGCCTTTCCCCCAGTCCTCTCCATATACTTTTTGGTGTCTTGAGAGACCCTTTCTATTTAAAAACCCAGCACTATGCCTCATCGTCCACCAAGTGCTAAAACAAGCCAAAGCATAAATATTTGCCTCGACTATTATTAGAATGGGAGTGTGCATACTGTCAGAGGAGAAGCATTTCCCCAGCTTGCTTTGCACAGACCACCACTCTCAATATTTGGGGAAACAGCATGTTGGCTTCTATTTCCTTCCATCATCTTAGATTTGATTTTTATTCATTTATTTTAATGAATTTGAGTTCTTGTAATTATCAATCAATCAATTAATCAATTGATTAAGGAAATAAGTATGGGTAATTCATTCTAATTCCAATTAATATAGTAGTCTGCCTTCAAGTCATTCCTGGGTTATGGTGATCCTAAGATGAACCTATCCCAGGGTTTATGGCAAAGTCAAGAATTGCATTGGGTTTTCCTAGGTAAGGAATGCTCAGAGCTGGTTTTGCCAGTCTCTTCCTCTGAAATACAGCCTCCATCACTTGGTGTTCACTGGTGGTCTCCCAACCAAGTACTAACCAGGGCTGACCCATGAACCATGATCAGATGGAATCCGGTTCCCCTAGGTTATTTAGACCCAAATTAAATATAAGAGCCAGCACCATGTAGTGGTTTGAGCACTGGACTAAGACCCTGGGTGCCAGATTCAATTCCTCACTCAGCCATGGAAACCCACTGTTCTCCTTAAGTGTGTCACAGTCTTAGCACCCCAGAAAACACTGTGATACCCAGTTGCAATAAGGAAAATTCCCCAAAGGCAAGTGTGTTAAGAATCTCTTCACTGCGCTTTGCAATTGCCCCATCTCTCTGTCTTCTTTAGGGTGGAGTCAAAATTTCACAGATTTTTCTCCTCTTGAGAAAATAATCAGTATTTTCCTTTTTCTTACCCTGGCCCCTCCACTAAAGAAACACTTGGTCTTATAGTTCCTTTGAATAGGGATGGCCATTTTGGCTTGTGTAAAGGCCCTCCTCTTCATTGGTGGTCAATATTCACTGTGGCCATCTGTGACTTTCTTTTCTCCCCTTCCACCACACTTATCAATCCTGAAGTTCTCCCATTCTGCTTGTCCTTCTTTGTGGCCTCTTATACCTTGAGCACAACTGCCGTGCCCTAACTGGAGGAGAGGACAGAGTCCACAAGTCTCAAATGAAGGGATGGGTGTGGAGAGAGACATTCTGAAGACTCTCCTCCAGGAAAAATACTCACACATAAGAGGATTTTGACTAAGGTTGGCCCACAGGACCTGTTTTTCCCATACTGTCTCATATCTGAGAACCTAAATATTTATAGTAATTCTTCAGTATTTACACTGAACTATCCTGTGAGGAGTGGGCTCTGAACTTCACGAGTTCCCTTGGGGGGTCTGAGACCATATAAGTCCAGTGACTCCTATCACCCCATTTTGGCAAGCTATTCTCAAAGTCAAAGAAATTGGCCTCTATTCTTACATTCTTACACTCCAGAGCTTGCAGACATGAGTGATAGAAATACACTTCTCAAAGTTCCCCACTCAGTATAGCCACCAGGAGTTGCACTTTTTTTTTTAAAAGCAACTTTGCCAAACTCTGCAAAATACATGGCATCCATGGGACTGACGGCTATTAGAAAGTATATATATATATCCAAGAGAAGGAGACAAAAAAAGTTGTGAAAATAGGGTAGTCTTCAGCAGAGCCTGGCTGGAACTGAGTGTGGGACTTACATCTTCATAAGTGGATTTATGTGTGCATAGTTCTGCAATATCAAGATTAACCTAGGAGCTGCCATGATGATGTTGCAATGTACAGGTATCCGATGTACAGGTAGCCATTTGAGTGAGTGTGTGCCATGGGCCCTTATATGGATCAGGGCACCGCTGATGGCAGCTGAACACTGCCTAGGAAGTGCTTGAGGGCAGCAAGAGTGCCCGATGCACATCAAAGGGAGCTGGTGGGCATCATATGTGCCCAAAGAACATCACAACTGTCTAACAAGAATGAGAAGTGCCCAATGCACATCAGGAATGCCCAGTATTGACTCTAGATCTGAGGACATCCTGGGCAAAAGGGCCTTTTGGTAGGTCTCCTCATCGGGCACTGTGCCCTGAGGGCTTCCCCAATACTGGTGTTCAGACAGCATTCTGGGCAGCTGGGTCTAGTATCACAGGAGTTTCCCACCATGCAATATCAGGGATCTTGGAAGGTTCAGATGGTAGCTACAGCCAGCTACCTGGTTCTGGGCAGAACATAGAGACAACAAGAATACAATGGAAGGGGGCAGGGATTGTGGCAGGAGGCACCCTAGGCTATTCAATGCTGATGCTAGCCTTCTCCTGCTAAAATTAAGAAATATTTATCCTTCTTTCAGGTGTAGAGTTGTCAGAGTGAAAACTGGAAAGGTACAGTGCCTTTAATGATTGTGTAGAAGAGGGAATTTTAGCAAATTTTGTTACCTGGTTGTGTGACAAGCAACACTTGCTGATATTCCCTCTTCTGCACTTAAAGGGACAGGAGACCTCTCCAGTTTTTATTCTGGCATCCCTATTCAGGCACCAGGTAAAGCTGTTTTCACCTGGGGTGAGCTGCTCTGGACACAGGACACTGCCTTATGTTGGGTCAAATGGTCTGTGTATCCCAGTATTTTCTGTTCTGATTATCCAAAGAATCAAAGGAATCAGACCTGGAAATGTTGGTGATCAAAGCTGGAACCAAAAGTGTATGATCAACTTCTACTACAGTGGGGTCTCAGTGTCCTATGGGGCTTCATTCCAGGATTTTCCATGGATACCAAAATGCTCAAGTCCCATTATACATAATATGCTCAAGTCCCATTATATATAATAGTGTGGTAAAAAGGTGTCCCTTGTTTAAAATGGGGAACAAATCAAAGATTTGCTTTTGGGAATTATTTTATTTTATTTTGAAAATGTTTGAGCTGTGGTAGGTTTCCATTCTCTAGTCTCAGTGAAGAGAGTGAAAGGGTGGAGGGAGAATGTTTTTCTCTCCGTCGTACCTTGGAGATCCAAATGCGCTTTTTAAAAAATGAAATACAGTGATTCATTGTGTATATGCAACAAAACACGATTCAAAAGAAGAGAAACTTGGCCAGAAGATTGTTCTCATCAATACAGCTGTGCTCAAGGAAACTTTGGACAAGAGCATCTCCCTCACCTTTTCCCCTGAGCTGTTGCAGCTGATTTGCCCAGAGCAAAACACAATTTCAGGCACTTTGGGGTGCGCCCCACACAGACACAACAGGAGCTTCAGTGCACTGTCAACCACTTTAGCTTTCCAGGATAGATGAGGCCTGGAGGCCCTCGAAGCATTTCATACTGTGGCTGCCAGGGTGAGGAAAAACTCAGAGGTTGTCCTCCAAAAGGCAGATGGGACTCTTCTCTAAAGTATTGCTAGGAAAGACCTAGTCCTGTTGTTGTTTTAGTTTACCCAAAGGAAGCAAGTGGTTTGTTGATGGACTGAAAGTCTTGGGTGTGCTCCATACATTTAAAGGATGGAGAGAAGAAGAGGAGAAGGAGGAAGTAAAGAAGAAGAGGAGAAGAGGACAACCTGGGAAGTCTTAACAAAAGCTGAATTCTTCAGCCTTTATAAATTACATTGCAGCTGTTTGCTTCTCGTTAGTGATCATTCTTTCAAAACCAATGAACCATTCAGGGAGGAAGTTGGCTACTGTCTGAATGGCTTTTTACACTGCAAAGATGGAGAGGAGGGCACGTGTCATCTGAAACAGGAGGCCAGCAGGAGGCTTGGGATGAAAGCCACATTCCTTCCCCCAACCAGGATGAAGGTGTTGAAGGTGTCGAAACTGTGAATGTGTCGTGTTTACTCAGGACCCTAATGGATGCCATCAAGTTTGCAAGTGTGTCAGACTAACCCAGGGCTCTCAGATTTAGGGCTGTCCTGAGAAAGAGCCCTGAAACTTGAGTCGAAAGGGGCCAAAGTGTGAGATTTGGTGGCAACGGGAGCAAGCAGCCATCAGGAATCTGACTTTGAATTTGAACAGTTGCCTCCTTTGGCCACATACAGATCTGTGATCCTGAAGAACTGCAAGATGGGCCAACCTGCACGGAAACACACGCAGGCAACCATCTCTGCTTGCCAACCCTGCTTGCTCAGAGGAAGACACTTTGTTCCAGCCTTAGACAATGTTCTCTTGGCTGGTATGAATGTTTGCTGCTGGAAACTCTTCCAGAATCTCATCAGCCTGACAAGTAGCCAGAGCTTGGGGAAGTTGCCCCTTTTGTGGACTATGGCTCCCAGAATCCCCCGGCCAGATTCAATTCCCTCCTCAGCCATGGAAATTCACCAGGTGACCTTGGACACACCACACTCTCTCAGCTTCAGAGGAAGGGCATGGCAAGCCCCCTCTAAAGAAATCTGGCCAAGAAAACCCTACAAGCTGTCGCCATAAGTTGAATCCACTTGAAGGCACATAATAACAACGGAGACCCCTCCACATTTAACGAATTGGGAAGAGAATCATATTATTTATTGCCATAACGTGTAGGCAGAGCCTGCAGGGAAGCCAGGGGGGAAATGGGTCTTTCTCTGCCCCCCAGCCATCCATTTTGAGACACCCTGTTCTTATTTTCATACTGTAGCTGTGCAGACAATTGACCCAGATGTGCAATTGGGTGGAGAAAGAGACAAAATGACAGACAAAGAGAGAAGGGATATGTTGGCCCGTGTTTCCTACGAGGGATGCAGGGAGAGAAAACACACACATATTTGGCTAATGTTCCAGTCAGCCTCTTTCCCAGCGGAGAGATAAAAAGTGACAGAGGAGGAGAGAGGAAAGATTGCAAATATAGATCTTCCCAAGTTGATTGGGAGTCCTCTCTCTGGGGTTGGAAGGGAAATGGGAGACATATTTTAAAAATAGAGTCACTCTGGAGCTTCTCCAGCAACCTAATCCATCAAAAAATAAATTAAAAACAATAACTCTTGCGCCAGCTGCCTAAATAAGAACAGAAAGAAGTCCTGACCTGCATGAATTGTGTTTGTTTGTGGCCCCACAAGCAAACTCCTCCTCTCCGTGGGTGAACGACAAGGGTCTGAAGGAACTCTCTTGACCTAGTCTTGATGAGAGAAACAGAAGTCTCTAGTGAGCTGCACCCGTTCCAAAGCTCTATTAAATTTGTTTCCTGCAATTTAAGCCTCTCTCTGCTTTTTCCAGTGCATCAAGAAAAAGACTTGTCTCAAGGATCATCTCTTTTAGATGACCTTGTGTATTCCTTTGTTTAGTTCAAAAAATGTGGGAACCTACCTTGCGGGTCCTCCTGCTGGGTGGTACCCCTGAAGGTCCACTCCTAGAGGGACCACTGCTACTACAACCCTCTTAGGCAGGGGAGGTCTTAATTAATCTTCTGTCATCCCACTTTTTGAGCTGCTTTTAAATGTCCCAGTTACTCTTTCCTCCTTCTCCCACTTTCTCCTTTTGTCCACAGCTTATTTGATTGCTGCAAACTGAGTACAAACTGCAAAAGTAGTTTGCACTCAATTGACTCAATAGGGGAAGTAGAGATGAGGGGAAGACTCTTGCCCTTCCCGGTAAGTTCAGGCAAAATCAAATTGGTCCACCTTCTCCTAGCTTGGCTGTTCCTCCTCTTAATGACTTTTGGCATCTTGACCACACTCGTCCCAGCTAGCCCACGTGTCCTGGTTTTTATCTGTGAAATATTGGAGGGTATGCTGCTATCACATTCCTGTTTCAATCCTTCCCTTCCCCTCCCCATCACACACACACACACACACACACACACACACACTCCAGGGCCTGAGGAAATCCAAGGCGTCTCTCAGCTTTGGAGGGGAGGCAGCTGCTGCGTAGTCAGGCATGCCCTGTTAACCACAAACTTCCTTATCATAATCATCATAATAATAATTTTTGGAAAAAATAACACCAAGCAGGGGACGTGCCTCTGATGAAGGGGCACCTTTGTTGCCCTCCTTTCATCAAGGAAATTGGACAGGATCCACCATCCCCTCATTGCAGCTACAGCAGGAGGGAGTGATAAGCTGCTCCAACAGCAGAACGGAAAAATCCATCTCCTCACGGTAGGGTGGAGAGGGAGATAAGGACTCTGAAAACTTTGCCAGCCAAACACAATCCAGAATTGATGCTACAGAACTTTCAGGTACACTGCCCACTGCTGCCAAGACTCCAGACAAACATGTCTGGGTTCTTTTGCATCATGCCACCCTGCCAACCACCACCCATGGCAGACTTTAGCCATTTTGGTGGTCTTCCTTGTGTGTCTTCATGTCATTTCTGACTTATGGCAACCCTAAGATGAACCAATCATGGGGCTTTCTTAGCAAGATTCATTCCAATGGGGTCTGCCACAGTTTCTGTGGTGGTCCAGTGCAATCGCAAACTCATTTTCATCGCCTCTTCTTTTCCAAATTGGCCAGGGAGGGCTTCAGAAATCCCAACCCAAGCGTGATGCAAAAGAGACATCTGTGTTTGCAGGTCTATGAAATCAGCCTGGTTGAAACAACTGGTTCCTTGCCATGGCTTCAGAGCGGGAGACATGTAACTGGAGGAAAGACACACAATGGCACCCCTCCCTTGGGAAAGGTTCCTGTTTGGAGGGAACGAGAAGAGCCCAGTCCTGGCCGTCAGAAGTCCTAGCTGTTGACTTTGCTAATAGAAACCCTCTGTATAAACAGGGAGGGAGTCCAACTGAGATCAGAATGCTTTTCTCTTTCAAGGAAATTAAACATCTCAAACATTACGGAACACACGCCCACCCACCCCCCTGGACAGTAATTAACTTCTTCCTGTTCTGAGCACAGCTTGGTTTTCCAAAAACAAGAGCAGGGATGGATTATTTTTCAAAGGAAGTGTTATTGAAAGCCTCTGCTGTTGTCTCCTAAGTACAGGGTGGCGGTAGGGAAACGGTCCCAGTGACCTAGGAGGTCGAGGCGAGGGACTCTCGTATCCATCCTGGATGTCCAAAGCCCTCAGTTGTGTACCCAAGGGGCACTTGAGCTTAGAGGACGCCAGCGAGAGCAGGAGTGTGTCGGGAGGGCGTGACACTTTCCTCGGAAACCAGAAGTGGTTCTGGGTGCCTCATTTTAAGAAGGATACAGACGAGGTGGAGCAAGTTCAGAGAAGGGCAATGAGAATGATCAGAGGTGTGGAGAACAAAGGCGCTGGACACGTTCAGCTTGGGGAAGGGAAGGGAGACATGATCGAACTCTTTAAATACCTCAATGCCTCAATCATAGAATACCTCAATCATAGGAAATACCTTCTATGACGGGGGAGAGCTGCAGAACTGGGCAAAGGGACACTTTTGGGGGGGAGTTATCATTGACCATCGATGGTGCCATGTCTGTCATTGTCAGAAGGTAGTTCCCCAAAAATGAGCTACCCAAGGTGCTAAAACCTATCTGTAAAATACCATGGACACCTCCTATCAAGTTTGGACTAAACCCCAGAAGAGATTTCACCAACATGGGAGCAGCCACCACTGACATCATCCTACCAGTTTTGGGATAATCCCACTTAGGGGCTGCAACTAGGGGCTTTTCCACACTACACTGTTACAGTGCTATTATTCCACTTTCAACCTCCTGTCGAATTCTGGGGTTTGTTGTTTCCAGAGGCCAAAGAGCTCTCTCTCGCTGAGAATTCTAAATGCCCCTCTGTAAACTGCAAACCCCAGGATTCTGTAGGATGTTGGAAGTGGAATAATAGCACTATAACAGTGTAGTGTGGAGAGATCCTAAATGTTGTAGTCTGAAGTGCTTCATTCCATCCCTGTCCTCTCCTTTTTCCGTATTCTCTTCCCCAAACAGTCAGTTACTATAACCATAATTTAAAAAGAGAAAGAAAACAGAAACTAGAATGGGAGCAAGGCTTCTTTGTGCAACCGGAGCTTAGATCTCAGGGAAAGTCAGGCTGCATTGTATAGTTTCTAAAAGAGAGCCCTGCCAATGGATCTTCCATAGTTGTTTGCTTTCTTCTCGCTCACAGGGTACCTTGTGTTCCCAGGGCCCTCAGGCAGTTTGTTC
The DNA here is from genome assembly GCA_948474755.1 of Ctenosaura bakeri. Taxonomy (NCBI): domain Eukaryota; kingdom Metazoa; phylum Chordata; class Lepidosauria; order Squamata; family Iguanidae; genus Ctenosaura; species Ctenosaura bakeri. The sequence goes on from CAOLHI010000721.1 coordinate 278,688, forward strand.
TCCTCTCTGCCATCTGCCATTGCAGATTCCCATCCAGACTTTTCCCTTTACAGGAATAGGGTTTCAGGCCATTGTAAAAGAAGACAGGGCAAGGGAAACCCTACCTCCCCAGGCTGCAAAGAGAGAAACCTATATAGGACAACGCGGGCATCGCTGAGTATTCAGGGACCTGTTAAAGTATCCACTAACAGGCATCCCATTAAAAAGAGATGAAAAGTATCATCATTCACTCTGTTCTGAAAGGGGGCATTAGAGAACTAGAAAAGCTGCCAAAAAAGAGCAACCAAAATGATTCAGGAGACTGGAGCGGTTTTCTGATGCGAAAGCCTGATGGGCATGAGGCTTAAGAATACAGGACCAAAGGCTTGCCCTAACTGGCATTCTGTGCCCAGGCTGGCATGCCCACCAACTGTCCCAATTTGGCAGGGACAGCCTCAATTAATTCTTTGATATCCCACCATTTCAACTCCTCTTAAAATATCCAAGTTTCTCCCTTCTCCTTCCGGTTTCCCCCCTTTGTCCTCAGCTTACTTCATTTGCTGCAAAGTGAGTTCAAATTACACCCAACTCAGCAGGAGGGAGAGGAAGAGAGGAGGCAGAATCTTGTTCTTGCCTTTTGTTGTTGTTGTTGCTGCTGCTGCTGTGTTGCTGAAAATTATGGCAAACCTATCACAGGGTGGCTGAGAGTGTGTGATGTGCCCAAGGTCATCCAGTGGGTTTCCGTGGCCGAGAGGAGAATCAAACCTTTGTCTCAAGGGTTGTAGTCCAATGCTCAAAGCACTGCACCACACTGAGAGTCTCCCCTGTTCTTCCCTGTAGGTTCAGGCAAAAGCACACTTCTGCAGCCTGTCCTAATTTGTGTCTTTTTCCCCATCACTAGCTTTTGCCATCTTGACTACACTTGGATGTTGCTCACCACACATGCCCCGATTTTTTATCTGTGAAATCTTGGAAGGTATACACTGGGCAATGAGATGCCTGTGAGAAGCTAACAAGCAAAACACCTATCCATTTGTGATTCCCAGCAACCGATACTGAAAGCCATATTGCCACTGATACTGGAGGTAATATGGAACCATCACAATGAATGGCTATTGAATAGCCTTATCTTTTGTGAATTTATCTAATCTCCTTGTAAAGCTGTCTACCCTGTTGGCTATCACTGCATCACATGGCAGAAAATTTTGATGTCTCATAGAGATGGGGAGGGGACAATAAATTCCACTATTACTTCATCAAGAAACAGAAAAGACAGTACTATACTTGTTTCTACAATGTGCAACATAAATTCTGTGCCAAAGAATGTTGGCACAGAAATGCATAGCTTATAGGTCTGTTTAAGGCCAGGACGGCGAAATGAACCCACCATGTTCAGAGAGAATAAAGCCCTGAAACCAAATATAATACATTCAGGTATATATGTATTCCAAGTGTGGGCTTCATGCTTTGCTTGGCATCTTCCTCAATGCGTCCAGTTGTGCCAGTGGGCACAATGAGACATTGGATAAGTGGCCATTTAGGACTGTTCTTCTGCTCCTTGTCTCTTTCTGATCTAACTTCCCAGTGCCGAGACAGAGCCACAGACATGGGATACCCTCTGTTTTTGACTCTGCCTTTGTCCTTGTGGCTTTGTCAGAAGCTACCCTATTTTCCATGGGTGGAGTGGGAGGCAACCAGTCTGAATAAACAGAAGAAGGGATCACCGTGGAGTTCTGGACCTGGGTCATTGCTTCTGTGAAGAACAGCTAAGGAAGCTGGATGTATTTAGCCTGGAGAAGAGGGGATGGAATAGCAGTCTTTGAATATCTGAAGGGTTGTATAGAAGATGGGACAAATTTGTTTTCTGCTACTCTAGAGACAAGAACGAGAAACAGTGGATTCAAATCCCAGGAAAAGAGGTTCCACCTAAATGCCAGAAAGAATTTCTCTATTGTAAGAGCTGCTTAATAGTAAAACAGACTTCCTCGAAAGATACTAGAATCTCCCTCATTACATGTTTTAAAACAGAAGTTGGTCAGCCATCTCTCAGGGTTGCTTTAGTGGTAGGTCTTGATGGCTGCAGGTTATATTAGATGGCCCTTGGAGTCCCTTTCAACTCTGTGGTTCTGCCTCTTAACTTGCTTTCTGGTGTTGCCTGTTTCTCTCTTATCCTGACTGTTGTTCTTTCTCAAATACTGAGTTGTTTAGCTCCTGACTCCTGGCTTGCCTCAACCCATTACTCATGACCCAGCCCTAAGAAGTCAACCCTGACACAAGGGATAAATGTAAGGTATTACATCTAGGCAGAAAAATGAAATGCACAATATAGGATGGGTGAACCTGGCTTGAAAGCAGCACCTGTGAGAAGGATCTAGGAGATCATAAGCTAAGTAGGAATCAACAGTGTGATGTGACAGTCAAAAAAGCAAATGCAAATACAAAATGCATTTGCAAAAAAGCCAAAAGCCAAGTATGGGCTGCATCAACAGCAGTACAGTGTTCAGATCAAGGGATCGTGCTGTTCTGTTTTACTTTGGCCAAACCTCACCTGGAATATTTTGTCCATTTCTAGACACAAAGTCCAAGAGAGATATTGACAAGCTGGAATGTGTCCAAGGAAGGACAACCAAGATGTGCAAAGGTCTGGAAGCCAAGCCTTATGAAGAATGACTTAGGGAGTTGGGTATGTTTAGCTTTAAGGAAGAGAGAACTGGTAGGTGGCATAACAGTCATCTTCAAATACCTGAAGGGAAGTTATGTAGAAGATTGGGTCAGCTTGTTTTCCGCTGCTCCAAAGACTGGGATGTGATCCAATGGATTTGAATGACAAGAAAAGAGCTTCCACCTAAATATCAGGAAGAATTCCTTAATGTAAGAGCTGCTCAAGAGTGAAATAGACCATCTCTTTTTCTTTGGAAGTCTTTAAACAGAAGTGGGATGGGCATCTTTCAGGAATACATCCCTGCATGGCAGCGGGTTAGACTAGGGCCATTTCTGCACTAGACTGTTATAGTGCTATTATTCCACTTTCAACATCCTATGGAATCCTGGGGTTTACAAAGGCCCCTCCCTAAATTGCAAACCCCAGGATTCCATAGGATGTTGAAAGTGGAATAATAGCACTATAACAGTCTAGTGCAGAAGTGGCCTAGATGTCCCTTGTGGTCCCTTCTGACGCAAAGATTCCATGATTTTAAGTCTCTTGCTCCCCAAACAGGCAACCCTGCCCTTGTTTCATTGAACAGAGGCTCCATTAATCTCTGGAATTTTATTCCTTGGTGTGTGCAGTGTGAGCTGCTCCCTAGAACTGATCGGCTCAGCCCTCTGTACCATTTCCCCCTCCACCCGTCTTTTTGGCCGCCCAAACCGCCTTGCTCCGAGGGCATGATGCTGCTGGCTGCGCCAGGCTAATCCCACTGTTTCAAATTACAAAGCTGCCAGAGTCCCACAGAGCCACCTCCAAAGCCAGCCAGCGTGCCAGGCGGGCTTTGAAATCTAAAAATCTTTCCAGGAAGTGCCTCTTTTTAAAAAGCACACACACACACAAATAGGAAAGAAACTGCAGCTGGAAATGTTCCCAAGCTGGCCCCGGCGTCCAGTGACAAAGCCGAACTCGAACAAGGAAAACCCGCATCCATTTCCCTGGGGTAGCTGAAGGGGATGGAGATTTTGCATAAGGAGTTCAGTCTCATTCACGGAATGAATCGCTCGGCCTCCCCTGCTGAGCATTGAGTATTAACTCAGCATTCACCAGCTTTTATTCAAAGCAAAGGAGGGTTGGTTGACAGTGATGGTTGTATTCTTGGGAACAGCTCAGTTCTCTAGACACGCCAATCTCTCAGCTGAAATCATCCACCATCCTGACAGACAGTCAGGCACTATAAGAAAATTGGTACCATTGCGTAGCACAAGGATGGGAATCAGGTAGCCCACTAGCCAACCGTAGACCTGACGGTAGTCCAGCAAAGCTCACAAGATCCCCATTGACTCCCCTCAAAAGTCTCCAGCATCCCCAGAAAAAAATTATCTCAGTTTTTAAAAAAGCCACATTTCAGCTCCCTAAACCAACTTTGGCACATAGAAATATGCCATTCCAGAGATCCTGGTGTGTCCTTTTTCCCAACAAGATCAGAGATGCTGCAGAGAACCAAGACTGGAGGAACGGCTCCCCTTGTACGCCCAATTTCTCTGCAGAATAAGGTATCTAGCAACCTGCCCAGCAACACTCCAGCTTGTCCAAAACATCTCCCAGATTTCCATGGCCACTTTGGCAGCACCTTCACAGAATCTTGAGAGCCAGGGAAGGGAAGGATGTTCCCTGCAGCTTTTGTGGGGAGAATGCTGCCCCTCCATATAAACACTGCTGCTAGCTCAGCTGCTGGATAGGCTGTTGGATGGCGAATTCCACCAGTTGCAATGTCAGTGGAGGAGCTGAATCCAGTCCAGGTTTTGGTCTGAACTTTGATGGATCCTTCCAAGATGTTCAACTGATTTGGGAGATAGATAGTGCCTTTCAAGTCTGAACTAAAATCCAGGGTGGATGAACCGCTCTCCTGACATGGAAGCAGACAACCCCTGCACAGGAGGGGAGACTATTGAAGTCTCACAAGCCCCAGAGATTTGCTACTTCTAGTGTAAATAAATTTTGACAGAGCTTGGAAAAATTCCTTCTTTTGGAGTTCACTTCCCAGAATCCCACAGCAAGCCTGGAGCTAAGGAACTGGAGAGGACAGAGCTGACTATCCAAAGACAACCCACCGAAAGATCCAAAGAATCAAAAGCATAACTTTGTGTAGGATTGAACTTTGTCTTCCCAATCCCCCAGGAGTTGCAACCAAAACCTCAGCAGGGTGGGTGCCTGCATTGATCAGGTTACCCAAAGGCCTTTTGAACATTTAACATGCATGGCAAAAAGGCAAAAAACTATTAAGAGTGTGTGGGAGCCTGCAGGAAGGTCAGAGGAGAAATGATCTTATGATGCTCAGCCTGGCACTAATGCACCAAAGCAGATTAATGGCTCCAGGGGCTTTGAAGGCAAGAAAAGGGAGATGGGGGGAACTAATTGCAGAGTTATGCATGAAGGGAAGAGGGAGGGAGTGTATACAATCTTCCCCACCCCTTCAGCCAGGATATCAAAGCTCCTGGTTTCTGTCACTTGCCCCCATAATGCCGGAGAAAAGGAGGTGGGGTGCTTCAGTCACTACTAGAGGTCCCCCTTGGCCTATGGCTCTCCAAAGAGTCATGCTGTTTTCTGGAGGGTTTGTATCAATTCTTATTTCTAGGCTATGCAACATGTTTAATGGTTGCACATATGTGTTTCCTGTGTTATGTTTAGGCCACAAGGCAAAGGCCAAGATTCAGCATCACTTTGCAATTACACCCTCCGAATGTGACAGTTTAGCAAGGCCAGTCCCAGTCAATTCTCTCTCAATCCACCTTTCCAGCTGCTTTTGACATGCTCTAGTTTCTCTCTCTGCTCCTCCCGCTTTCCCCTTTGTCCTCAACTTACTCCAGTTACTGCAAATTGAGTTCAAAGCGCAAAAGTAGTTTGCACTCCATTAACACAGCAGGAGGGAAAGAGGGGGTAGAATCTTACCCTTCCCAGTAAGCTCGGGCCAAAACAAATTGCCGCAGTCTTTCCCAGCTTGTCTATTCTTCCTTGGCATTAAAGGACTAGGCTAAGCATGAACTAGAGGGCAGAGGACACCATTTATGGACCCCATGGATCAGCCCTGCAAAGGATGTTATAATCCTTAGACTTCAGCAAAATAACCCTGACCTTCAGCTGAGTAAAAATGGTTTTGGGGGGCCATGGGGTTGAAGGAGATTCCCAGAGCCAAACTAGATGCCCACAGCTATATTAGGTCCAACTGCATCATGCTTAGAGCAGAACCACTGAAACCAACAGGAAGCTAGTTATGATGAACCCCATTAAATTCAATGGGTCCACTCTGGGTATGACTTGGCTTGATTCCAGTCCAATACATTCTGAGTGAAGGAGTTTGTTTTGAGCCCCAGATCTGAACACAGCTTACAGTTCTTTCATACAAAAATCTATTCTTGCTTACCCAAGTTTTCTCACCCCATCAACAGTATAATTTAGAATTGAAAAGGAGCTTGAGAAAGTTCCTTCTTAAAGGTAAGAACTCCCAGAGTCCTTCAGCTAGCAAGTCATCCCCCCTAAAGGAACTTTTCAAAGCTCTGGATAGAAGTGGCATCTTTTTCTGTCTTTCTTTTCTTTTCTTTTCTTTTTTGTAAAAAATATAATATTGTGCGTGTGCCTTCAAGTCACCTGCCAACATATAAAGACTCCATGAACTTCATAGGGTTTTCTTAAGCAAGGAATCTTCAGAGGTGGTTTTTCCAGTTCCTTCCTCCGAAATATAGCCTACAGCACCTGATATTTGTTGATGAGCTCCCACGCAAGTACTACCCAGGGCTGACCCTCCTTAGCTTCCAAGATTAGATTAGGTACCCTTTAGGGTACCTAAGTTATCTGTAGTTATTCCCAGCCCCTTACCCCCATCCTCTATATCTCTGTTTACAACATTGTTTAGTGATCAGTCACCAACATATATAGCAAAATCAATCCAAGTCGTCATCTATTACTCCACAGTTTTAAATGAGATGATAATGGACCTTGTCTAGAAAGGCGATCCTTAGCAGAGTTGATAAATGGGAATTGTAGTTCCATAAAAGTGTCCCTTAATATTTCCCCTCTGTTCAGTGAAGGATGGGAAGTTAAATCTTCTGCTAAGACAATCCACCACCACCACAATCCACCTCCTAAGTGATAGCCCATTCCATGCCCTTGATATCTCAACTTGAGCAGCACTTAGCATTCCAGAAATGAACTGCTTGTGTGGCAAATCTGTACCACCTACAACAAAGATAGACAGAATTAATCAAGTGTCTCTGAACAGGATATCTTGCCTTCATCATTTGGCTAATCCGAGAAAGGATCTCATCCCCAAATTGGAGAAAGTCGCATCATTTGATGTCTGCTATTGTTCCAGAGTGAGGAATCAAAACTGCTTGCTGATCTGTTGCACATCCACTAAAGATCTACTTATTGATCCAAATCTACCTTCATCTGCTTCATGCGCAGACCCGACCACTTAATAAATTCACCAAGATGGTAAAGTATTTCCTAAAAGCAGATGTTCTGCTAAAGGACCTGATTTCTTCAGCACCTTTTTTGCTCCACGACTTGATCTCTGTTTTATCCTGATGAATCTGGACCTAAACTAAACAAAATAATGTTGAAGAGATGCAACTCCCCCCCCATACCTTTCTTACATACCCAGTAGCAATACCAGAATTCTCCTGCCTGGCGGGCGGCTTTAAAACCTGGAGCGTCTGGCAAAGCCTTTAAACCCACCTCTAATGACTTCCTTGGCTTAAATTTAATTACCATCTTTTTTCTTATCTTAATCACTCTGCCTCTGTTTATAAACAGAGCCTTGAGCCTGTGGACCCACTCGCCCCCACACAAGCAGGCAACCTGAGACCAGTTTCCTGGCATCTGAAAAACCCATTACATTCCAGAGAGCCCAGCCTGCTCCTCGTAAATCCATGGTTGTCTCCTGCTAAGACAACTGGGACTGAGAACAAGGAAGGACGGCGGGTCCTTGACATGCAATACAGTACAATCACGGCAATGGCATCACCACTGCAGCTAAGTAGTAATTCTGAACAGTTAGGGATTTTCGTGATTGCTATTTAGTCATGATTGTGATTCTCTTGCCACGATCTGTTGCCAGCCGGCCCCTCCCTAAACCGCAAACCCCAGGATTCCATAGGATGTTGCAAGTGGAATAATAGTGCTATAACAGGCTAGTGCAGAAACCAGGAGCCCTGGTGGCGCAGTGGTTCAATGCCAGTACTGCAGTCACAAGGTTGTGAGTTCGATCCTGCCGGGCTCCAGGTTGACTCAGCCTTCCATCCTTCCGCAGGTCGGTAAAATGAGTACCCAGCTTGTTGGGGGCAATTAGCTAAAAACACACTGTAAACTGCTTAGAGAGCATGCGATTTGTAATGTATAATGTACTTCATGTTGTTCGCCACCTCGATCCATATGGAGAGGCGGGATACAAATAAATAAAATAACTAAATAAAAAATAAATGGCCTGAGTCCTCATAGATTTGGACTGGCTCAGTTTTACTCCATTTCTTCCTTGACTTTCTGCTCCTCTCCCTGCCAAGCCATGCGCTCGACTAACCCAACGCCCACCTTGCAGAATGTCATGGCTCATGGCACGCCAGGGTTCTCCCCCATCACGTTTGACTTCCAAGACGGTCATGCCTCGTTAGCCGTTTGACGCTTCCTTGCTGAGGCCTGGGGGTGGCTGGGGAATGTGCAGTCTGGACCTGGACAGCCCCAGCAGGATGACACATGACATATCTCTCTTACTGACGGGCCACTCAGCCCCCATGCTAAGCGGATTAAACAGTAACCGGGGAAACCTCCTCTGTTCGCCTTGGAACTGATAAAACGCAGAGGCAGAGAGGGGATTTTAGCAGCATTTCCCACCCCATCAAGAATGTCCCAAGCGTACATTTGCTGCAAACGTCTCTCTGCAATACCGATTACAATTATTCAGCCTTTTCCATTTTTTCTTCAGAGTGTGTCAGGGAGATTTTTTCGTTTTAGCTCAGCTTGCTCCTTCATCATTAAGGTGATTTATTTAGACATGGCTCAAAGAAGTCTGGAATCATAAAGTTGGAAGAGACCACAAGGGCCATCCAGTCCAACCCCCTGCCATGAGGGAATACACAATCAAAGCACTCCCAACAGAAGGCCATCCAGCCCCTGTTTTAAATCTTCTAAATCAGGAGACTCCACCACACTCCAAGGCCGCATCTTCCACTGCGGAACTGCTCTTACCATCAGGAAGTTCTTCCTAATGTTTAGGTGGAATCTCTGAAGGTACATGGCTCTGGAAGCCATGAAGCCCTATGAGGAACGGTTTTAGGGAGCTAAGGATGTTTAGCCTGCAGAAGAGACATGATAGCCATGTTTAAATATTTGAAGGGATGTCATATAGAGGATGGAGCAAGCCTGTTTTCTGCTGCACCAGAGACTAGGACATGGAGCAATGCATTCAAACTACAGGAGAAGAGATTCCACCTAAACATTAAGAAGAACTTCCTGACCATAAGAGCAGTTTGACTGTGGAATACACTGCCTGGGAATGTGGTGGAGTCTCCTTCTTAGGAGGTTTTCAAAGAGTGTGGATGGCCATCTGTCAGGAATGCTTTGATGGTGTATTCCTGCATGGCAGGGGGTTGGACTGGATGGCCTTTGTGGTCTCTTCCAGTTTTCTAATTCTAGAACTGCAAAAATAGCCCTTGGGTGAGTCCTTAATATTCCTGAACAAGATTATGAATCATATAGCTGAATAGATGCTTGGGTGCAGCTCCCAGTCTACTTCACCATTGGCTATGCTTGCTAGGGCTGCTGGGACTTCCAGTCCAACAGCATTGGGAGGGCCACCTCATTCCCACTCCTGGACTAGAGGCAGGAATGGACACTGACAACTCATACCTCCAGGGTCAACTTTTTTCTAATCCTTGGAAATTTGTCTGGGGAGAGCCTCAAATATTGTGTTATGATAGAAAAGAAAGGAATGTTTTTTGCAGTGTTGAGAAGTTGGATGGCTTGTGCATATTTGCAAAAACGGAGACTTCTCCACTGTGGCACCGCAGATGTGGAAGATTCTCACACACACACACACACACACACCCCGAGACCAAAACCAATGTCATTCCCTGAGCAAGTAAAGACATGGCTTCTCACCAAAGCTTTTAGGGTCTACTTTGATTTTGTCCCTGTCTGCGCACGTGTGTGCTTTTAAACTGTTTTAACTGGTTACAAGCTACCTTAAGTGTTAAAATTGTTGAAGGCTGCTTGTTTTTTTCCTAAGTTTTAAATTGTTGAAGACTGCTTAAATTATTCTAGTTGCTTTAAACAGTTTAAAACTAGTTTTTATGGTCCACCTCCCTGAGATCCTTTGATATTGGGCAGGATATAAATATTTTGACACATTAAATCATAACTAAAACCTAGAAAAGGAAAGCTGTGTTCCATTATTTATTTTTAATAATTGCAGATAACATCACACTAGGAACTGGAAAAAAAGAAAGAAACCAACTTGGATAAAATTTTGTTTCCCTTGTTAATACCCAAATGACCTTCAGGATGTTGGGGGAAAGTTTACTTTCTACTTTTGGGGGTAGGGGAATCACCTCACTTTGGACAGCACACTTTAAGGAGGACACACAGTCACAATATATCAAGTCAGTGAGTTTTGCTTGGCACTGCTTTGAACTTGGTGCCAATGGAAAGCACTCAGTTCACCCTCCCCTATGGCCAGCCCAGTTCATGAGCACTTGCATTCTGTTGCTTTGAAGTCCTTGTTTTTGGAAGGAAATACTACCTTTATTATGGAACATCTGTGAAGGAACACACATTGCTCCTATCAACATCACAGAACAAGTTCACATCCTCTAGCTGTCCTGATCTGGCAGGAGCAATGCCAATTAATCCTCTGCCATCCCACTTTTTCAGCTGCTTTTAAAATGTCCCAGTTTCTCTGTCCTCTGCCCATTTCCCCCCTTTGTCCTCAGCTTGCTTTGGTTGCTGCAAGCTGAGCTCAAAGTGCACAAACAGTTTGACTCAATGGCCATTTCTGCACTACATTGTTATAATGCTATTATTCCACCTTCAACATCCTATGGAATCCTGGGATTTGCAGTTTACAAAGGGGCCTTTAGAATTCTCAGCCAGAGAGCTTTTGGGCCTCAGGAAACTACAGACCCCAGAATTCCACAGGATGTTGAAAGTGGAATAATAGCACTATAACAAGTATAGGGTAGAAATAGCCAATTAAGTCAGCAACAGGAGAGGAGGGGGAGAAATCCTGTCCTTCCCTGTAGACTAAGGCAACAGCAAACTGCTGTGGCTTTTCCTCGCATGTGTGTTTTTCTTCATTAATAGCTTTGCCATCTTGCTCACACACTAATGTGGCTTGGCATACATATCCCACTTTTTATCTGTGGAATGTTTGACAACGACAATGTTGGGAATGCATTGATAGTCTATTCTTGCATGGCATGGGGTTGGACTTAATAGCCTTTGTGGTCTGTTTTGATTCTAGGATTCTTTACTGATGGAAAGAGAGCAGAGAGAGGTTCAATTGAGCCTCCCTTAGGAGGGGGTTCTACAGAGGAGGAGGAGCTCCCAAGAAGGCTCTCTCCTGTGTCCTCGCTAGAGCAGCCCATGAGAGGAGTGGGAGAGAGAAAAAGCCCTCCCCTGGTGAGTATAAAATTTGGGCAGGCTCATATAGGGAGATACAGGCTTTCAGATCGTCTGAACTTAAGCCATATAGGTTTTATAGGTCACAACCAGCATAGTCAGTCAAGGATGAAGGGGGAAAGTGGGAGGAAGAGAGAGAAGCTGGGACATTTTGTAAAGTGGCGAAAAGAGTGGGATGGTAGAGAATTAATTGGAACTCTCCCTGCCAAAGAGGAACTATTGAAGACTATGGTTCCACACACACACACACACACACACACACTTTTTTTTTTTTACCAGGAAAAAGGAAAGCCCAGGAAGTCTAGGGTGGCCAAGGGGCACATGTGGGCTCAAGGTGGCATGTTGCCAGTCTCTAATATAAAGGGTGAATTTCCTTTGAGTCAGGAATCTCTCCCAGTGTGGACCATAGGAGAAACAACGAAGGAAGACAGAGATGCAAAGTTATTAAGGACTGAGCTGGAGGGGGAGCATACCTAGTCTTTTGTGGCAGTGAAATCTTTTGCAAGATTTATCTTGCAAAAATGCCAGTGGAATGCCAACCCCTCCACCCTTTCCAAGCTCCAGCGCATATCCCGGGGATCAGCGCAAAGGCTTAAACTACAGGAAACAGTAGCGTGAACACAATAGGGAGGGCACTTTTGCCAGCTCCGTTCATAAACGGTATCTCGTCTGAGTTAAAGAGAGCCAGCTATCATTGCCAGCTACTCCCTGCCCGGCCTGCTAGCTGCCAGGATTGTGTGGGAGGAACACAGCGGCTGCCTGCGGTCACCTATGAGGTGTTGCTTGGGACTAATGAGATGTTATGTTGCATATCTTATGATGTTATGTTGATACAAGGAGCGCATAACTCCCTTGTTAAAGCAGCTTCACTGGCTACCTGTTTGTTTCTGCGCACAATTCAAAGTATTGGTCATGACCTATAAAGCTCTATACAGCTTAGGTCTGGACTATTTGAAAGATTGTGGCCTTTTCCGCACTACACTCTTATAGCACGATGATTCCACTTTCAACATCCTATGGAATCCTGGGGTTTGCAGTTGGCCGGCCCCTCCCAAAACTGCAAACCACAGGATTCCATAGGATGTTGAAAGTGGAATCATCGTGCTATAAGAATGTAGTGCAGAAAAGGCCTGTGCTCATTTCTGCACTATACTGTTATAGTGCTGTTATTCCACTTTCAACCTCCTGTAGAATTCTGGAGTTTGTAGTCTACTAAGGCCAAAGAGCTCTCCAGCTGAGAATTCCAAATGCCCCTCCCTAAACTGCAGATCCCAGGATTCCATAGGATCTTGAAAGTGGAATAATAGCACTATAACAGTCTAGTGCAGAAAGGCCTTGTATCTCCCTATACAAACCTGCAAGAGTTTGTAGAAAGGGAAGCCTTTTTCTCAGTCCCACTACTACCCTAGACTGCCTGGTGGGGCCCTGGGAGAAAATCTTCTCAGATGTTGCTCCCAACCTGTGGAACTCTCTTCCACAGGGTGCTAGGCTGGCCCCCTCCCTGCTTTCCTTTGGTAGGCAGACAAAGGCATTTCTTTTCAAGCAGGCTTTTAATAAATGAGTGCTTGTGCTTGTTTATTTTTTAAAAATGTGTTTTTATAATTTTATATTTTTAAAAAATGTTTTTAATTGTTTTAAATGTTTCTAATGCTTTTTTAAACTTTTTGGAAGCTACCTTGGGTCCTACTTTGGGAGAAAAGGCAGCATATGAATTAAATAAATTAATTAATTAATAAATTAATACTATGGCACATACCCTCCAACATTTTACAGAAGAAAAGGAGAAACAACATCAAGACTGCAAGGGCAAGATGGCAAAGAGAACAGATGGGCTGGGAGAGAGTGCAGCAGTTTGCTTTTGCCAGAGCCTACTGGGAAGGACAAGATTCTGCTCCCTCTTCCTCTCACCTTTTCTAAGTTAAAAAAGTGATAACTGCTTTTGCATTTTGCACTAAGCTTGTAGCAATTGAGATTAATTTCCTCAAAGGGGAAAATGATGGAGGGGGAACTGGGACATTTGAAAAGCAGCTGAAAAGTGGGATGACAGACGATCAGTTGGGACTATCCCTCCCCAATCAAGACAGTTGATGGATATTTAAATACCATAAAAGTCTGGAAGCCATGGTGCCCGCTTGTCTCTGATGCTGGGTAGTTTATGGGAGAGGTCAGTATCAGACAAGGCGTGGAGCAAGAGGTCAAGAATCAAAGGCTGGAGAGAAATATGGTCATGTGGGTTTGAGCTAAACAGCCAGAAATGGAGCGTGCCTTGCACTGCTGGCAACAGCTTACCTGTTGACAGGAACCAGGATGTTTATATATAGAGTGCCCAGACAACCAGGAAGCTGGGCCACGAGCCAATCCCAATGCAAGAGACAGAAAACAGGCAGGTTCTCCGATGTCCTTGGCTTTCTTTTCCTTCCTCTGGTCCCAAAAGAAAGTGGAGTTTGCAGGACTTGGAAAAGTTCGTGATTTGGACTACAGCTTCCAGCCAGTATGGAATCATAGAATCACCGAATCAGAGCATTGAAGGGACCACAAGGATTCACAGCCATGCAGGAAGACAGCATCAAAGCATTCCTAACAGATGGCCATCCAACCTCTGTTTAAAAACCTCCGGAGAAGGAGACTCCACCACTTTCCCAGGCAGCAACATATTCCACTGTTGAACTGTTCTTACCCTCAGGAAGTCCTTCCTAATGTTTAGGTGGAATCCTTTTTTCTGGAGCTTGAATCCATTGTTCCGCATCCTAGTTTCCAGAGCAGCAGAAAACAAGCTTGCTCCATCCTCTATACAGCATCCGTTCAAATATCTAAACATGGCCATCGTGTCCCCTCTTAACCTTCCCTTCTCCAGGGTAAACATACCCAGCTTCCTAAGCTGCTCCTCCCACGGCTTCATGGTTTCATTGATGTCTGAGAACTTCAGTCAGTAACAGCTGGTAGACCATGATGATGATGATGATGATGATGATGATGATGATGATGATGATAGTGGTGGTGGCAGCGTCTACCACCAGCGGCAGCAGTTTTCTTGTGATACATTTGATTTTAAATATCTCTGGGTTTTTTTGGCTGGCGTTTGCCAAGACCTTATGAAAAGGTAACAAGAATTAGCTTTATAAATGTTGAACTCAGCAAAATATTGATGCTTTTACCGACCCTGATGTCCTGCCTTTTGTGCAGGGCTGGGGAGGCATGAAGCATTGCTTCAGTTCTCATATGATAGGCAGTGTTCTTTGTCCTCATTCAACCTCTCCAGCAGCAGCCACAAAAATTTGGGCCGAGTTGCAAGCGGGCACCAGCCTCGGTTAGGAAAGAAAGAAAAACAGACCAGTGGGGGAAGCATCCCCTTTGCCTTGACTTGGGTTCCTTTGTACAGTCAGGGAGTTCCTCCAGTGGAGTTTTGGATGGCAACTTGCACATATGTCTAATGAATTCAGTGGGTCTGCTCTAGTCAGGACTAAAGTAGGATTTAGGCCTATATCTGGCCAAGGATCCCCTCCTACAGTGCAGAACTTGGAAACGTTACCCTGTAGGGGGGATACAGCAAATGACCTCTGGTGGCTCCACTGTGAAGTGCTGAATCCACTCCAAGTTTTAGAACTTTTGTGGAGCTATCCAAGGTCCTGAACTCTGTCCCCAGAACAGAGGAATAGCACCATTAAAGTTTGGACTAAAATCTAGAGCAGATTCACCACCCCGCTAGCACTGGGGGCACCCACTGTCCCTGGATCCAGCTCTCAAGGCTCTCTTAGCCAGTAGGGGCTACTAGCAAAACTGACCGGGAGAGGATTATGAGAGGTGCAGTCCAAGAAATTTCTTCATTCTGCAACCTTGGGACTTTGCAAAATAGTTGGAGTGCTCTTGCACGAGCAAAAAAGTGAACCGTGGAACCAGCTTTTGAAGGTTTCTGGAAGGCAGTCTCTGCTGATGGTTATTAATTCATTTTTAAATTATGTCTTATCTGCAAGCCATCTGGGTAACATGTGTTATCACTTGAAGCTGTGGACACCAAGAGATTTATGCCTACTTTAATGCCTACACAGCATACCACTGGTGGAAAGGAAACTAGGAAAGGATAAATCAATACCAAGCCTGCAAGCTCCCCCCTCCACATTTAGGGTGGCCTTTGGAAAGTTCTATTTTACAGCTTACCAGACATATGCATGAAGGAGCCATCTTCTAAATCCTGTATTCTGAACATCACTGGGCTAGTCATTGTCATGACACAATCCAGCCACATTTATATATTCTAAAATCCCATTTACACCCATAGAAGAGATAAGCCAACATGTAAATGTCTCCTGTTGAAATCAGTGGGACTTCAAAGCAGTGAGGCTCAAAACTTTCTCACCTCCAGAAATCTTGATTTGATAGGGGCAGTCCTGATTAACCCTGCGCCACTCCACTTTTTCAGCTGCTTATAAAATGTCCCCGTCACTTTCTCCCCCTTCTCCGACTTTCCCCCTCTCCTCAGTTTCCTTCAGTTGCTGCAGACTGGGTTCAAAGTGCCAAAGTAGTTTGCATTCAACAGACTCATCAGTTAGGAGAGAAGAGGGGAAAGAATTTTGCCCTTCCCTGGAGGCTCAGAAAAAAGCAGACTATTGCAGCTTCTCCCGGTGTATCTGCTCCTCTACATTTCTTGCCATCTTAACCACACTCTGACGTTGCTTATCCACATGTGCTTCATTTGCATCTGCAAAACACGAGAGGCTCTATTAGTGTCAGAATGGAATCTTCTAATATAAACCAGTATAAGACTGGCGCAAACCTGGGAGTGTGGTGAAGTCTCCTTCTTTGGAGATTTTTAAACAGAGATTGGATGGCTATTTGTCAAGGATACTTTGACGGTGTATTCCTGCGTGGTGGTGGCTTGGACTGGATGGCTGTCACAGTTTCTTCGAGCTCTATGATTCTATGTTTAGATGTTACAGAGGCCTGAATTATTTAGTCCCACCTAGTGTAGACCCATTGAATCAATATGATTTACCTATGTGCTGCTGATTCACCATTCAGCAATTGCTCTGTGGCTGCACAAGTTGGGAGTAACCACTAAGAGCAGGCCAAGAATTATGTCTTCTCTTACCTTCCCTCCATTTGCAAACACCAGGGAAATGGGGTTGAGTTAAGTTTGTGATCCACGTGCACATCATGCTTTGGCTTCCCCCATGCACTTCCAAGCAACCCAGACAAGTCCTGGAAATTGTAGAGAAGCTGATAATTCTTCTTGAATGATTCCTAATCTCTACTCATGGAACTACATTTCTCAGAGTTCCCTGAGGAGATCAAGAATGACAAGAAATTGGTCTAAATAAGGTCATTTCTGCACTGCACTGTTATAGTGCTATTATTCCACTTTCAACATCCTGTTGAAAGAGCTCTTTGGCTAAGAGTTCTCAATGCCCCCTCTAAACGACAAACCCCAGAACTCCACAGTGTGCTGAAAGTGCAGTAATAGCACTATAATAGTGTAGTGCGGAAATGCCCTTACTCAGTGACATGTTACTTCACCCACATCTTGTTGTTTCTATTGCTTTTGTGTGCCTTCAAGTTGTTTCAGATCTATGGAGACCCTAAGGTGAAACTATCACAGGGTTTTCTGGGACTGAGAGTGTGTTATGTGCCCAACATCACCCAGTGGGTTTCCATGGCCAGGGTCATACTCCAGTGCTCAAACCACTACATTGTGCAGTCTCTGATACCCACATCTAGCAAAATGTCTTGCCTTTAAATATCAACTCTATCTGCTGTTGTGCTCCATCCTTCTCCCCCTTCTTCCTTCCTTCCTTCCTCTCCCACCTCAAGACTTCTGCTGGATTCAGCAGAAGGGCTGCCAATCATACACCAGCTGCATGCATCTTCGGTGACATGCTACAATGCTTCCCCTTGGAATTTCTTATAAAGCCTTCAGAATGAATTTCCTTTTCTGAGTGATGTTGGGATTTGAACCTAGTTCTCCAAAGGTGACGCTCGAGTGCATTAAACACAGCAGGGTGCTCTCTTCTCTAACCAGTTTCCACTGTAAGAAATACATTTCGGTCCAGCTCTCTGAACTGTTCCAGATGTTTTCGAAGCTCCTTCCAGCCACAAAAATGCACGCCTCCCACGGCAATGACTTAATAGATGCCGCGTTGTATTTCCTCCCTGTGTATTGAGTTCTGTTACCTATGAAAGCCAGTTTTCAAGGTTGCCATTTTGGGTGCTAGGAGCATTATTTCATCAGTAAGGGTATTTCGGTTTGGACTGGTTCCCTAAATGCCACATTGCCAGCCCCATTTGCAAGCCCAATTGTGGACCACAACAGGGAAATAGCTGTGGCAAGAACAAGAAGTTTAATCTAAGTGGAGAGAAACAAAACTCCCCATCACAGTGTGGTGTTCTCAGTATATCCATGTGTTCTACCTTGCAAAGGAAGGGTCTTTATTGAAAAAAACCCACAGTTTCAGTTTCAGAGGGGACGAACCTTTGGCCACCCAGGCCACACATACTTCCCAATGAAGCCTCCTAGTTTCTTCTGCTCTTATCTCCGATCAGTGATCGGAGATAAGACCCTATTTAAAGCCTGGGAAGCTGTGGCATGGAATAGAGTTCAGACAATTTAATCAAAGGGATGCTCAGTCCAAGTCTGCTTTATAGATAAAGAAACAGAAGAAGGGAGGACAGAAGTGAGACTCAAGGAGGAAAGATATTTTCCAGTTTGGAAACTCAGAAAGCTAAAGGTCCTGTTGCCAGATCAGAGTGAAACAAGAGGAGTATTCCTTCTCACTTGGGGAGATGGGATAAGGAACATCTAATCTAGCCTACTTGCCTCTTGTTGCTGTTATTGTTGTGTGTCTTCAAGTTGTTTCTGACTTCTGACCTAAGGTAACCTATCACAAGGTTTTCCGGGGCTGAGAAAGTGTGACGCACTCACACAATGGGTTTCCATGGCTGAGTAGGGAATCAGATCCTAGTCTCCAGGGCACTAATGCAACACTCAAATCACTAAACTATGCTGGCTCTTCCAGTACTTGCCTCTAGGGCTGCCTAAATGCCCCCAAAGCACCAGCTCCTGTAGGATCCTGGAAACTAAACAGGGTCAGCCCTGGTTAGTACTTGGATGGGAAACCGCCAATTAAGACCAGGTGCTATAGGCTAATTCTCCAAAACTGGAGAATTTACAGAGGCATCTCCTGTCTCGAGCAGACTCCTGAAAACTGGAGTTTCAAAGCCAGGCCCTGAAATCTGGGAACTCTCTTCCCTGTGCATTCAGCTGTGCCCCTGCCTTGGAGAATGTCTAGGCCAGACCAAGATATTTTGCTGCCTGAGATAAAAGACAAGATGGTGTGTCTACCATTCTATGTACAAAAACCATCTTGACCAGCAATTGAATCCTCTTTAATGCTGACAACAGTCTATCACCCTTCTCTCCACCTGAGGACAGGAGACTATGGCCATTTCTGCACTGGATTTTTATAGTGCTATTATTCCAGTTGCAACATCCTATGGAATCCTGGGGTTTGCAGTTTCGGGAGGGGCCAGCTGGCCCCTCCCGAAACTGCAAACCCCAGGATTCCATAGGATGTTACAATTGGAATAATAGTGTTGTAACTGCTAGTGTGGAAATGGCTTATCCTAAACGGTGCAAATCCATCCATGGCATACAAAAGCCCAGTCCCCTCCTCACTCTACCTTGAGGTCGGACCAGCCCTTGTCATTGGAGGAAGCTATAAAAGTTGAAGCAGCCAGCAATTGTCAGAGCCAGGCTGCCTATGGGCTTCTTGGAGACACCTGGCCAGCTACTGTGGGAAGCCAGATATTGAATAGGATGGGCTTTTCACCCAGGAATGCTCTGCTCCTGACGTCCTTGTGTGTTCTCACGTTCCACTGAGAGAATCAACAGCCTGATG
The DNA here is from genome assembly GCA_948474755.1 of Ctenosaura bakeri. Lineage (NCBI taxonomy): Eukaryota > Metazoa > Chordata > Lepidosauria > Squamata > Iguanidae > Ctenosaura > Ctenosaura bakeri. Next base: position 297,873 of record CAOLHI010000721.1, read on the forward strand.
TGTGTTTTCACTCGCTCCCAGGGCTGAGGAGCCCCAGGCGAAGGAGGAAAATGGCACGTCCTGATCATCGGAGACAGAATTTGAAACCGTCACAAGGACATCCTGGTCTTTGACCTGCACATCCTTGTTTCCCAAGGAGGGAAGAGGGAAGAGGGGAAGAGTGATGGGTGTTGACAGAAAGGAAGGATTCACCTGCAGGCGGCTTCCCAGCTGCTTCTTGGCCCGGAGGTCACTGTGTCAACAGGGAAACTGAGACAGCTGCCTCGTAGGTAAAGATATCCATCTCTCTCTGTCTCTCTCTTTACCTGAGGGAGGGGGATTCCTTCATAACTGTGAGCAGGTAAAGAAAAGCCGGAGCAACTGCCAGGGAATGAAGGACTTTCTTGCAAACACAGCTTGGAGTTAAATAGGACCAACCCAAAGAGAAGGAACTGTCTTAGGCAGCAGACGCTGAGGGTCATCCATTGCAACCTCTTATTTGTACCTCTTGACAGAGACCCTTGGCCATTTTTAAGAAAGGAAAATGTCTCCCAAGAGACAACATTTTGCATTGTTTCTGAGCCAAAGTGGTCGAATGGTTTAGGCATTGCAGTTGCATAGGGATGGGGGTGGTGGAGGGGGCGGTTCTCCCCAGGCGGCAATGTTTTTGGGGCGTCCTGGCCCGTAGGCAGGCCCCCGTGTGCCCTGGCCACACTCGCACGCACCACAGCCACGCCGCCGCACACGGTGCCCGTGCCCCTCGTGTCATAGCCCTGCCCCTTCCCCCCCCACCCCTCCACACAGTCCCAGCTCTGCTACCGAGGCATTGGCCTAGGACCTTACGGACCCGGGTTTGATTCCCTGCTTTGCCATGGAAACCCACAGGGTGACCTTGGGCACATCACACACTCTCAGCCCCAGAAAATCCTATGATAGTGTCACCCTAGGGATGCCGTAAGTCAAAATGACTTACCCCAACAATGAGCACCTTGTGTTCCATTATTGGGAGAAAGACAGGATACAAATGAATACAGATGATGGTAACCCTAATAACAACAAAAGGGTATGTACAAAATTCAGTGAAGCGGCATGCCTAATGTGGCCCTCAGCTGCAAACTACTTGGAGAGGAGACATTTTGCTGCTGGAAGCAAAGGACAGAATGGCCATGCCGTGTAAAAAAACCAACTGGGTTAGCAGGAGGAGCATATATTTCACCAGGGATACTGGAACAGCTCAGTCCTCCAAGCAGGGCATGCAGCTACGGGAAGGGGGCAAAATGAAGTCTTTGATGCCCCCCTAAATAAGAATTCTGGCCCCCAACGACATTTCTCCTTCAGCCCCCAAATTTCTAGCACTGGAGCAAGTGAGATATTGAAAATCATTCTCATGTAGAACCCGTCTATTTGGTGTGTTTCCTAGATCCTTTTGCCTTCTCTGTGGAGGTTTAAACTGTGGCCATTTCCGCACTAGCCCATTCTAGCGTGATGATTCCACTTTCAACATCCTCTGGAATCCTGGGGTTTGCAGTTTAGGGAGGGGCCGGCCGGCCCCTCCCGAAACTGCAAACCCCAGGATTCCAGAGGATGTTGAAAGTGGAATAATCGCTCTATAAGAGTGTAGTGCGGAAATTGTATTTCTAAATGCTCGGTTGAGGTTTTAAGCTACCACCATCCTAGAAATGTGGGGAATGAAGGAAGATTTCGGGAAGAGGCAACATCTTTATCCTCCTCTCCCCGGTCGCTACTCCTTTGCTTCCAAGAGAGAGGAACAGTCAAGAGATTGAGGATGTTTGGGGATTCTGCACAGTTACCCCCCCATTAGCTGCTGACTGCCTAAAGGTAGGGCCAGCCCCAGATAAAGCACCTCCCTTATGATGCCTCAGTGCCTCCTCACCGGCGTGATGTTTGACTCTACTTGCATCATAATAAGGACTGATTTAAAAAAAAAAACAACCTCTTCTTGGCAACCATCTCATGGGAATGCTTAATCTCCAAGATTATGGGGCTCGCTCTGTAATGACAGTGCCGTGACTGGGAAGATTGACAAACCCCAAACCCCAAAGATGAGTCAGTTTTCTCTGGTTTGGATGACAGTCTTCAGAACATAATTATATGGAAGGTATAACTATAGCCCTCGAGTACCCAAAGTCACAGATAATTTCTGGGAACACACAGTAACACCGTGTATTTCTTCCTCCTCACCCCCACAAAAGGGGCTCTCCAAGATACTGCACCTTATCCGTCAAATAGTTTCAGCACCTTGGATAGTTCCCTTTAAAGTTTGGGCTAAATCCCAGAGCAGATTCACCACCACCCCCTGACAAGGGAGCCAGCTACTGATTAATTTCTCATTGAGAGGCTTGCCTCTGTTTTGCAAACCCAGAAGTGGATTTCTAGCCTTTTATGAGTCTTCCCCCCACCCCCAGCCCAGTTCTTGGGGCTTTTTTGGCAGTCTATGTTTGTGTCCTTCCCTTCAAGTTGCCTGTTGATTTATGGAGACCTTGTGAATCTCATAGGGTTTTCTTAGGCTAGAAATACTCTGAAATATAGCTTACATATTGGTGGTCTCCCCTTCACAGAGTAGGAATTATAGTCCCCGTTCTATGGAGAAAATCCAGGGTCTCCGATCAGTAAGGCTACTGACAAGCTGGAATGTGTTCAGAGGAGGGCAAGCAAAATGGTAAAACACCTGGAAATCATGAAGTCCTATGAGGAGCGGCTTAGGGAGCTGGGCATGTTTAGCCTAGAGAAGATAAAGCTAAGAGCTGTCATGATAACTATGTTTAAATATTTGAATGGAAGTCATATGGAAGATGGAGCAAGCTTGTTTTCTGCTTCTCCAGAGACTAGGACACAGAGCAATGGATTCAAGCTACAAAAAAAAAGGTTCTATCCAAACATTAGGAAGGACTTCCTGAGGGTAAGAGCAGTTTAACAGTGGAATACACTGCTGCTTGTAAATGTGGTGGTCTCCGTCTTTGTAGATGGATGGCCATCTGTCAGGAATGTTTTGATGGTGTATTCCTGCATGACAGGGGTTGGATTAAATGGCCCTTCCAGCAATATGATCCTATAATTCTAAGTTCTAACCAGGGCTGACCCTGCTTAGCTTCTAAGAGCAATCTCATATCTTCAGGGTATTTAGGCCATACAGCTCCTTTAAAGTTCAGATTAAAACCCAGAGCAGATGCATCACCCCCACACACAGACACACTTGCATCGGAGCCCCCCATTGCTGCTGAATCTTCTCTTCCCCCAGTTTTAGCTGATACTGTCCTAGGACAGAAAAGATGCCCAGGACTGAGGTTTTGTATGGGTGGGAAGACAGCTAATAACCTCACCTGCTCTGTGGAACAAAGCAAACCTCATTTATCTAAAGCAGTTAAAACCATTTCCAAAGAGAGACCTCTGTGAACAGGTGCACCTTTATTTGCCCACCTGTCGTTCGTCCTCCCTTGCACTGTTTATCTTAGCAATTTTTTATGGTTATCATTCAGGGGCTACGGAGGAGCGGAATGCAAATATGATGGGCAGATTAGACGGGCACGCGTGCCAGGGCAGCTGGAATTAGCAGTGAAGTTTTTAATGGCTCCGTCAGCATGCTATATTCCGGTTAATGAGGGTGAAGGGCCAAGCTGCACGTGATGTGGAGCAGATCAGTAATGGATTTTCTGGCTTTTGGGGTTGCCTTTTAAAGCAAAATGCAAGCTCCGATCCATTTCTAAATTGCTTCCAGTGGGGAAATGCTGGCGCCTGAAGCCTTGGGAGAACTTTTAAAATGAATCTGACACCTTCATGCAGATTTGTCAATGGCAATTAGACAAGCATCAGAGCTGAGAAAAGTTACTTTTTGGTCTTCTGCTCCTAGGATCCCCTAGTCTGCACAAACTGACTTTTTCTGAGTTTGGGCATGAATGCTATGTAAAGCCTCCCCAATCAGATGCAGTATACCTCTGAATGCCAGTTGCCAGGCAGTGGTAGCAGCAGGAGAGCATTATTCCCCTCAATCCTTGCTTGAGGCCTTCCAGAAACATCCAATTGGCCTATCTGTGATGCTGAGCAAAATGGATCTTTGATCCAATCTCAGAGGGCTTTCCTTTTGTTCTTATGTCCACTGGCCCCTAGAGTATTATCTGTTGGCACTGACATTCATATTGAGATGTAGTTCCTTAGGGTCTGTTCAATCACCCATAAAATGTATTAATTGTTTTATTTAAAGTATATATTAATTGCTTTTCTGTCCACAGGTCCCTAAAAGTGATGCTCAATAACATATTTCTTTTACATGGTTAAAAGAAAACATTTAAAAACCCAATCGAAAAACAAAAACAAAAGGTCAACCAGAATAATTCCTTTCTTTATTAAAAATTATCTATCAGTTATTTTTCTGTCTAGCAGGATGCCCAAAGCAATGCAAAATAAGATTTAAAAAGAACATTTAAAACAATTTTGGTAGCCAATTGTGAAAGCAAAAGGTCGGAAGAAATGATACAGGTTTGTGAGCCTAAAATGTGGGCAGCCTGACTTCTCTCAGAAGAGAATTTTACACTCAAGGTGCTGCTACTATGAAAAGCCTTATGATATGCATTCAGTGGTCTGGCTTTGGGGATGATGGGAAATACAACAAGGCCTCTGCAGAAAATCTCTAATTATGGGAAATTCAAACGGATGGAGAAGGTTTCTCAATTATCACCCCATACTTCTGCAACAGTTGCACCTTGTTTAGCTTTCTTCCTCTGGGTTGCTTTGCAAGTACAGGAGGAAAAACTACCATCTCCTATTTAACTATAACACTGATCTTCATCTACTGCTCACATTTATTTGCATGGTAAGCAACCGACAAAGATGTAAAAGACTGCCATCTAGAAAAAAAGTTTCATGACAGGCAAGCAGTAACTAGACCCTCTGGAAGACTGGTATTCCATTTCTTGGCAAATTTACTGAAAACCAATCCCATTGAGTTCAATGGGACTTGCTCTTTCTCAAGTCTGAATAATAGAAAAAGGCCATTTCTGCACTAGCCTGTTATAGCGCTATGATTGCACTTTCAACATCCTATGGAATCCTGGGGTTTGCAGTTTCGGGAGGGGCCAGCCAGCCCCTCCCGAAACTGCAAACCTCAGGATTCCATAGGATGTTGAAAGTGCAATCATAGCGCTATAACAGGCTAGTGCCAAAATGGCCATAGACTTGGAAAAACAGGTGCTTAGGAGCAAACAAAAAGCTTTCTTTTAGCACTGAGCAGATGTGATCTCATGCAGAAGTAACTATGACATATTAGCTTTCCTTTCTTAAAGGTCTTAGCATAGAACCAGGTAGGAGGAGAACCTGGAAAAGTTGCTTTTTGGAACTCTAGTTCCCCAAAAGTGACTTTCCCAAGTGCTGTTCTTCCCTGGTTTTCAGTATTCCTCAGATTTCTCCAGTAGGCTAGGGGATTCTGGAAAATGTAACCCCCAAATTTTTTTTCAAAGATTTGAGGAGGAGTTGTCTATTAGAAAGATCCACAGCAAAGGATAGTCGGTTCCTACAAAGAGAACTGAGATAGCAAAAAATCCATGAGAAAATCTGGATGGATGCTGACCAAAAGCAGTTAGAGATTGGGGTGTGTCAAACTTTTCCCAGAGTGCGATTTCCATAAGGAACGCTTTTCGGGAATTTACTGCAATTTCGCCTCTCACTTCCCCATGGATAACGCCTCCCCAAGCTTGATGGAACAAAGGCAAAAAGATATCAAAACCCTCTGGGAAAAGCTGCAGACTACACAACAAACACAGGCTTGATTGTGGAATTCTAAGAAGATTTTTTTCCCCAACTCATCCAAAAATGTGTGTTAAGTTGCCCAATGGTGCCGCCCGTAGACCAGGACCAGTATCACAGTTTCCAACCAATTGCGTAGAATGCCATCTTCACAAACAATTAATTATCACAATTTTAAATAGCAGTGATATTAGAACAGCATTCTAAGGATGTACTCAAGGCATCTCACGTATGTTTCTTTGTCAATATTTGCAATCTTCTCCATTATCCCTCATTGCAGATGGGGCTGAGTGGTTAAGAAACTGAGACTGGCGACCAGCTAATAAGGTTGTGGCGGAGGTGAGATTTGAACTAGAGGCCTCTCTACTGCCTAAGTTGTGCAAAAGTGCTTCGTCAACCATGCCTCATTCCCCCCCACCCCATTTTACAGATGGAGAATTGAAGCCCAGAGATGACCTAGAAGGTCTAGTCCCATTTTTAATGAGCTTTAGGAAGCTAGATTTTGGTTAAATCATAGAATCATAGAAATGTAGAGTTTGAAGAGACCCCAGGGGCCATTCAGTCCAACCCCCTGCCATGCAGGAACACCCTCAAAGCACTCCTGACAGATGGCCATCCAGCCTCTGCTTAAAAACCTCCAAGGAAGGAGACTCCAACACACTCCATTGAGGCAGCATCTTCCACTGCCGGACAGCCCTGACCGTCAGGAAGTTCTTCCTAAGGTTCAGGTGGAATCTCCTTTCCTGCAGCTTGAATCCATTGCTCCTTGTCCTGGTCTCTGGAGCAGCAGAAAACAAGCCCTCTCCTTCCTCTACATGGCATCCCTTCCAATATTTAAACATGGCTATCATGTCCCCTCTTAACCTTCTCTTCTGCAGACTCAACATCCACAACTCTCTAAGTCTATCCTCATAGGGCTTCATGACTTCCAGGCCCCTCACCATTTTGATCGCCCTCCTCTGGACTTGCTCCAGCTTGACCATGTCCTTCTTGAATTGGGGTGCCCAGAACCGGACACAGGATTCAAGATGAGGAGCAATTTCTTGACCATAGAAACCTCTTAATGGTGGAAACAGTTCAGTTGCAGCTGCTTGCTTCTGGATTAAATGGGTGGTGAATCTGCTTAGAGATTTAGCTCAAATTTTAAAGACACCATCCAAGGTTGTAGGCCTGTGAAAATTGATTCAGCATCTTTGATAGCTTATTTAAATTTTAAAATAAAACTCAGAGTAGATTCATTAGCCCGCTGGCTTGGAAGTCGCTAGCCACCGCGGAACCAATCTTGTAACTTCTTCTCAAAGCTGATTCTCCTGTAAGATCTACAAGAACCTGGGAAGACAGTTGTGAACGGTGGTCTCATCACAATGAAAGTCACCAAATTAAAAGTCTAGAACCATCACAGGAAAAGAGACTGCCAAACCAGAGCATGGGGGGGGTGGCTGGTAGGGGAAGTCACGGTCACATCTGGCTACTTTCTACTCAAAATGAGTAAGAATTCCATCTTGGCCTCAGCCACTTAATGTATGGCCCCCTTTGCCCTTGGTATGTGGACCCTGATTGCTTTAAGGAAATGGTATTTGGCCTTCAGGTGGGAGAAGTTTACCTATTGCTGACCTGGAGGGATTTTAGGCTCTTCAAAGATCTTCCAAGTAACTTGTCATGTTTTGCTTTGCTTTGAAATAAAAGTTTCTAGACCTTATGATCACTGATGTTAGTTTCAGTGTCTCTGAGCAACAGCAGGTGGAGCTCCATCTAAGGGATGTCTGGATGTGAATTTGGGAGCACACCATTGTGTGTACATTGTGCACTGCACCAAGGAGCCTCCACCACTCCACCATTGTGCAACAGATGCCAGTCTGTTATTGTGTCACAACAGGGGAATACGAATGTTGTGAAACTACTCACTTCTATTTCCTGAACACTTAAGTCCACTTAGAAAGAATAAGTCCCATGCTGGATTCTAGGCCAAATTTCTAAACAATGCTGTTGGGAATATAAATTCCACTGAGTTTCAGAAGTAGAAGAATTCTGCAACACCATCTCAAGAAGATCAGACTTCTGGCTATGATAGAGATGGACAAGTTAACAACTCTATTGAGAGGTGGTTCTTTGAAAATATGCACAAAATAGTGGGAGAGGTTTATAAGACCTTTAAAGCAAAGGTCAGCAAGCTGTAGAAGGTTTTGATGAATTAATAACATTAGTTATTTACATTGTCAAACATTATTAGAATTAAAACAGCAAGATATTTTAATATTAATAGAGATTGTGTTAAGTTTTACTTACTAGAAGTTTGTATCTTCTCAATTTTTATAAATATAGATAAGGAATGTAGAAGAAGGGAGAAATATTAACTGCTCTTTTTGGGGAAGGGGGAAATCAAAAGTGTATCCCCTTTTTAGTAGTTTAGTTTATTAGTTTGTAGTGTGTTAGCATAGTACTGTTTATACGTTGTTGTTCTTATGTCTGTTTTTCCTATTATGTTGTTTTACATTACTTTAAAAGTATTTCAATAAAAACATTATTTTTTTAAAAAAAGTAAATCTCACTGAATTTGAGCAATGTGCAGGGAATCTCAGGAGTTAAGAGGGGTGGCTGGGCGGGGGGAACTCTGGTCCTTGTAAAGCAGGTCCCCAAGTTTATATTTTAAATGTGCATTGTGCCTAATGACCTCAAGAAAGCTGGGAGAGAAGAGAAGGAGATGCCAGTGAGAAAGCCCCAGGTGAAATGCAGCCCCACTAAAGTTTAGAGAGACTCCAGGCAGTCTTTGAGTCACACCTAGGCACAGGAATCATGCATTCAAAGCAGTGGTTTAAGGCTCCAACCCACTGGGGAGTTCGTGTCACCAAAACATTTCTCCACTTTGAGCTCCCTTTTGACAGCTGATGCAAAGCTAATCTGACACTTTTTCAAGCAAATGGCAGGAGAGCTTCTTTGTCCTTGGTCTCAAGGAAAATCTGGGAGAGGTTTCATGGGGTGTGACTCAAGAACGGACAAGACGACATGCTGCACATTTTATGACTGAGAGACGGCCCTGGAGAGAAGTATTGATCAGTCACTAGAAATACACAAAAAAGCAGGGAGAGCAGGACATGGAGAGCCAGTATGGATCAGACATAACACGAAAACAAAGTTTGCAAGGCTGTGCATGGCTGCGATCCGACATCCCCTCTGTATGACATAGTATCTACATGCAAAGATACACTAGAAAAGAACCATGCAATCCCCATGCAGAATAACAATACTGTGCAACACCTGTCAGTTAGAATCATAGGCCATTTCCGCACGAGGTGTATAGCGTTATGATTCCACTTTCAACATCCTATGGAATCCGGGGGTTGCAGTTTCGGGAGGAGCCGGCTGGCCCCTCCCGAAACTGCAAACCCAGGATTCCATAGGATGTTGAAAGTGGAATCATAACGCTATAACACTCTAGTGTGGAAATGACTACGGAGTTACTAATTCATGACTGTTATGTATTTGTGGTCCCTATATAGCTCCTTGTTAGGGGCTACATAGGGACCCTGAAAGTTCCCCAGTCTCCACTTGCTGGGCAGCAGCTGCTGCAGTCGATAGAGATCTGTTCCCCCGTTCTCCAGGAAGCAGCTGTCTGCCGTTCCCGCCCACACAATGTGACCAATTTCTGGAGCAAGGAGGAATTGTGTGGGAACTGAGGGGCTCCTGCTGGACATTCATTCATTCATGCATGCATGCATATATAAAGACTATACAGGATTCCAGCCTTAGGATACAATTCCATGTGCACTTACTTCTGAGTAGACACATAGGCCAACTTAATGATGTCAGAGCATATATCTCCACCAGCATCAGGTCCAATACTCAGCTGGGACAGTGTGTGTGCGGGTAGGTGTTGTGCCACTGCCATTGTATATGCTGGAGGAAAATGTTTCACAAGGAGGTACTATATACCTCCTTATGCAATATCAGAAAAAGTACTTATGCTAGCATAACCTTCAGTTTCACCAAGAGAACTCTGTCCTTATAAGATAGTGCCATTCTTCCCAAATAATCACACAGTCCCTGAAACAACGTTTGCATGTTGCCTTAACACATGGAAGGAGCTGTGTCCCTTGACCTCTGGGTATTGCTGCTCTCTCTGCGGGTGCACACTTTCCAGAAACTGGAACACTGTGGTGAGACTTCTGGGAAATAGGAGTCTAATCCAACATAACTAGCAGCACTGGGAGGAGCATGGTCTGTAAGCTATCACTTCCAAGAAACACCCACGCGTCACTCAAGATGCATGAAAAGAGTATCAAAAAGGCTATTCTGTCCCTTCAAGCTTTGAACAGTTCGGCATTTTTACGTGCTAGATGGATAGTAAGTTCCTGTTCCATTATCGTAAGTGATAAAAAGGTCCTCTCATTGGCGCCTTAAGCTATGGGAAGAAAATGTCAAGTGGATCTTTTCATAAAAATAGCTTATTAGATGAAAGGGTTGCAGGGCAAAGGGAGAATCTGCTACAGGGAAATTGCTGATCCTTTGCTCTCCATACACTGACCTATCATGATGTGCACATTTTAAACATGATGACTTATGCTTGAAGCATCCATCATGTTCCACATTAGTCTACAGCCTACTAGGCTGGGCCTTGAAAGAACATGAAAAGTACAAGACTTTCAGCCCCAGGTGAATGGGAGATGTAGAAAGCTATCAGTAGTGGTGCCTTATGGATCCCATATTGGTAATGTATTTGCTCCAGACTTTTGTCCAAACTTTAAAGGAGATATCCCAGCTTGGATACCTTGGACATGCCTGGATCTCAGGTTGCTGTTGAAGGCCATGACCACTAATGGGTCCCTGGTCAGTGGAGCAGTGAGTCCTTTCTGGGTTTCAGTCTAAAGTTTGAAGAAGCTATTGAAGAGACTTGTTTTGAAGATAGGGCTCATTATTTTGGACAACCCATTGACCATTCAAACTAATACCCAGAGTGGATTCATGGCCTCATTGACATGGAAAGAGCAAGGACATGAAGGAGCAAGTTGGTAGGCAAACAGGGTAACAGGTAGGCAGTATCTATCACAATATCATAGTATCTTAGAGTAGGAAGGGACTACCCTCTCTCTATTCCAACCCCCCGCCATGCAGGAATGTATGTACAGCATTCCTGAAGGATGCCCATCCAACCTCTATTTAATGATCATCAAAGGTGAACAAATCCACCACCGTTTGGGGTTCTTCCCAAAAGGTTCTTCCTCATATTTAGGTGGAATCTCTTGTAATTTGAATCCATTGGTCAGTGGTCCTGGAATTCTGGAACAAGTAGTCTCTTTTGCAAGAAAGATAACATAAGTCATTAAAAAGACACTGATTTGTTCAAAAGATTCCCAGCTGTCCTGGCTGGGAGGGGATTTTGGTTTTAAAAAACTAACATTTCCAAGCCTTGGAGAAGATAGGAGAACAGCTGTGCTCCCTGGTTTCATTTATGCTATAAATTGTATAGAGTTCTAAGGAAATGCCTGCAGGCCTCCTTGTAAACTTCCCACATTTATTTATTTGTTTGTCTGTTTATTTTATATGTTAATAGCATTTCCACCATTGTCGAGGCAAAGGGAAAAAAACAAAAGAACAAAACCAAAAGAAAGAATTTAAACAGCATTAAAGCCCAATCAACGAGTTCAAAGGGACCAAGAGAAACCACAAGCTGAAAAGCCTGCAGGCTTAGATTTTATAGATTTGTTCTAATTTTCTCAATCAGATTGCATAACTTTGGACAAGCCTAGTAATCATCATGGAGGACACAAATGACATAATTGAAGAAGCCCCGAAGGCTTATGTTCTTGTTTTATTATTGGGCATGCAAAGAAGTATACATTTTATGCAGAAAAACTGAATTCCAAACTTCAAATATTCAGCGCCCGAAATGCTACTGGGCAATTCCCTCCCACGAAATCCAGCAACAGAAACGTACCAACGCAACCTTGGGATAAATATTTTTAAATTCTAGTTGCCATATATGCTTCAAGGTTTAAAAGGCATCCTACTTTAACAGCATAATGGTATTTACACTGTATAGCCCACTAAAAGAATTCTGGCCACAATGTCCAGTTTCCCTCCCCAAATCTCCACCATTTCATCAAAAAGAAAAAAAAAATTAATAATCTCACACCACATCAACCAGTTGCAAAACAACCTCTCTTTTCCATTCTCTCAATATCTTTCTGGAGTCCTTCCAGGAGAAAGATGCATGCTTTTCTCTCTGGCCTTCACAGCCCTACAATCTTCTAAACTGTAGCTTGGGGAGAAGGAACTTGCCATTGGATGACCTCTCAGAGCTTGACGACCATTAACTGTGACATGATGTGAATGGGATCAGGCTCAACAATGCAATTACATCTGGCCACCAGACTCACAGCAAGGACCAGCCAGGGTTTTCATGCTCCGTCATGGGGTGTTCTTTTGACCTCTTTTGTCACCGGTCCAGGAAAAGAGGAAGGGTGAAGCTTGCTATGTGTTCTGTACTCCTTCTGGCCAATTAAAGAGTGAGCTGTTACCTGCCCTAACTGAGAAGATCAGCCTTATTTTCTGTACCGGCTGTGAAGCCATTGTCCGCTCATATTTATCCTCTCGCAAGCTGAAGGGAAAGAAGTCAGCCGGTCACAATAGGCAACACTGTGAGGCCTCCATTGATGTGCCTGTTCAAAGTTTATGACATTTCCCAGATGATAAAGGCCATTAAGCCAAGATGGAAAGCTCAAGTTGTTCCACAGGAGGTTGTGGATAGTTATCTGGGCCAACTATGTTCACAACACCCCATCTTGGATATTTATGCTTCTCCATCCAGTTTGCTTCATAATCTATGGAAGCTCCATGTCTTCCTTTCTTTTCTCAAACCTCTATTGCTTACTAAATTATGGCCAAGATCCTAGATCAGCTACTTAGTTACCGTATTTCCCAGCATATAAGTGCATTTTCCCCAAAAAAAATATTGTTTGATAATGGGGTGTATCTTATATGTCGGTGTATAGCTAGATCTGATAGAGACTGGGAGACTGGCATCAGGACCCTCCAATATTCACTTATCTATTTTAAATATTTTCCAAAGCAAATTCAGCTTGAATTTCATTGTCCCATAGCCCCAAAATGCTTTCGTTAGGGTTCAAACAGCCCAGATTGGCACAAATGGGACCACTTTGCTCTTATATGGCAACATTAGACTCAGGTCTTCTTCCTGAACCCGAGCGAATAAATCATGGATGATGTCAGTGACCAGGAGCTGAGAATGCATAGAGGCCTCCAGTTGAAGAGAAAGATGCCAAATCACAATCGCCAAATGAAAATGAGCCGTCTGCAAACATTGGCCATCGGGGAAGAGTCCCCGTTTCCTCCTAGACTTTGCTTCCCACGCTCTGCTCAAGAGCCAGAGGAAGGAACCGGAGCCTGTTCGCCATCTGTAGAGAGAAATTGCAACCCGATTCTCTCTCTCTCTCTCTCTCTTTCTCTGCATCCCATCTGCAGAGCACAGAGCCAGTTCAACAGATGAAAAGCTTCAGTCTCCGGGCTGGGGAACTTGCCAGCCGTTTCAGACCCGAACGGCTTCCCATCAGTTTCTTTACACAATTCCCTAACAGCGTGTTCAGAATTTTTCCATCCTGCCTCCCACCATCCTGTAAAATGGTTTCCCACCCTCCCTGCCACCCTCTTTCCAAAGAATGATTAACATGCCAAACTCATTCTGCAACCAGGGAAAGATGCTGAAGTTTGCTTCTTTTCAATTTGTAGCAAAAATGGCCACTAGGATAGCGGGAGATGTGAACTAGGAGAAAGGAAAAGATGTAAAGAAAACCAGGCCAGGTTTTCCAGAAACCTCAGAATGGTCAACGTGTAGATGCAAGAGCTTTTTTTCTCTCCAAAGGGGTGGGAAGATGCCAGGGGAGTGGGGAGACAGCTGCGAGGCTACCTATGGCCTCTCAACCACATGTGTCCCCACTTGGCCTGATGGGTTCTTTGCCTAGGTCATTTCTGCACTAGCCTGTTATAGTGCTACGGTTCCACTTTAACATGCTATGGAATCATGAGGTTTGCAGTTTCGAAAAGGGCCAGCAGACCCCTCCTGAAACTGCAAACCCCAGGATTCCATAGCATGTTGAAAGTGGAACCATAGCGCTATAACAGGTTAGTGCAGAAATGGCCCCACAATTGAAAAGATTGCCCTAGAAAGGCAGCTCTCTGCTTTGCAGATGCTGAGCTTTCCTCCACAGAAACTGTACCTTTGCATACCCTCCAACTGTCCCAACTTGATGGGGAGAATCCCAATTAATTCTCTGCCGTCCCCCTTTTTCAGTGGCTTTTAAAACACCCCAGTTTCCATCTCTTCCTCCCACTTCTCCCTCTTTGATCTCAGCTGACTTCAATTGCTGCAAACTGAGCTCAAAGGGAGAAAGTACTTTGCACTCAATTGACGCACTGGTGGAGAGAAGAGAAGAGGGAAGAATTTGCCCTTCCCAGGAGGCTCAGGCCAAAGCGAACTGCTCCAACCTCTTCTAGCTTATGTGTTCTTCCTCATCCGTAACTTTTGCCATCTTCACAACACTCTGTCATTGTGTGGCCATGCACATCCCAGTTTTCATTTGTGAAATATTAGAGGATACGCCTGGGGAACTGCAGCAAAAAAGTTGCCTTCCTGTTAAAGCTAGCAATGGAGGTAAAATCCATTTCCAAGAGCAATTCAAAGTGCTGGTTTTAATCTTTAGGTCAGGGGCCCTATCACACTACTCAAGTATGGCACTATAATTTCGCTTTAACTGCCATGGCTGCACCCTTTAGAATCCTGGCAGTTACCCGGTGAGGCAGTAGAGCTCTCTGGCTAAGAATGTTAAACATCCCTCTCTAAACTGTGAATCTCAGGATTCAACAGGATGCAGTCATGGAAGTTAAAGTAGAATCATTGCACTATAAATGTGATGTGCAGTGTGAAGGGCTCCCAGGTTTCCTGAAGGAGTGTCTCCTCCTGTACTTGGACTCTAGGATCTTCAAATGAAGTCCATTTCTTCATGCTTCCACCAGGAGAAGTGAAGCAGAGAGCTACAGGGAAGGCATCCTTGTTCAGAACGGCATCCCCAGCAAGACTTGCCTGGCGCCTACCTTGTCTTCTTTCCCCTCAAAATTCCCAGAAGAACCATTTTGGTACCTCTTCCATCTTAGCATTCTTATCCTGCTGCCGGTTTTCATTTGACCCTTATAGCCTGTTGTGATTCTCTATTCTCTGCTGTAGGTTTTATCTTCTGGTTGCATCTTCTGTTCTCTTTCACCTCCTTCTCCTCCCACACATATGATCATTTGATCATCTGGAAGTATTTTATGTTTTTCACAGATGATACACTGCCCTGGCAAGGTTGGTTTGTGGGCAGTTTAAAGAAGGAAGGAAGGAAGGAAGGAAGGGAGGGAGGGAGGGAGGAAGGAAGGAAGGAAGGAAGGAAGGAAGGAAGGAAGGAAGGAAGGAAGGAAGGGAAGGGGAAGGGGAAGGGAAGGGGAAGGGAAGGGAAGGGAAGGGAAAGAAAGGAAAGGAAAGGAAAGGGAAGGGAAGGGAAGGGAAGGGAAGGAAAGGAAAGGAAAGGAAAGATGTACAGACAGGCAAACAAACAAGGAAGGAAGCCAACCTCACCAATCAGCAGCATTTGTTCATCACATTGAAGAAGTAACTTTGGTTGAATTAGAAGCAGTTCACCTCTTTTATGTACTTCCAAAACATCCTGAGGAACGGGGAGGGAGCAAGTGAACCTGGTGATCTTTTAAAAATAACAAGAGCCATTGAGCTCAAATTATAGCGCTCGAAAGCCCTACGAATTAAACTGTTTTTCGTTTTTAAAGGATGACCTTCTCTAAACACCGTGTGTAGCTTTCCAAAGCATTAATGGAGTACACCTTCTTTCCCCGACCCCGGCAATTACAGAAACAGAATGACAAACCATCATCAAGCAATTGCATTCGACTGAAGCAACGGCATGTATTAAAAATACCTGCAGTCTTCGCTTATTGGTGTTTAGTGGAGTGCGACTGGGTTCATTTTATCTCGAGCATTAATGCCCCATTACCTAAAGAATATCTAGCAAAGGTATTTTCAATTTGTATTAATGTAGAGTGCTACTCGGTTGGGTGCAATTAATCATCTGTGCAACTTCATCTGTAATACTCCCAAATCCCACTAGAAGGCACTTGAATAAATCTATCAAAGCCCTTGCATTTTAAATCTTTCACTGCATCAGGGTCTAGTTGTGCTGGTATGTTACGGATTCATGCCTAAATTAACACTCATGCCATAAGCATTTCTTTAATTCGTCTGCTAACAACTATAACAACTTTTACAAAAATATTACAACAATATTGAAATATTCCATCATATATTTAATATACTCCATAGCATAATTGATTATTTAATTTAGCAGTAAATCCTCAAATATATATATATATATGTATATATATGTATATATATACACATACACGTGTGTGTGTGTTATCTCTTCTCCCCCCACCCACTACCCAGGGAATGGTCTAATTTTTTATTATAATTCTCCTTTACCTTTCATATGGAATAACGCCTTGTCTTAATTACATCTTCTACCTCCCTCTCTGTTTTACATTCTCAATCAATATTCTCCAATTTCTAAACCAAAACTCCTCCTTCAATTGCCCCATATAAATCCCTCTTTTTTCGAATTTCATGCTGTAATGATATAAAAATACAGTCAGCTCCCCACATCAGTTAGGGTTAGGGGCACAGGATCACCACAAAAGTGGAAAGATCTAAAATATCAGAGTGTCTGTCTGCCTGTCTGTCTGTTGGAAGGGCCACTCCTGTTGTCCATCAGGAGATAAGAAGACCAACTAGAGAGTGGTAATGCACATCTTATGGTGAACCTAAGGCAAACCCTGATCTCCCTGAATCCTAGTTCTTTTCGTGCACCTTCAAATTGTTTCCGATTTATGGTGACCTTAAGGTGAATTTATAGCAGGGTTTTCTGAGGCTGTGAGTGTGTGATGTGCCCAAGGTCATCCAGTGGATGTTTATGGCTGAGCAGAGAATCAAACCCTGGCCTTTAGGGTTGTAATCTGAATTTTCAAACCACTATACCATGCCATTTCTCTACAGAATAGAGAGTATATTCTCTATAGAATAGAATTGTGTATAATAAATACATATTAAACCAAAACTTTAAAACCATCAGCAATAAAAACAGACACTATCATCTAACACCAAAAGCCAGTATTTATATTGATCTATCGATCTATCTATCTATCTATCTATCTATCTATCTATCTATCTATCTAGCATATATATCTAGCATATATATCCATATATATCTATCTCTATATCTATATCCATATCTATATCTGAGATGGATAGATAGATAGATAGATAGATAGATAGATAGATAGATAGATCAAATAAACAGCATTCTCAAAGGTCAGAGACAAACATCCATCTTCATTTAATTCAAAGTAATTCAATAGCCTGCTTAAAAGTAGGGTCATTTTGACTTGGCACCTAAATGCCAAGAGGCAGGAGCAGCAGCTGGTGAATATAAAACCCAGACAAAAGCTTTCCTGGTTTTCTATACAAAGCAGGAAGATTAGAAGAAGGAGGCAGGATGGGGACCACCCACTCCTTTAAAAGGTGTTATTGTCCACCCTGGGTTGCAGAACAAGATTTCCTCCAAGCAGAGCTTGCCAGCTCAAGAGGCCATTGTAAGAATGTGCAACAGGTCCCAACTGTTCTGAACGTGTGTCCACTCTGCGTCTCCCCATATTTTGTGTGATAAGTAAAAAAAAATCAACAGGTGAAGATTTAATCCAGTGACGTATTTCAAGTTTTTTACTCCAAGTCTCAAGCCAAGCCTCAAGTCCTTGAAGATACTTTCAAGTCAAGTCTCAAGTCTGAGAGCCAACTTTATACCTCAAACTATATTCCAGAATTTCTGGACAGGATCAAATAAAGTGAGTTTTAATGATTTAGGTAGAGTTGGCCCTCCACATTTGCAATTTTGCCATCTGCATCTTCAGAAGTAGGGAACAGAATCCTTCTTGCTCCTTCTTCCCAAAGCTGGGGGCTTTGGTGCCAATGGGCATAGAAGAGTCTGCAGCTTCAGAAGTGAGGAACAGGATCCTTCTCACTTCCCATTTCTGAAACTGGAGGATTTTTCAGAAGTGGAGAATAGGATCCTCCTTACATCCCATTACTGAAGCCTCAGAAGCTTTAGAAGGAAAGGTATTTCCCTGCACTCTGGGGGTGAGTCTTGCCTTCTGCTCTTAGGAAAAGTTTAAGAAGGCTCCTCCAATATGCTGTGGGGACAGGCTACTGAGCAGACCTCAACCCCACCTCAAGCCCATTGCCTAAGCCTTTTGCTTTTCCCCTCTGAGAAAGGCACCCACACTTTGGACTTGAGACGGATCGCCATGTGACCAGTAGGGAAACAGAGATGGAAGCATTGTTCAAAGTCATAAGGTTTCTGGATGAATGTGTAATGTTACTGAACCAGGAGCAGCAAGTCAGTCACCAAAAAGATACAAGTCTCAAATCAAGTCAAGTCAGTGCATCATTTATTGCCATGTCGAGTCCGAGTCCAGTCACTGAAGCGACTTAAGTCCAACCTGAGTCCAAGTCAGTCAACTCGAGTCTACATCACTGCTTTAATCAATCGGAGATTCACTAGATAGGGGAAACATTACCTGCTGCATTTCTGACCCCCATATGGTTGATTGATTGATTGATTGATTGATTGATTGACTAATTGATTAACTATCTCACCTTTTTCCTCATGTAGGATTCAAGGTGGGGCACAACCATTTATAAAAAAGTACATCATCGTGTAGTGGTCTGAATGTTGGACTACGACTTCCTGAAAGAGTTTCCCGATTGCTGGAAAACCTTTTTTTTTCACACCAGAAAATGAATAATTGAGAATAGTCTTTCCTTCCCTACCTGTGTCTGAGGTTAGAAGGGTGGAGAAAAGAATCAGGGCCTTATTGGACATGGCATCATAGTTTGTAGGAAGCCCTCCCCACAGAAACCTTCCAGGGCATTGTTGCTACTTATTTCTCCTTGTCCAGTGAAACTGCGATGTTTCTGAAACCTTTGAGTGACAAAGCAACTTCTGGTGTATTAATCTTTGTCGCTGCTTTGGCGGTTTTGCGATTGTTCTTGTCTTTGCAAATCCTTATTTATTCTTGTTTCTTCGTTCCGTCTCATCCCTGTTTGTAGCCATCTTGGTTTATCTTGGGTTTTTTTAAAAAGGATTTAAAATTATTAAAAGAAAATAAGACAAGGCAATAAAATATCCGTCATGGGAGATTACCAAGCTCTGACAGCAAAGCCTGCCAGCCTTTTGCCATTTTGGGCCCGTTCACAAGCTGCTGTTTGACGTTCTCGCGCTGGCTGTCCATTAGCAGAATCGCTGCTTCTGGGCGGGAGGGACAGACGTGTGAAATTATAATTGATCTTTGTGGGTCTCCATAAAGAGATTTGTGCAGGATGAACGAGCACATTTCTTTTTGTGTGCTTTGGGGGCAAATGCTGGCGTTACTTTGCAGTGGTTGTTTATCTTTGCTGAGCCATAAATATGATTCCAGAAACCTGTAAAGAAATACAGATCCTGTCTTTCCCAAAGCGAGTGGGTCGACCTTGTGGATTTGTATTCAGTTCTTCTCTGCTTTCTCTTTAGCAGTTGACTTGTAGGTCTGCTTTCTCACTTCTTTGGTTTGGATTTCATCACAAAACAAACAAACAAAGGTGGATCAGCCAGCCACTCCACTTCAAAGCAATAAGTGAAATTTTATTCCATTCTTGACCTTCTCTACCTTGGTTCACTCATGAATCAAAATGGAGAGCATAGTCAAGAAATCAAAAGAAGACTAGAACTTGGAAGGGCAGCTATGAATAAAGCAAGTGAGATCCTCAAGTTCAAAGATATATCACTCAATACCAAAATCAGGGTCATCCATACCACAGTATTTCTGATTTTTATGTATGGCAGTGAAAGCTAGATAGTGATGAATGCCACCGGGAAGAAAGTCAACTTATTTGAAATGTGGTGCTGAAGGAGAGTTTGGTGGATGCCATGGATTGTCAAAAAGACCAATAGATGGGTACCCTAAAGGCATCAGGTCACTTCTGATCTTGGAAGCTAAGCAGGGTCAGCCCTGGTTAGTGCTGGGATGGGAACTTGCCAAGGAATACCAGGTGCTGTAGGCTATATTTCAAAGGAAGGAACTGGCAAACTCCATCTTGCCTAAGAAAACCCTGTGAAATACATGGGGTTGCAATAAGTTGCAATAAGTCAACAGGCAACTTGAAGGCACATACAGCGGGAGAGATTGAGAGAGAGAGAGAGAGAGAGATTTGCTCCAGGACTGTTTCATTTGTCTTTTTAGCCATCTAGGGTATCCACAGAACTCTTCTCCAGCAGCACATTTCAGAGCAGCTGAGTTACTTCACCTTTCTTCACTGTCAAGAAACTGGAAATACAACAGTGTGGACAATCCTAATTTTAGCATTCACAATATTTCTTGACACTTCAGGAACTTGTCTAGTTCCTTCATAGCTGCCCTTCCAAGTCCTAGTCATTCTCCTGCCTCATGTCTTGATTCTAGGTCAGATTTTCTTCCAGTCTTTGATTCTGCGCTCTTTCCTACTTTTACTTTCCAATCACCTATGACTAACAGCAAGTCTTGTTTTGGCGTGTGATCAATTCCCTCCTGAACCCCAGCATAGAATCTTTCAATTTCTTCTTCTTCTGCCTCTGTAGTTGAAGGATAAACTTGGATTATAGTTATATTGAGGGATTTTCCCTGAAGTCTGGCTGATATGAGTCAGGCAGACTTTGCATTATATCTTTTCTCTTGTTTTGTTACATCTCTCCTCTCTATTAACGCCACCTTGTTTCTTCTTAGATTTTCATTTCCCAAGCTCTTCCAACATTTAGAATAAAATCTGGCGTGGACATCCAGTCCCACTGAGCTGGAAGACACCAGTTGCTACTGGAAAGAAGAATGAAGAGGAGCATCCAAACTTAGGATGTTGCCAGCTTTTTTTTCCCCTATGAAGCTCCCGCACCTTTTTCAGTTGCTGAACCATAGCTTGTTATCACGCAGGTAGTCAGAACTTCAACTATTGCAGCAAACTTGTGTCCTGTAGCTCATTAAGACCTAAGAACTCAGCAAGAGAGAGGGAAAAACAAGCTGGTAACCCAGTCTGACAATTATTTTAAGTGCCTTGTTGGCCACAGCCCATCAATTTTTCCCAAATAAAGCCAACTACGTGCTTAAATCTAAAGAAATTCCCATTATTTCTCTGATGAACACTATCCCTCTTTTCTAAATGTTCTTTTCTACAGCAAAGATGTATTCCATACTCTCTGCAGATGCAGCTCCGCAGGGGGCAAGGCTTTGTTTTTTCTCTAACTACCTGTATTTGCATGAATGTTTCATTTACTGGGAATGATGAAGTGGAGTTATGATGTGTGACCATCTAAATAACAACAGAAAAGAGTTTCTGGGTTTTATTTTTACCCTCTTTTGCAGCTGGTTGCTCTCAGGTCAGTGGGGCAGGGATTGTGTTCCAGGTTCTAAATCCTCACCTCCAAAATAGGTTCAACACCTTAAACACCTCTGTTAAAGTTCACACTAAAACCCAGAGCAGATCTACCATCCTGCTGACTTGGATCCACCAGTGCCCACTGCATCCAGGAAAAGATTTCAGCCTGATAATAGTAAAGAGAGTTGCTAGGCTGCAAACCAACCTGGATAGGGCCTGCCCTACTATTAGGCAGAATAAAGCTAAGCTGCTGATTTGGAGTGTTCTTAAAAACTGTATTAATTTATTATTGTTTTGTTCGAACTGCACGTTGCTTCTCGAGTTTCTGCCTTGTCTCCAAGCATGTGTTTGTGAATAATTGGAGGAGAGGGTAGCGTTCATGCAGGTGAGGAAGGAAAAATGGAACAAATCATAGAATCATAAAAATGTAGAGTTGGAAGAGATCCCCAGGGGCCATCCAGTCCAACCCCCTGCCATGCAAGAACACCCTCAAAGCACTCCCGACAGATGGCCATCAAGTCTCTGCTTAAAAACCTCCAAGGAAGGAGACTCCGCTACACTCCATGGAGACAGCATATTCTGCTGCCGGACAGCCCTGACCGTCAGGAAGTTCTTCCTGCGGTTCAGGTGGAATCTCCTTTCCTGCAGCTTGAACCCATGGCTCCTTGTCCTGGTCTCTGGAGCAGCAGAAAACAAGCCCACTCCCTCCTCCACATGACATCCTTTCAAATATTCCCTTTCAAATCTAATCCTTTCAAACACCTTGTCTCTTGCAATAAAGTTTGGGCAGCTCAGTAATGGGGCAGAGCCTTGCACGGGTCTTTCCGACCTCTGTCCAGAGCGCCAGGCGTGCAGAGCTGCCTCTGAGCCCGGGAGCATTGCAGCCTGCGTAATTGCGCACGGGGAGGAAGGAAGCGCACCCAGGAGGACAGTGTCGGAAAGGAGGAGGAACTCTTGCCCTGGGGAGAGGTGGGCTCAGCAGAAGGTGGGCTTGAGATTTGGAGGGAGGGGTGCGAAGGAAAGACTTGGTCGGCTGGGGGAAGTTGTGGGTCTTGGGGGTGTCCTCCTGGAGGAGGGGAGTTTGGGGTCGGGCGTCGCTGGACCAGAGGAGAGCCTGTTGGAAGATCTGGAGCAGGAGGGAGAGCTGCGGAGGGTGGGGGCTCCGCGGAGCGCCGAAAGAAAGCCAGCCCGCCCTCCTCGCCCCTCCAGTGGAAAGTCTCCATCGGGAGGCCAGCGGGCGACTTCTCCCGAAGCAGACGCATGGAGGGAGGACAGGAGCAACTTCCCCACTTCGATGCTCCGCCGCCTACTCGGAGTAAGTGCCTTGGATGGGAGGGAGGGGGGAGAGCAGGCTTTTTGGGGAGGGGGGAGACTAAGGGGCCCCGGGAGTTTGCTCCCTTTGTTTGGGAAAAGCAGAGACAAAGGATGGGGGAGAGAGGGGAGCTGTCCTTTCAGCACCACCGCCTGGAACGAAAGCCCCGAGGTGTCCGGAGAACTCGATGCTTCGACACGGGTTCTCTCTGTCACGGCTCCTAATGGCATGCAATCCATATATGACTGGCCCTTGCATGAGAGCCTGTCTTGCTTTTCCACCAGAGAGTCCAAGGGGACACACACACACTCACACATACACACAACACACCAAATGCTCATGATCTCTCTCTCTGGCTCTCATTCGTTCTCTCAAGTCAATATATATTTTGGTCTCCTCTCTCCCCCTCCCCATTTTTATTTTCACAACAGCCCTGCCAGGTAGATTAGGCTGAGAGAGAGAGGGAATCGGTCAAGATGAATTTCACAGCCAAGTGAAGATCTGAATGTGGATCTTCCCTGTCTTCCCCAACCTGGCATCTTCCAAACGCACCGGGCAACATCTCCAATCATCTCCATCCACCGTAGCCGATGTTTGTGCCATGCAGGGGTTGCATGTGGAAGTTGTAGTTGGACAGATGAGAAGGGTCTTGGGTGGGAGGAAGGCTGCTCTAATCACTACACCCCATTGCCTCTCTGTGGCCACTTAGAGAGCAGGTGTTCAATGTCTTCCTCCTCCTTCTCTTCAGTCTTCTCTTTTTGTGGTCCAACATGGCTGTTTTGATTTTCCAAATTCAAAAGGATCTTCTCTGGAAAGGACAACCTTGAGTGTTCCTTTAAAGCTGAATTGCCCGATTCAGATGTTGTGTGTTGCGGCTGAAGCAAGTTCTAGCCAGTGACAGCTCATGTCAACCCAAATGTGTTAGTTTTTAAAACACTCCAGGATTCTTGATTCCTTTTGAGAGTTGTCCTCCTTGTAGCCTCATCTGATGCACACACACACACACACATGCACACACACAGGTCTGGTTTGGTGATGTTTTCTCCAGTTCCAAGTAACAGCGCAAACTACATCTCCCTCATTGCGCCAGTGCTACTCCGCAAATGTCAGGAATATTTCTTTACGGCTGCAGAGCCATGCATATTACTGTGGCTTACTCACAAGCAAGCATCCATAGGACTGTAGGCTGTTTTCCTTCAATATGGAACGTTTCCAGTCCATCATCATTCCACAAGGTGGCTAGCAACATCAAGCAAAATCAAGGTTGACGTGAATGCCCAGAAGCGAATGCAACCTGAGCCCACATTACCAGGGATGACTACCCCAGCACAATTCAGATTAATCAGACATCTGTAGATATCGATGTGAAAAGAACCAGTTTTGCCTGGCAGCTAAAGATGAGCAAAGACAGGGTCTGTTGGAGAGAAAGGAAAACTAAAGTCAGTTGTTGTAGGCACTATAAGTAATACCTATATTCCATTGCCCTCACTGTATTTATTCAGGAGTAAATCTGATTGAGTTCAATGGGGCTTTGGTCGCAATCTTGTACTCAGTTTTCCTGGGAGAGAGACTCCTTGAACTCATTGGAACTTCCCTCTTAGTACACATGTACAGGAATGCACCATTTGTCTCAAATATGTGTGTATACCACTGTAGCCTTACTGTCAAGGAGCACGGGTCATTATCACAAATTGCATTATGAATACATCTGCATTTTAAAACAAAAAACAAGAACTGCAATGCGAAAGTCATACTAACTAAGAAGCAAAAATGCACACTAAGCTTGGGAAGACCTAGATGCCTTTAATAAAACTGCAACCATCTTAGAGCAAGGCTAAATGCTTTTAAAATAAGTGAGTGGATGAATGGATACTCACGTGTCTATAAATGGCATGAGGAAAGCGCATGTGAGAAAGAGAGAAAGAGGATCCCAAGCAGTTTACAAGGGGGGGGGAATATTCTTCATTCAAGGAGGTGCCCTGGAATGTGATGAAAAAAGGAAATAGATCAACAGACATATTTAGATCGTTGTTGTTGTGTTGTTGTTGTGCATCTTCAAGTCATTTCCAACTTGTTGTTGTGTGCCTTCAAGTCATTTCCAACTTACAGTGACCCTAAAGTGAACCTGGCATGGGGTTTTCTGGGGCTGAGAGTCTGTGATGTGCCCAATGGGTTTCCATGGCCAAGTGGGGACTCCAACTCTGGTCTCTAGGTTCATAGGCCATTTCCGCACTAGCGTGTTATAGCGCGATGATTCCACTTGCAACATCCTCTGGAATCCTGGGGTTTGCTGGCCCCTCCCGAAACTGCAAACCCTAGGATTCCAGAGGATGTTGCAAGTGGAATCATCGCGCTATAACAGGCTAGTGCGGAAATGGCCATAGTCTAACACTCAAACTCACTACACCATACTGGCTTTCTTCCAACTTATAGCATTCCCAAAGAGACCCTATCATGGGGTTTTCTAGGCCAAATTTATTTATAGTTTGTAGTTTACTGAGGCCCAAGAACTCTCTGGTTGAGAATTCTAAATGCCCCTCCCCAAACTGCAAACCCCAGGATTCCATAGGAGGTTGAAAGCGGAATGATAGCACTATAACAGTGTAGTGCAGAAATGGCCACTGTCTCCTGTGATTTTGATCCTGTCCCAACACACACGCATCATGTTTAAGAATCATCTATTTCAATGCAGGGATTTCAGAGGTGTGATAAAACCAAAAGGAGTCCAAGCTGCTCGTATTTGGCTAGATTGTGCTTTAAGCTAACAGCAGTTCCCCTGAATCAGTTACCCTTTGATTGCTTTTCAGAGTTTCATGTAAATTTCAGCTCATCCATTAGCTGCCTATTGGGGTATTAGAATGGGATGAAAGAGGACGTGTTTGAAGAAGGATGTGAAACATGTTAATTCTTACAATCCAATACTCTGTAACATGGAGAAGAGGGACCACAGCTGAGAATTTATTTCCTTTTAGTTATATTCCACCTTTCTCTCAGTGCAGGAACCAAAGCAGCTTACACATGCTAACCTTAGAAATATCTGATAATAAAAAGAGAAGTTAAAAGGCAATTAAGTTTTTATATTAGAATGCTATTATCTTTTAAAAGTGTGAAATCATTTTACACTTGAAAGACATAGGAATAAAGGTAAAAATACAGCACCACGCCCCATAAAAATGACTCCCTGAAACCACTGAAGCATTAAATGCCTGTTTGAATAGAAAGGACTTTGGAAAAGGAAAGGGGGAGGCTAAAGTGTCCTAGGCCATTTCCGCACTACACTCTTATAGCGCGATTATTCCACTTTCAACATCCTATGGAATCCTGAGGTTTGCCGTTTCGGGAGGGGCTGTCCGGCCCCTCCTGAAACTGCAAGCCCCAGGATTCCATAGGATGTTGAAAGTGGAATAATTGCGCTATAAGAGTGTAGTGCGGAAATGGCCCTAGAAGGAAACCCCACAGTCTGGGAACAGATACGAAGAGGAGTTTGTCCCATGTCTGCATGAGATGGGCCGCTGATAACGGTGGGACAAAGAAAAAGCCCTCCTCTGGGGATCTTAAGACTCTGGCGGGTTCATATAAAGAAATATGATCTTTTAGAGAGTCTAGATGTAAGCTGTATAGGTTTTATAAGCCATAACCAGCATTATATATTGTGTACCAGAATAGCCAGTGAAGTTGTTTCAACAGGGGAATTATATGTTCCCTGTAACTGACTCCACCAGAAAAGACAAAAATGTTTGGTAAAATAGAAAGAAATAGAAAAAGAGGGAGACGGCACTGCAGGTAGAGCGATTCAGTCAAGGCAGCCATGGGTGCTCTGAGTTTGCGAGACTTGAGCAGGGCAGCTGATGGCCAGGGATTTTGGTAGTCTTCCATTCATAGCGTTGCCATGAGTTGAAGTCAAGTTGACAGCAAGTTGTCAAGAACAGCTGACTCTGGTCAGCTTTCTAGCCACAGCATTTTCAATCCTGAAATTTCTGAAAAGCTTCCAAAGGCAGCCTGGGGGAGACTGTTACAATTCTTGACACCTCCCAAAAGAAGAGCTGAAAGCAGGTGATGACAGAAACCTTGTCTTGGACTGGAGGATCACTGCCAACCAGGGCAGACAACAGTAGAGTCAATGGAAAAATAGTCTAATCTGGTTAAAGGCAGCTTCCTATATACACCCAGTTGCCTACAAGACCATAATTTCTGGACAGTGCTTGCAAATCTACTTTTTTTTTCGGGCTACAACTCCCACAATCCCCCTATGCAGAGTTTAGAACACTTCTGGGCAAAGTTTGGAAAAAATCTCATTGGTTGTAGGCACAGCTTGGAATTTTTACCTTTTTGGATTACATGCTGGCTTGGGGATTCTAGGAGTTGTAGTCCAGAAATGCAACTCTGATTCCAGAGGTATGTTTTGGCAGGTATATCACATTTTTTACAATCATTGATTGACTAGCAATCCATAAAGTACTTTATCCAGAACAATCTGACCATTTCCTATTCCACCTTCTCATTCCAGATCCAAATAGCTCTATCTGAACTTGCAGGATTTATCTGGAGCCTTGCTGTGGTTCGCTCTTAGCAGTCTGGGCATCATCTCCATTTTGTTTGTTTGTTTGGCCTGCTCCATGTAACAGAGGAGAAAGAGCAATGAACAGCTCCTTCAGTCTCACTGGGATGGGGAGCCTGCTGGAACTCTGGAAACCAGAGAATGTCTCCTCCATGGTGGGACGTGTCAACGGGAGCCAAGAACTGGACTGGGAGGAGCTGGAGAAGCTTCTCTTCCTCTTTGACAAGGAGCCGGCCACCATCAGCCTCACTGTCATGTACCTGGCCTCTTTCTTGGTGGGTTTCATTGGCAACATCATGTCTCTCAGGATGCTCACCCAGAAACGCAGCAGCCGGATGCCTCGGTTGAGCGCCACCAGGAGCCTCTTGATCAACTTGGCCATCTGTGACCTGATGGTGGTATGTATCTGCATGCCCATCACCGCAGGCAACTTGGTCTACAAGGCCTGGGTCTACGGAGACTTCCTGTGCAGGGCTGTGCCATTTATCCAGGCGGTGTCGGTCTCCGCCAGCGTCCTCAGCCTCACAGTGATTAGCTTGAACCGGTATTACAGTGTGCATAACCCACTCAATGCCAGATCCTTCTTCACCCGTCGGAAAATCTGGAGCACCATTCTGGTGGTTTGGGTCTTCTCTTCAGGGATCTGTATGCCCCTTATTTTTATGAACAAAATGGATAAGATTGGAGTTGTCCCAGGTCTTCTCCTGGCGTTCCCCATCTGCAGGGAAGTTTGGCCTCAGGAGCAGGTCAGGCAAGCCTACAGTTTCCTCCTCTTCTGCATCCTCTACTGCCTACCAGTCTTGTTCAACATGGTCATTTGCTGCCTGACTGTCCATAGACTCTGGAGTCCCACCAGACCCTTGAGGGACCGCAGCATCTTAAACCAGACTTTGCCAGCTTCCAGGCTGAAGATTCGCAAGAAGGTGGCCCAAATGGTTGTGGCTTTGGTCCTGCTCTTTGCTATCTCTTGGCTGCCCATTTACATAATGGACATCTGGATTGAGTTCAACAGTCCCAAGTCCTTGCGGGAGGTGGCCCCGTCCCCCTGGGTCCTGCAGCTCCGACCTTTTGCTCAGTGGCTCAGCCTCACCAACTCCAGCCTCAATCCCATCTGTTATTGCTTCGTCGGCAACCTCTACAGATCGGCCAAGGAAATGAAGAGCAGGTACCACAGGAAGATGGTCTCCCTTCTCAGTTTCTCTCTTTCAGAAAAGAGCCCACCTTCTTCAGTTCCTGAAGTGGTCTCCTACAAGGGTTCCAAAGAGTCCTCCACCAGAAGGCCTGAGCAGGTCATGGGAACTGGAAAGAGGTCCCAAAAGAACTATAGTCCAAGAACCCAAGTGTAAAATATCCCAGTGGCCTTCCTGAGCCTTCCTCCCTTCCTCAGTTCCAGAGGTCCAGAGGTCTAATGGTAAAGTCTGGAAAGGATAATGACAGTCTCCATTGAGACAACTCTAAAGAGAAGCCATAGTCACCCTCTCAGGATATTAGATAGGAAGATAGATAGACAAATAGACAGATAGACAGATAGATAGACAGAGAGAGAGAGAGAGTCCAGTCTACTGTATCATCTACTTAGTATACTTAACCAGGTAACATTGCCATGCCCCAGTCCCAGAACACAGGTGCAAACACAGACAGGACTCTCCCCAACAGCCACAACACAGAGACATGAACAGGACAAGACTTACTGACTCAGGGCATCTATATTGAGAAGATGCATTAATTAGGCAAACAGCTGAGGGAGGCTGTCAGCCCACAAATACAGGGGAAGGGATGGGGAGAAATCTGTTGCAGACAACTGGTGTCACCAGTGGAAGCACCACGTCCTGCGTTTGGATCTCTGACTTGTGTTCCTGGAAACCTTGACCCTCGCCTTGTGTGCTGACTTCGCTACTGGATGCTCCTTTGGATTGTGACTGGGAATTTATTACTGACTCAGACTGCTGAAACAACAAACGGTAACTGGCTGACAAACTGTTGTAAACTTTGTCTGTGGCTCCTGTTAGGACTCTGCAGAGCTGTGAATCTTGGCTGGCTGCCAGTATAGGGCAGCCATCTCCTGGCCCAACCCACACAATCCAAATGCTCTGCTCATCTGCAGAACAGACTTCTTTTCTCCATGCAGGTGATGGGGAGGGATACAACTATCACGATAGTGTGACAATCATGACGAAGTAGAAATAGTGAATATGGAACAGTTACCTAGATTTACTCATCCGTAACAGTGCTGTATTTATGATTGCTACTTACCGGTAGTCATGATTATGACACTATCGCCATGGTTATAACTCTTGCCCATGCCTACTTTTCCAGGAATCAGCTGCATGTGGAGAAGAAACTGGAGTGCAGAGGAACTGGAGTGCAAACGAATGACTTTTGTAGGTGTTGATCAGGCCAGAAGAGGTTACCTAGTTAAATATATTTAACTAAGTAGCTGATGCAGAATACTGGCCATAGAAATTCCACTTTTCTGTCTGTCAGTTATTTATAATGTTGCTATTTCATGATGTATACTCCCCAGCTCTGGTTAAAATTTCCATCATAATACAAAGTCCTCCAAAACAGACAAACCAGGGGTAAAATCACACAATTACATTTCCAGACAGGACTGCACTCCTGACCATGGTTAAACTAATTTGTATGAGGCTCAGGGGTGCTTGTTTCAGATTGCATAGGTGCAACACTTGTAAAACAGATTTGAGTTTCAGCCAGACAAAACCTCACCTTCAGTTCCTAATTAGAAACACACAGAGACACCCAAAAGTTGTGCAAAGAACAGTTATCTTAAAACTGCTAGCATGACATCGGAGCACTCATCAAAGACCAGGAAAGAGGATCCAACCTCTGCTTCTTTTCTTTGTTCTCCAATTTCCCCTGTGCTAATCTATCACAAACCAGTCCAACATAAAAGCCTTATTATCACCTCATGCACTGGCCAAAGCCAAGAGGACCTGACAGCTTCCCTATTTGCTCCTAAGATGGCAACGTCACCCCTGCTCTGAAAAAGAAATGCCAGAAACTACATGCTCCTGCATTTCTTCTCAACTACACAATTCAAAATTGGTTCTAATCCAGCTGCGCATGAAATGAGACTTTAAGAGTTGTTGGAGCCATGCGAAAACCGATATGCTTACTCACTATTTAGGTTGTGGATTAATAAAACAGTTAATTCTACATCCTACCTCCAGCTAAATATCACTGCATCCCCAACCTGGTGCCCTGTAGATAGCCATGTGGACTAGAGGAGAATGGGAGCTGCAATCCAAAACTCTCAGAGGGCTCCAGGAATGGGAAAGATAGATCCGCATCAAGCTCTTTCAAACTGGAAGATCATTTCCTACCTAGAGAGTTGGCGAGACGCAGCGGGTCATCTGGATGAGAAAGTCTTCAAACTTTCCAAACATGGGAGACACCTTTACTTGAACTTTCCACAGGAGAAGAAGAGGTTCTTTTAAACTGCACTTCTTTCTGTCTTCTTCTACACCCCAGCATGATCAGAAGCAAAGGTCTGTTCCCAATGTACAGAAGAAGCCATTGGAACTCTTTGACTGGCCTGCCATCTAGCAAAAGAATTGGACATTGGGGTCAACTGTCCATGAGCTCAAGGAAGCACTGCCAGATGACACCGCATGGAGCTTTGGACCAAACTGGGCATCTTACCATTGGCACAATGAGCAATTGGATTTTCTAGAGTAAATTTAGAGGCTAGAAGTATGGATTAGGAAGAAGGCATGGGGACCGAAGGCAATAACCCTTTGTTCCCTGCTTTCTCCTGGTCAAGATTAAGGGAGACACCAGGTGGTTGCACTGGGGGAAGAAAGCTTCCATCTGAGCAAATATGAAAGGGTTGCACCACATGTCATAAAATTAACCCTCATATCTCCTTGCCTTTGGAATTTCATAGTGATTGCACGATTGCCATGCACCTTCAGGGACCGTAGTAGGACATTAAGCTCTGGGGCTTCATACCTTTTTCTTCATCTTTCTCAGTGACTTGGATGCCTTTGGGTCCCTGCAGTTTCCAAGTTTACACTTGGAAAATGCTTTCTTTGCTTCTGCTGTAAGACAGTGAAGTGCATGCATAATGTAAAGTTAACAGAGGAAGGGGGAAGACGGCGCTTTCTAGCTAAATAAAAATGAGAGCCCAAGTATCCCTGCTGTGATCTTTCCTTCAGAAAACAAGCCTCAAAGTGTGTATTTTCTCCTACAAAGGAGAAACATCTTCAAAAGTGGAGTGGTTTGAATTTTGCTTTTTAAGGGAATCTTAGGGAAATGACAAAGTAATCAATGCTGTCATCCAATTAAAGAGGGGTTTTTTTGGAAAAAAACCAACTTGCTTTTATCCAATGCAAAAGCAAAGCAAGCTGTGTTAGCCTGTGGGAACAAAACCAAAGCCAACTTTGCAGGTGGCTAATATTTTTAGGAGCAACTAAAATTTCCACAAAACTGTATAAGCTTTTGAGTTCTCTGAAACTTTTTGGAAGAGCCGGGGTGGCACGGGGTCTGAATCAGCACTCAGCCATGGAAACGTGCTGGGTGACCTTGGGCAGCCACGTTCTCTCTCAGTCTCCGAGGAAAGCAAGGACAAACTCGCTCTGAACAAATCTTACATAGATAACGCCTGTTGGGGTCAACTTTGGGTCTCCCCAAGTCAGAAATAGGCTGAAAGCACACAACAGAACTACAGGGAAATTTCATAGTCCTTGCATAATCAAAGCTGGCCACGAAACGTTAGGTGGTGTATTAGATCTTCAGTTCTCAACCTTTGGTCCTACAACTATTTTGGACTTCATCTCTCAGAATCCCTAACCATTAGTTGTGTTTCTGGGGCTTCTGGAAGCTGAAGTCCAAAACCTGTGGAAGACCAAAGGTGGAGAGCCACTGTACTAGATGACCATTCTACTTTTTATTTTTAATTCTTAATTTTGCTTTGGGTTCTCAGTGAAAGGCAGAACCAGTAAAGGCATCTGCTTCAGCAGAACTCTCCCTCCCTCCCTCCCTCCCTCCCTCCCTCCCTGCCTTTTTAACAATCATTAAAATATATTCACATCTCCCTAATAATTTGTCAGAAAAACAAAGGCGATAATTGCCCTTTGGCTGGTGACATCCACAATCTGTTATCCTCTCCCCAGCAACTCTTGTACGGATGTCTCTCTGTGTCACAGTCCAGGTCTCTGTGTGTGTATCGAAGTAGCCATCATCAACACCAAAAAAAACCCCAAACAAACCCAAGCAATTATTTGGAATGCTTTTTGACAGCACAGGTTGCTTGGGCATTTCCCCCTTGTTTGCTTTTTCATAGAATCATAGACTATTTCCGCACTACGCTGTTACAGTGCTATTATTGCACTTTCAACGTCTTGTGGAATCCTGGGGTTTGTAGTTTTCTGAGGCCAAAGAGCTCTCTGGTTGAGACTTCTAAAGGCCCCTCCCTAAACTGCAAACCCCAGGATTCTGTGACCTTTAGGGTCCCTTCCAATTTGATGATTCAATGAAATAATTCATTCTTGGTAAACAGAATATAGGTTCCTGTATTCTGCACCAATCTATCTCCAGGACCCTTTCCAGCTCGATGATTTGACAAAATAATACATTCTCGGTACAGAGAATACAGGTTCCTGTATTATGCACCCATCTGTCTCTGTTATATCACCACTTTAGTTATGCTTTCTTCTGTGCTCAGCCATTTCAGCTAAGGAAAGATCCATCTAGTTTTACCTCTCTATTTCTATCTTGCCTACAGTGGAGCAATGGGATAGGGGTTAAAATGAGGGCATTGCCCCCCAAAAGTAAGAACTCAGCCCACCAAATGAAATTTTCCCTCAGTACCCAGATTTCATGGATTGCAGTAACTCAGAACTTGAGTTAAGCATCAAGAAACAGATTTTGGGAATCCCAAGAAAGGGGGCAGTCAAAGGGATCAGGGCATGGAAACACAGTTTGGTCAGCCCTCCACATTTGCTGGGCTTAGGGATGCAGGACCCTTGCAGATGTGGAAAAACTGCAAATATCAAAATGTCTGTGTGTGTGTCTGTAGGAGGGGGGCCGAGGTATGGTGAAGAGAGCAGGCATCCAGGCCATTGCTGCACGAGACTGTTATAGCACTATGATTCCACTTTCAACATCCTATGGAATCCTGGGATTTGCAGCCGGCTGGCCCCTCCCAAAACTGCAAACCCCAGGATTCCATAGGATGTTGAAAGTGGAATCATAGTGCTATAACAGCCTCGTGCGGAAATGGCTTCAGAGTCCAAACCAGGTCAGGGAAAGGAGAGGGAAAGCAGTGGGTTGGCCTGGTGGCCCTATACTTCCTCTCTCTCCCACCCATCTTCTTCTTTGAGTGTGTGTGGGGGGAAGCAGTGGCTGATAAAGGAGGACGATGACCAGGGGCAGGTTTTGAAAGGGCTGCATGGCCTGATCGGAGCCCCCAAGAGGGGAGGTTTCCCCAGCAAAGAAGCACTGGTGGGGGGGGCAGAGCTTGGAAAAAATCTCAAATAGTCAAATCCATGAATGTTAAGTCCACTATAAACAGAAGAGTTTGAGGTGTGGGTAGTTTTCAGCGTCCAACTGAAATTTGAACACCACAGGATTCGAACCTGTGGCATTCAAAGCTAGCGTCTTCGACTCTCCGAGGACATTCAGTCAGCTGCCGTATTCCATTTTTCTCAAGAGGCTTCGGCATTTCAGCAGGAGCTGTATGACTCACCCAGTTGAAGTCTCCACAATCGTGGCATTTCAGAAAACTGTTTTTCCCCCCCCACACCTGTTTTTCTTCAACACTTGAAAATGTAGGTCTAGTTCCCATCTTGCTTTACTACGTAGCTGCTTTGCAACCACCTCCTTGTTTCAAATGACCGAAGATCAACTAGGCGAAACAAGGATGACATTGACGTGTCATTCCCAGCTCCCGGTTCTTTATCGGCATGAAATTTCGAAACACAGTTAAATCATTCCGTTGAATAAAAACAGGAGTTTTGAACGCCCCTGCAACCCAATCACATCTTCTAACACATCACATTGCATTTTGCCATAATCACAAAACCAGTCCTTTACAAAATAAAAGATCTTTCTCACCATTCTATGAAGCCATTCTTAAAAATACGTGAATGGAGCAGAAGAGGGCAATTATAAATAAAGAGAAAAACATTCTGCACCCCAAAAGAAGCTGCAGGTCACCCCACGTTATACACTCTCGTACCCAGAAAAGTCTCTTGTGTGGGATGCATTCATTTCGGTCTGACCCAAAGCCATTTCTGTGTGTGGGGCACAATCAAATGTGCTACAGGAATAAGGAACAAATTTCAGCCTTGTCTAGGATATAACTGATTCTGGCACTTATTGCTGTCTGGGGGTTACCAGAAAATACAGTGATTGATGGCTTAGGGGCAGACTTGATGGATAGAGCAGACATTTTACAGCATCACAGAACTGTAGAGTTGGAAGCAATAAGTCTAACCCTTTGCCAATGCAGGAATCCATAGACTTTGCTTTAAAACAAAAGCCCAGTGTAAACAATAAGGTGTCACGTAGCAAAGCAGCAATGCAAACCAGGACTTCACAGAACCACGGAACTGTAGACTTGGGCCATTTCCACACTAGAGTGTTATAGTGCTATTATTCCACTTTCAACATCTTATAGAATCCTGAGGTTTGAAGTTTCCTAAACTGCAAACCCAGGATTCCATAGGATGTTGAACGTGGAATAACAGCATTATAACATTCTAGTGTGGAAATGGCCTGGAAAAGATGCCAGAGGTCATCTAATCCAACCCCTGCCAATGCAGGAATCCACAGATGTGGCTGTTTATTTTTTCAAAAAAAGCATTGTTGGGAAAATTCCAGCATTCTCTCTTCCTCCACATTTTGTTCTTAGAGCAAGTGGTCATAGCTGGCGTAGGGCTACCTTTCTCTTTTGCATGCCAAAGCTCCACCATTTGCCTTTCTGTCATTTAAATGCATGATCATAAATACCTTTGGTGTTCAGGTGATCAGATGACGTGACCCAGGACAGTTGCTTGGGTCATTGGTCTTAGAAAGAGACCCCTCTCAGCTCTCTCTCTTCCCCTCCATTTTTGCTTCCTCTTCCTCCTCTCCGACCATGCTTCCCATCTCCATCAGAAGATGCTGAGTTAAGACCGAAGCTACTACTATTCATTAGCTAGTTAGGTTGTAGGCTCCCCAATACATATGTAAATGTAGAAGCCACTAGTAAACTTTTCTAAGTTTGTAATCTGAAGCTGCCTGCATTTGTTTTATTTCTTCAGTCAGTCTGAGATCAGAAAAGCCATACACAAACTTAGACATGCTTCTTCTGCTACTCTGCTAAAAGGAGACTGAATCCTGACAGTTTTAGCTTCCGTAGAATTTCCCAACAGAACTAACACCCTGGGAAACTTTTATTCCCAACAAATATGCACTAAGAATACTGTGTTATGCAGCAGAGCAGCAGGTTTGCTCAGCATCACAGGGACGCAGAAGTGATACCTTTCTTAAGCCAACCAAAAGTGGAAGAAAAAAAGCAGCATCACGCCAGTTTTCAAAGCTCACAGGTTTCTTCAACTGTCTTGGATCTTAAAAGTCATTTCAGGGGCAGAAATGTGACGGTGGAGGGTTATAGAGCATAAGTAATATGCATAAGTTATGAATATGTACAGACATCATACATTAATGTAGGTATAAATACAGATGGCCCTTGAGATCCCTTCCAATTTTACAACTTTGTGAATTGCTCATTTAAAGTCAAAGGTGTGCTAGCTAAGGAATCAGGCAGGGGAAAGCAAAAAACCTTCTCCCCCCCCCCTGTTTTCCATTGCCTTTCTTTTTATTCTGCACCTGGCCCTGATGTCTGGGGAGGAAGGGCCCTGTAGTCAAATACATCTAAAGGACTCTGTATTGAAGAGGGGGAGAGGAGGCTGCTTTTATATGATCCTCCCTGGCCTTGATCGGCTCCCTCACACGGCAGTGGCGGTGACGGCATCAGCAGCCAGATGCAGAGAGGTTCATCACTACAAAAATGTTTTTGCTCACTCATCTCCCCAGGAGATAAGAGGAATCCAGCACCGGCTGCCCTTTCCTGCGGGCCCGGAATAGAAGCTTTGATTTGATGGGTTTAAAAAAAAATGCAATCACAGCTTTTCTATAAAAATCAGTGCTGTGCACTGTGCACTGTGCACTGTGCAGCAAGTCCTGCTTTGTTTTGTTTTCAACATTAAAACCTCAGTTTTTCTGGGAAAGGAGCGCTCGTCTCAATCCAGCTGGACTTTGGGGTTTTTTTTGAAAAAGAGCTTAAGATCATAGCTACTGGTTGTGGACAGGTACAGCAAAAAGGTGTAAGGTTTCAAATGGCACAGGAATGCCATTATAAGTCGGGGCCAAGATAAGCAGTTATGTATACTTAACTAATAGCCCTATCACACTACACTGGTATAGTGCGATTATTCCACTTTAACTGCCATGGCAGCAACCGGCGGAATTCTGGGGTTTGTAGTTTCCTGAGGCCCAAGAGCTCTCTAGCTGACAATGCTCAAGCCCCCTCCCTAAACTGCAAACCCCAGGATTCCATAGGACGTTGGAAGTGGACTAATAGCACTATAACAGTGTAGTGTGGAAAGGCCCTAAGTTAATCCTGCTTTTCCAGGCGCCAGCTGCTGCGTGCGCACTGTGAACTGAATTTGTAGCAATGGAAGTGAGCTGGGTCCAAAGAGGGAAAATGGGAGCAAGGGAGACAAACTGGGATATTTTAAAAGCAGAAGGACAAAGAATTTATTGGGACCCTCCCTGCCAAATCAGGACAGTTGGAGGGTATTAGGCTAAAAGGGTAAGTTTTCTCATCTCTGCTTCTCCCTTTCACCTTTCTGAATTCAATCAATCTATCACACCTTAGTTCCTCTCAGGGAAACAGTGGTCTTCTGCTTGCAATCCTGCCTCAATCAGCCCTCAGTGGCAGGTTAAACAGAGACGGAGGAACGTTTCGTGGGCCATCCAAAGACCATTAGGGTGCAAGAAAAAGTGCAGAAGGAGGAAATCA
Source organism: Ctenosaura bakeri (assembly GCA_948474755.1). Lineage (NCBI taxonomy): Eukaryota > Metazoa > Chordata > Lepidosauria > Squamata > Iguanidae > Ctenosaura > Ctenosaura bakeri. The sequence continues at coordinate 335,059 of CAOLHI010000721.1, forward strand.
AGCCCTTGATGGTGTGATCTCAGCTCAGGTCTAAGCGTCTCCTTCCACCTCAGCCTCTTTCTCCCCTGGCTTCGGCTGACACCTGGAAATTTGTTTTCTGCCAGCAGATCAACGGGGGTGACGTGAAGAGTTCTCACAAATCTTATTGCAGGGAGAAATGTCCATTCTCCAACACCTCTTAATAAAGGCCGGAGGGGGCTGGACTCAGACAGGCTGCCATGGACCTTCCTGGCAGACGGAAACAGAGTTTTCTCATCGGTTGCAATTACTGCCCATGGAGTCTTAAGCGGACAGGACAGCTGGCGGAAAGGCTCGTTTAGTTGTTATTTATTAGATTCTGCAGCATCAAGAAGACACATGGAGGAGAAGAGAAGCACTGTCCTTTCTAGTGAAACATAAAGGGTCCCTTGTGTATTGCAAAGACCTGCAGAGAGGGAGATAAGACCTGCTACATACAGACTTGGGTTGCCAGGGCTTGGGGCCTGACACTGAAGCCATTTCCGCACTAGACTGTTATAGCACTATGATTCCACTTTCAACCTCCTATGGAATCCTGGGGTTTGCAACTTTGGGAGGGGCCGGCTGGCCCCTCCCAAAACTGCAAACCCCAGGATTCCATAGGAGGTTGAAAGTGGAGTCATAGCGCTATAACACACTCTAGTGCGGAAACGGCCTCAGTCTCCTGTTTTTGTGGGTCATCTCTAGGCAAAAGGTTGCAAATTCTCAGTTTTGGTGGCCTCACTCTGGGCATGGAGAAAGGCCTGTATGCAATTTGCAAGGCTTAATTGATCAGTTGCTGCAACTTGCAAAGCCTTTCTGAGATTCCTCACTTAGCTTCCTGCGGTGGCTCCAGGGCTCACCCTCTGCTCTGCTCTGAATCTACCTTCTGGCTAGAAGCAAGGAGGCTACATTAAATGTTCCTAGTCCTAAATACAGGAGAATAATACCCTCGTTTCAGTTTGATCTGGGAACAGCCTCATTAGATAAGTCCTAATTCCCAAACAAGTAAATCTGTTTTGTGTGTGTGTGTGTGTGTGTGTGTGTGAGAGAGAGAGAGAGAGAGAGAGAGAGGTTGTGAGCAACTGTGGTTGTCCTGAATAAACTACACTCAATGAAATCACCAGGGTTGTCCCTTGATCTCAAGTCTTGGGCCAGAAATTTCAGGAACTGGCAATCATAACACAGAAAGACATTGCATATACATTCTGCAGATTTAATCCATCCGTGCATCCATCAATTAATCATTTGACCTAAGTGGCAGAAGCCCTGGAAACCATGCCTTATACCGAGTGGCTTGGGGAGCTGGGTATATTTAGCCTGGAGAAGGGAAGGTTAAGAGGGGACATGATAGCCATGTTTAAATATTTGGAAGGATGTCACATGGGAGATGGAGTAAGTTTGTTTTCTCCAGAGACTAGGGCCCTTTCTGCAGGACGGCATCCTCTTGGCATGGGACACAAGAGGAGTGGGATCATGTTCTGTTGCTCCCCAAGCTCAGGTGATCCTTCAGTAAGATGGTGAGAGGGGAAAAGATGTATCCAGGTCACACTGGAGAAGGGGGAAGGGAACCAAGTTCAAATCTGACTCTCCGTCGCTCTAGAGACAATGGAATGAAAATCTCTGGGGGCAATCAGCAGGAAGGAAACAGGGCTGCCAGAAGTGCATTGAAGTGCCCAGGTATGTGCTAATGTGTTATAATAAATGTTCTGACCACTATGTCGATGAAACTATTCATTCTGTGGCATGCACCCAGAAGCCAAAAGATATATGTGCTTTTTGTTAGGGGGTGGAGGGGCACAGCTTTCACTTCCCTGTGAGATTCAGTTATTAACAGGGACAGGGCAAGACAAAGACACGGTCCCACTAAATAACAATTCTGCTCCTCCAGAGGAATTCTTCCTTTAGAGTTTTCTAGCACCTTGAAAATTGCTCATGCCTAGGACTTTTCTATTTGCTGTGTTGCTCACTGTGCCTGCCCTTTATCTTTAGATGCTTAAAATGTACCTCTCAAGGCTCAGCTGAAGTGTGAAGGGACTACAAAGCTAGCAATTTGGGGGCTGGAGCAAAAATTTCATTTGGAAGGGCCTTTGGGGGAGCAATATCCTCATTCTGTACCCCTCCTTTGCTACACTCTCATGCCCAGCAGATCTTCAGAAATCTTAACCAGGCGCAGCGGGGACGTGGCACTCAAAGCAGAGAGGACAATGTCACATTCATCAACTGAGCATCAAGGGCTGTGGCGCCTGCCTAATTGCACCAGACACATCTGAAACATCACGCCCAGCTCTGGCTGTCTCTGTGCCTTTCTTCTTGCTTGTCTGACATCTCGAGTCATCCCTTAGTGACCTCTTGTCCAGTTCTTGGGTATCGCTGCCTCTGCGCAGAATCATAGAATTGAAAGGGGCCTCTGATTATAACACCACCACTTTTCTTCTCCTGTATGATTTTTAACATTTTCGGCTGATGAAGAAGCCAGGGAAGCTCTGAAAACTTGCAAAGGTGCATTTTGTGCATTTTGGTGGGATAATAAAGGTATTGCTGCTTTGATCCAACTGGAGAGCTCTGTTAAATGCTTCCCGTCTCATCCTCACGTGAATATTGACCAGAAAAATCAATTTGTGGGGAATTTGAATGCACTCTCCAGTGGCCAAAGCTGGAAATGACACTGGTGGCTTCTTTTTTCATGGAATAAATCCCAGCTGCCACCACATGAGGGTGCCTTCACACAACCCATTCGCCGAGCAAACCCAGCTCTGTAACTGGTGGAATAATAGCACTATAACGGTCTAGTGCGGAAATGGCCAAAGTCATGTATCAATGGTCTCTTCATGTTGAAGTACGTGGGGGGAAATAACAACACCATTGACCCTCACAAAGCACTGCAGTCGTTTACATGCATGGTCTTTGAAGAAAGAGGACAATCCAGTTGGTTAAATAAATATTGCTCTTGTCACAGTGTAAGAGGCAAAGAAGAGGAGAGAGAGAAAGAATTAGTACAGGGTGTCTCGACAGATTTGATGTGATGAAGTGCGGCGATAAAAGAATTAAGTCTAATTCCACAACCCTCCGGCCATTAATTAGATGTTTACATTACACAGAACATTAAGTCTGTTGACAAGAGGGAAGAGGACAATGCAGGTACCGGTTCACTTCACCGGGAGAGCGGAGAGATAATGTCTTTAAACACATGTCTGGCCTGGTTACTCTGTTTTCCTAAGGCCCAAACCATTCAGTACCAGGAGCCCAAAGCATGTGGCTGGAGACCTCCCAAAGGAGTGCGCATCACAGCCCTTTAGGCTGAGCGCTCAATCACTGGGTGCACTGATGGAAAAGTCCACGTGCCCAAGAAGTCTCCCTTCTCCAGTACAACGGAAGGAACAAGAGGCATGAGCAAATAAGGAAGGCTGGGATGCTAGGAAATAAAAGTGCACGTTGCTTGCACAGGACTATTAAAAGATACCTCCCTGGAGACCCTCTGTTTATATCTGCCACGCTGATCGGCTCTCGCTTCTAAGGAAGGAAAGGCGCTTCAATGCGAAGACTCCAGAGATAAGCGCTCCAAAGCGGCCACCAACCAGAGCAGCAAAACAACACTTTGAAATTGCAAACAGATTTACTGTTGGCAGGAAAAAGACGGAGATTAGAGCCCACGTGCATCAAAGGCAGGCAATGTTTTCCTCAGCCGGCAGATCTTTATCAAGAGTATTGATAAACACACCGTTCCGCTATGTCAAGATGCCTTACACAGTGTTGGCTGGGTTTTACTCTGATGGTTTAAGGATCTGTCCAAGGCGTTGAATCCTAGCCCCCAAAATAGGTTCCGCAGCTTGGACAGCTCCTTAAAAGTTCAGACTAAAATCCAGAGCAGATCCCTGGCCACATTAAGGGAAGAGCAAACAGCTGCCACTGGCCATGCATGGTTCTTCTGCCATCCCCTAATGTCTTGAAGCTAGTTAAGCTGGTGTTTTTGTTTTTTTGTTTTCTAACAAGGCTCTTCTATCTTGCATAACTGTTCGGCTGGCGGGTCTTCAGTGTAGCCACTCCTTTGCATTGAGAGGTTTGGACTGAGACCTGCACCACTAATTGAATCCTGCCCTGGTATAAAATGCAGGGACAATGCCAATAAAAGCAACTTGAACAGAACTGGCCTTATTTCACCCTAACGTTATCATCATTTTTTGGGGGGGCGGTCATTGTGGAGGTTGTGATTCTCTTCCTTTCCTCTGCAAAAATCAAAGCCCTTCCCTAGACTTATTGTTGAGTCTCTTCAGCCCTCCACTTCCACCCATGGCCATTTCATGGCTGGTGGAGAGTGGGAGGAATTGGGAGAGCATCTGGCTAAGTCCCCATGGCCAGACGCAAACTGGTTACATCATCCGCTGAGACTTCCAGCAGACCCTGTTGGACCTCAAAGCATGATGCAACCATTTTGCTTCTGGTGCCTGATATGGGGACTTCTCTGATTCCCCCTCTCCCCACTGTTCATCAGGCATGGAATAACCATGGGCAATGGCTGGTGCAGCTCTCTACGGCCCAGGGTTACTGCACAGACAGTTGTATTGTAGTTGCACAGTGTGTTACACTATACTGAGCCACAACTGTGCTTGCAAGAGTGGACGTTCTCCTCTCCTTCTTCTTTGCAGTCCATCATCCTACATTGACGTGAGCAGGTGAGAGTGCTAAAAAATTAATGGCGTACTTTGCAGGACTACTTTTGATCTGGCATAAGGAACACCAAGCACAATGAGGAAAAGTGAATCCGGCATGACATCCCTGCCACCAGGCCCTGGGGGTTTCCCCTCTGGTGATTCCTAAGGTAGGACAGACCAAGGAAGCAGAAGCTGGGGTATATCCTGCCGCATTCACAGAAGAAATAAGAGATACCTCTCAAGATGCTCAAAAAATGGCCATTTGTTCTGCAAATAGTGTAAGGCCACTTCCACACTAGACCGTTGTAGTGCTATTATTCCACTTCCAACATCCTATGGAATCCTGGGGTTTGCAGTTTAGGGAGGGGCCTTTAGGGCGACAGGGCTATAGCACGACAACAGTCTCGTGTGGAAATGGCCTAGGAGTTCCCAATTCAGAAACGACTGGCATTTGATTCCAAATCGCCTCCAAAGAAGGCCCAAAGGGTATATAGCCAGCCCTCCACTTTCACGAGGGTTGGAGGCACAGGACTTTTGCAAAAGTGGAAAACTCACAAATATCAAAACGTGTGTGTGTGAATATGGGAAGGGGGCTGAGACATGATGAGGAGAATGGGCACTCGGGGTCCAAGCCAGGAGAGGGAAAGGGGCTGGGTTGGCACAGTTGCCCTGTACTTTCTCTCCAATCCATCTCCTTCCTTTGGGGTGTGGGGGGCATCGGGAGAGGGTTTGTGGTGCTGAGAAATCAGGCTGCGACCCAATCTTAGCTGGTCTGGCAGAGGCTGGTGGAGGGGAGAAGGACTGGCAGGTTTTCAAAGGGCTGCATGGCCTCTTCAAAGCCACCAAGATGGAAAGTTCTCCCAGAAAAGACGTGCCTGAGGTGGAGGTGTTGAAGAAACTCACAAAGAATCATATCCATGAAAGTCAAACCTGGAAATGTGCAACTGGACACAGGTGGAAGCACATTGGGTTTTTCTACTAATAAAAACAGCTGTATTTTGAGCATCTTGTTCCACTGTGGATTTGCAAAGTAGGGGAAATTTGGGGGACCTGACTTTGGGTCAGGAGGCTGGGGCAGTTTGGTCCAAGGAGGCACGGCCGTGTCTGGATATGAAGGCTTAGCTCAAAACCTCCCTTCATTGGTTCCCAGTGGGCCACCTTAGTTGACCTGCAAGGGACCTCTTGGCTCTCACTTCTTGCGCTGAGCTGTAGGTTTCTTTCACACTACACAATTACAGCACCTTAATTCCACTTTAACTGGCATTACTACATTCTACAGAAGCCAGGGACCTACAGTTTAGGGAGGCACTAGAGCCCTCCCAACTTTATTCCATGAAATAAAACCTACGGCTACGTCCGATGAACTTGTCATTGTGGGCTCGGTTTAGGAGCCAGCAGTGGGTGTGCCCTGGTTCCCAGTCTGACTCGGAGACTGGATCCCTTTCAACAATGAAGCAACTACCAAACACCAAGGCGGCCAGACTTCTACAGCTGTGCTCAGAGGAACAGCCACATCACCCGACAAACACAATGCTCGCCCTTCCCAGGATCCTTTGTAGGGAAAAACAACAACAACCAGCTTCCAGACTGATGACCCTTAAATGGGAGCTCTGCCAGGCACAGAATATTTTTACGGTCCTAGCAGGGGAGGTCAAAATAACTGAGACTTGTGAGATGCTTTTCTTCTTAATGCTCATAGGCCAATGTGGGGATGGTATCGGTATTAGACTGGGACTTAGAAGATCCATTATCAAGACTTCACTGGGAATGATTCACTGGGTGGTTTTGAGAGCTCTCGCTCTCAGCCTGACCCACCTCGCAGGGCTGCTTTGAGGAAAAGGCTGGCGACACCATGCATGACACCTTGAGCTCATTTGGGGAACTGGTAGGACGGAAGAGTAACTAGATAGACAGCAGATAGTCTGATTGAGAGACATGCAGATAGATAGGAAAATGTGCAGATAGATAGATAGATAGATAGATAGATAGATAGATAGATAGATAGATAGATAGATAGATAGACAGATATACAGGTAGGTAGATAGATAGATAGATAGATAGATAGATAGATAGATAGATAGATAGATAGATAGATAGATAGATAGATAGATAGATAGGCAGGCAGGCAGGCAGGCAGGCAGGCAGGCAGGCAGGCAGGGAGGCAGATAGATAGATAGATAGATAGATAGATAGATAGATAGATAGATAGATAGATAGATAGATAGATAGATAGATAGATAGATAGACAGACAGACAGACAGATAGATAGACAGACAGACAGATATACAGGTAGGTAGGTAGGTAGGTAGGTAGATAGATAGATAGATAGATAGATAGATAGATAGATAGATAGATAGATAGATAGATAGACAGACAGACAGACAGACAGACAGATATACAGGTAGGTAGGTAGGTAGGTAGATAGATAGATAGATAGATAGATAGATAGATAGATAGATAGATAGATAGATAGATAGATAGATAGATAGATAGATAGGCAGGCAGGCAGGCAGGCAGGCAGGCAGGCAGGCAGGCAGGCAGGCAGGCAGGCAGGCAGGCAGGCAGGCAGGCAGGCAGAGGAGGAAAATTGCAAGAGTGATCGGTAAAAAGTAAAAGATTTTTGCTGCAGTACTGAAGTACTATCGAATTTGCTCAACTATACTATTTCAAACTCCTTCCCACTTACACAAGTTGCTAAGGGAGGCATTTTTGGTGTTTAAGGAGAAGACGTTAGGAGGAATAATTGGACTCACATTCATCAGACCTCAAAAATTCTGTAGTAAGAACTTTTAGGGATCATTGTCTATATTTCTCCAAGGAAATGAAATGATTCTCACACCATATCATTCATTTTTTCCCCCTTTCCTTTAGAGCACATAAAAAGCTGAGGGAGGTAATTCAGTGTGAAATGAAATTTCTTATGCATTTTGTTCAGGTCATTCTGGATATTGATTGTACTAAAGAAAGGCAGGTAGGTGGGCGGCAGGGAGCAGAGAAAGAGGAAATTACATTTTTTTTTTCCTCTAGCTCAGAGTAATATCTGAGACAGAGTATCCCATGACACCTGCTTTGTTCCAGGATCATAATATATACCACATTTTTGAATCGGGTATAACAAGCCATCCAAAGCCATATTTACAAATTAGAGGAAACACCTTTTTCGTTTGTCATTAAAATGTGCTGTTTTGAGTAGGTACGAGGTAGGCTCAAGTTCATGCAGCCGTGTCCTCCAGCCAAAGTTTGCAAGCAAAAAGCCATGGGACATCCACTCAATTTCAGTGTTCTTTCCAAAATTTTGCTCCAGTCTCCACAGTACCTGGAAGTACTGTGGCCCTCCGTGTCTGCAGACTTGACTTTCACAGATTTGACTATTCATGAGTTTCTTCAACCCCCTGCCCCGCGACCTCAGGTCTTTTGTTTCTGGAGGAACTTTCCCACTCAGAAGCTCTGGTCAGGCCATGAAGCCTTTTAAAAACTCTCCACCACCAGCCTCTGCTTGTCCAGCTAAAGATGGCTTGCAGGCCAATTTCTCAGCACCACAAACCCTCTCCCGATGCCCCCCACATCCTTCAAGGAAGGAGATGGGCGAGAGAGAGGAAGTATAGGGCCCTCAAACTGATCTACCCCGTGACTCTCTCCACTTTGGCAACCTTCTGTGGAACATGGATGCTGTGCATCAGCCTAGAGTACAACGGCACTCGTAAGAGAACTCAGACGGGGGTAAGGACCAACAATATTTTGTTTCAGACTGCTATGATTCTACAAGCCTGGTGAATTATGAATGAAAAACACTCCAAGCATGTTCAGAGACTCTTTTTCCTCCCATGTGGCAGCCACAGGCGCAAGGTAAGGGATATCAGAAAACATCCAGAAACATTTGAGACCTAAGGATTTTTTTTCTCTTTTTTTAAAGCTTGGAGGAGGTTGAATGCAAGACCTGTTGATCCTGGCCTTGCATTAAAACTCCAACCACTGTCCCCAAAGCACCCACTCCCTTGAACTTGTTTTCTCCGCCTTGTTGTCCTCATCCCTCGGCAACTGCTGGCTTGGATGAGCTCTACATTCCCACTTGCGTCATGCTGGTTTTTGCTGGCCCAGCGCCGTTCCCCCTCCAAAAAACCCCTCCTGTTTTTCCACGCCGAGTAACATCCAAGCAAAACAAGACTCTCTTCCAGACAAGAATTTCTTCCATTCCCGCTGCATTCCTCCAGAGGTGGCAAGCAACCCGCTACATTTGGGGACTTCCATGGCTGTAAATCTCAACCTGCTCACTTGCTTTTTGTTTGTTTGTTCCAAAGCTTCATTGGTTTGCTATCACCCACTCCAAAAAAACAGAATGAAAGGAAGCCACTCCAGAGAATGGGGAACACGCCACTTTGGCTCACAACCCAGAACCAGTTCATCCATCTTTGGCTGGAATAAAGGCAATAGATGACTTCCAAAAAAAAAAAAAGCCTCCTCCTTCTCTGCCAGAGAATTAATGCATCCAAATGACAGGAATGCTCACTCCCAGCTTGCTTCAGCAGCACAAAAGAGTTGTGTGATCAGAAAAGGAGAGGGTTCTAAGTTTCCAGGTTTCACCTTGGAGTGGGGAAAGTATGGCCTGTGGCCCACCAGGCAGCCCCCACCCACTTTTTGTGACCCTCCCCCCACAATTGAATAAAGTCAACATTACTGTCGGCTATCCACATTTGCAGGTTTAACTTTCGCTGATTTGATTAGTTCTGAGTTTCTCCAACCCCTGCCCACCCCCCGCAACCTCAGGTGCTTCTTTTCCAGGGGAACCTTTCCTCTCGGAGGCTCTGATCACACCAGGTACCCCTTTAAAACCCACCTCTGGTCATCGTCGTCCTCCTCCTCCTCCAGTAGCTGCTCCCTGGTCAGGTAAGGATGGCTTGCACCAATTTCTCAGCACCACAAACCCTCTCCCAATGCCACACACACACACCCAAGGAAGGATATGGGCAAGAGAGTGGAATCATAGGGTCACCGTGTCAACCCACCCCCTTTCCCTCCCCGTTCCCTGATCTGATTGGGACCCTGGGTGCCTGTTTTCCCCACCATGCCTTGGCCCCCTTCCTACAGATGCAGACACATATTTTGATACTTGCAGTTCTCCCACTTCTGTGGGGGTCCTGTGTGAACATGGAGGACCAACCATACACTGGGTGTGTCTTGCTGCTAAAATTTCGCAGCGAACCTCAACTAACACGTGTCAGCTTTTCCGAGCGTCTAGACTTTTTGCAGCTTCATTGCTCGCAAAGACGATCTCCCTCCCATCTCCATTCTTCTTAGCGGTGCTGCCCCTCCGCACAGCCACAAGCTTTCCCCAGCCCAAATTTACAACAAAATTGGGGAAGCTATGCCCCCCCACCACATAGTAATAGACTCCTAATGCCCATCAGCTGCAGCCAACATGGCCTAACTCTTCGATTCCATGTGCAGCCCAATGAAGAAGAAAAAAGCTTAAAATTTCCACACTTCCCCTTCCTTTGCCCATTTTAGCAAACTGTTTTGCTCCGGTTGGGACATTCCAGCCTTGTTTTCCTGGCTTCTGAACTCATATGCTTTGAAAGGCATTTATATTTCTGGTTCAAGAAGAGCCAGGTTGGCACTCGGCGCTTATTTTTCCTGGCTCCCCAGAATGGCTCAACCCTGCTCTTAAAAAAGGAAACACAATAAATGACAACTCACATGTGAATGCATTTAAATTCTTCAGTTGATTCCTTGCAACTCTATCCAACCGCTTTCCCTCAGGCAGAGTGACGTGTCTGCCTCAGGCAGCAGGTTCGGGGTGTCATGAAAAGCCAGCAAATCGGCATCTAATTTATTCTAATCTTTATTTCCAGGGCAAGGAGAGAAGTACTGGTGCAAGTTTCTGCCTCTAGGGCAAAACAGTATGCCTGATATTAGAACTGTAAAATCACAGAGCTAGAAGAGAGGGCCATCGAGTCCAACCGATTCTACCATGCAGAAATACACAATCACAGCATTCCTGACAGATGGCCATCCAGCCTCTGTTTAAGAACTTTCAAAGAAGGAGACTCCACCTCACTCCATTCAGGCAGTGTACTCCACTTTCAAACTGTTCTTACCATCAAGAAGTTCTTCCTCACATTTAGGTGGAATCTCTTTTCCTGAAGTTTGAAGCCATTGCTCCGTGTCCTAGTCTCTGGAGCAGCAGAAACAAGCTTGCTCCATCTTCCAGAGAACATCCCTTCAAATATTTAAGCATAGCTATCATGTCACCTCTTAACCTTTTCTTCTCCAGGCTAAACATACCCAGCTCCCTAAGCTGATCCTCAAAGGACTTCATGGTTTCCAGCCCTTTTACCATTTTGGTCGCCCTCCTCTGGATACATTCCAGCTTCTTAATATCCTTCCTTAATTGTAGTATCCAGAACTGGAAGCAGTATTCCAGGTGGGGTCTGATCAAAGCAGAATAAAGAGGTATTATCACTTCCCTTGCCCTAGGCAGTATACTCCTATTGTTGCAGCCAAGAATCATATTGGACTTTTTAGCTGCCGCATATTATTGCCTCTTGAGCTGGTGGGGGGATTGCGTGCTCTGCTTCAGGCAGCAAAACGCCAGCCCTGCAGTAGTTTCTACTTAACAGCCTAGAAACAATGCCTTTTGAACTATATCTCCCAAAATGGTCCCAGCTAGGAGAGATTCTGGGAATTATAATCCAAACTAATCCCCCCCCAAAAGTTCTGTTCTTACTAGTGCTCCAACTCCTGGCAAGAATGGGAATGAAGCCCTAGGGCAGGTTTAGAGACTCAAGAGTTGCCAGGCGTCCCTTATTATAAATGATGTTCTTTATTTGAGGGATAGAAATCTTGTCCTTTATAAGGTTGGCAGAGAGTCCAGCATGGTGTAATAGTCTGACTATCAGGGATCAGAGTTCCAATCCCTGGTCAGCCACAAAAACCCACTGGGGTACCATATGGGCTGCCTGGATTCGATCTTAAATAGGCATCTTGGAATTCTCAGTGTGACATCTATCAACAAAAGACAACACTTTTATTCTTTGACTAGCAGGGAGAGGGAGTCACAGTGTGGACGGAAAAACACCCCACTGACCAAAATTTAGAACAGGGGTGAGAAACCTTTTCTACCCAGATGTTTCAGCCAGAGTTCCCATCAGCATAGCCCAGTGGGAAGGGACTGTGGGAGCTAAAAGAACCCCCCTTTATCTGCAAGGAACACATACCAAGATCCCCCCTGTGGATGCCTGGAACCACAGACAGTACCAAACCTGCTCCAACTCTGAAACTGCAGATATTATTGACCTGCTCCAGATCTGGAGTTACCGGAAGTTGTCCTCTAGCTTCATGAAGGTGATAGAGAGATGCAGAAGACTAATTCCACTAGACAGGATGAATCTTTTACCTCTTGCAAAGCCAGAGGACTACTTCAGGTGATGCTAGAGCTGGTGCAGGCTGATCAGGTATTGCTGCACAGATACCAATGGACGGATCAGGGCAAAAGATGGGAGGGAGAAAGGGTCAGTCTCTGAGGGAACAGGACATTTATGCAATTTTCCATTTTATATTTTTGGACCACGGTGGACCGTGGGCAACTGACATGGCAGAAAGCAGGACAACAGATAAGTGGGGAATCCTTGCATAGATCAAAACATCCGTTAGCATGTATTGCTTACTGACAACCACAGTAAACAGCAGCCCCTTCCTCTTTTGCCATCTGAATGGGAACTGTGTGAACCTCCAGGGATTGTTGGACTGCAGCTCCTAGCACTCCTCATCACTGGTAATGCCAGCTAGAGCTGCTGGGACTTGCAGTTCAGAGGGCCACATGAATGCCAAGCCTGGGCTGCAATAAAGAGAACCACAGATGGGGTGGGAATTATAAGCCAGTGGTAGCTATGTTAAATAACTGCACAGAAGCAACGAGGGATAGTGAACCTTTTACTCTCCCTTTTCCACAGCAGGATTTGTATTAAATATTTTCAATATATTAATTCTTCTTTCTTTTCTTTCCATTTTTTTTCTTTAAAAAAATGCACTTCATAAAAAGCATCCAAAAAGGAATACAGCTGGTAGAACGGACCAATTCATCTCCAAACAGCAAAATGAAATGACATTGGCCAAAAAAACAACCTGGGGGGAAACAGGGACATCCTCCCACCCCACAAGGAAGATTCAAGGACCTTAAACTCAAGCAGCCGGGTGTAAAAACACAGTAAAAAAAAGGATGCTCGAGTATGCCAGCATCAGCAGAAGGACTCTCGTGTTTTAGAAGTAAAAATAGAGGGGCTCTTTTGGTATTCTGAACACTCTCTTTCCCTGACCCCCACCCCACCCCCGGCCAAGCTCCATCTTGTTCAATTTTTAAGTAAGTGTTCTGGCTTGGGATAACCAAAGAGGACAAAGTCAGCCTCGTACAGCTTGTACAGCTGCTGCCTCCATGCCAGGGGGATTTTGGCAAACCAGTCTTCCTCCCAGCTGCTGGCTGTCCTGTTCCTGTAGCTGGGAGGGAAACGGAGAAGATGATCCACCTTGAGAAGCTGCAGGAGATGGGCTGCGTCCTCGTCCAGTGTCTCCAGCTTGCCGATAAAGTCATACTCTATCTGGCAGGGGTGACACAGGCGGTAGACCTGCCTCCAGTGTTCATTGAAAGGGGCCAGCTTCTCTGTCCGAGGGTCCAGCAAGTACTGGATGAAATCCGAGAAGGAGACCCGGAGGCCAGCCTCAAAGGCCTCGCTCACCGAGGTCGGGAGGCTGGTGTAGTTCGAGTAAAGCTTCAGCATGGGGATGGCGAAGCGTCGGTAGAACTCCTCGTTCTCCAGCTCAAATTTGCTGCGAAAGGCCGAGATGAGCCGGACGAAGGGGTCACGAACAAAGAGGAACTTGGTGTATTTCTTCAGCTTGATCTTCATGAGGTGCCGGGAGAACTTGCCGTAACGGCGCCAGAACTTGTTGAACGTGAAGTGGGTGCTGGTGTTGTGGACGTGCTCGCGGGGAATGTCCAAGGGGTCGACGTAAGGGACGCCTTGGTCCATCAAGCTCTCGCTCAGCACAATCATCACCCGCTTCCAATTGGTGCAGGCCACTTTGGGGACATAGCAGTAGATGATGCCGTGGCGGTCATCCACAATGAGGTGGTTGAGCTCGTAGTTGGGGATGTCGTCAAATGACCGCTCCTTGGTGGGGAACGTGAAGCTGGAATTGGCACATAATTCCCTCAAGGTCCTCCGTCTCTCAGCCTGCAACTTCTCCTGGTCCAGGATCAGTCTGGCATCCCGAGTGGACCAGTCGTAGCCTCTGACGTTCTCCTCCAAGTTGCCTGCAGCGGGCCGGGCGGAAGCATGCAAAAGGGGCTGCTCTGTCCTTCGACTGAGCTTGACCGAGCTTTGTTTCAGATCAGAGTTCAAGAGTTTCTCCAAGAATTCATCCACCTCTGCCAAAGAATCCTGCCTGTCCCCCTGCACGACAGTGGGGAGAACCCCATGAGGCCTTGAAAGGGTGGTGTGGAGGTAGAAGTGAGCCGTGCCCACGTTGTCCCAATACACAATGATCAGCAGGATCATGAAGAGGGAGCCCACCACCACCGAAAGGCGGAAGAGCCGTGCTTTGGTCATGCTTGCAGGCGATACCATGAGCTACTCCATGTTGAACTTACCTCCAGCTGGACTGGAAAAAGCTGAAACCCGACATTGCTGTTTTGGGCACGGTCAGGGGTCTGCAAGGGGATCAAAAACAGAAAATTATGCTATGTTCCCAGACAAAATTGTCAGAAAGGGGGAAGGGGAAGGAAAAAGAAGGTAAATAAGAAGGGAGGGAATGAAAATAGCAAATGAACATGGGAGGGAAGAACGCCTCGACAGCAGAAGCATCCAGAAACGTGAAAAGATTTAAATTATTACATTATATTGTTTTATTTAAACTGCACCCCAGCAATGGGGTTCAAGGCAGCTGCACCCCAGCAATGGGGTTCAAGGCAGCATTATTACATTATATTGTTTTATTTAAACTGCTCCCCAGCAATGGGGTTCAAGGCAGCTTATGGAAACAAAACCATAAGGACAATGGATGTGTACCAAACAATACGCACAAAGATAAGTTTAAAGCAGCAACAAACTGTGAATAGAGTCAAAACAATTCAAAACCCACCCACTTAAAAGGTAAGGGGGGGAAGTGGTTGCAAAGGGAGAAAAGTTTAGAGACGCTACAGAGCCAGCGTCCTGAGCCCCCTGAAGCTGGTGGACTACCGGTCCATCATCCTCGCTCAGCAGGGCCAAAGGGGCACGTTTTTGAGCTGCTTGTTACAGAGCATTGGCTATCACATCAAAAACACAAGAAAAAGATGATCTAAGCAGCCAAAGTTCATTTCCCCTCACCAGTCCCAAATTTGGCAGCGGACTGACTTTTTATCTAATCTCTTGCTCCAATGAGCCTCACTCACTTCACCTTTCATAGCTGTTTCACAAGGGGGCATTCCCTTTTCCCATTGTTAATAATAACAAGGCTACTAACTGTTATATTCTAAGGAAAACTGAATGACAGCCCTGGGAAATATCAGTTATTCTGCACACGACATGCACACAGGCATGCACACACACACCCCTTTGGAATGTATACTTCACTGTTGTTTCAACTATTATCATCATATTAACCACAAATCACTATCTGTCTATCTGCTTTGATTTATTTGTCGTTGTGGTATGCAATACAGTAACATCCAGAGTTCTCCTAAACTCACTAGAGATATTGGGAAGCAGATTTTTACTTTTAAAAACACAAGAAGAACCTGACACCCATTTTCCATGAACTCAACTGGAGTTTTCTGACAACACCAGTTGCCAAAGGACACTTGTCCAAAGGGAGGAAAAAACTGGTCTCCTTGTTTTTAGTACAGCAGTAAAGCAAAGGCAGCCCAGGGGACTATTTTTCATCAGGTGGGACTAGACAAGAACAGGCATGAAACAAGAGTGCAGCCCTCCCCCTGTCAGGTTCGCATTCCAGGGTGTAGAAACCAATGCCTGCCATTAACACCCTTCCAAAAAAGAAACAGCTTTCCAAGGTTCCAGAGAACAGGGCTGAACCCTGGAACCCTTCGCTTGCAAAACATGCACTCTCTAACCATTGACGGACAGCAAAGAGACAGTAGGCAGCCTAAGGTAAGTTTTGGGACGGCTGCTCAGATCTCGCTGGCCTTCCTCCAGTACCCAAGCCACGATAGGACACTGGCTCTTTATGCAATGTGGCCAGGGGAGGGTGTGGAGAAATAATTTCTCTTGAATTCAGTCAGTAAATCCCTATGCGTTGCCATGTTTTTGCTCTCCATTAAGCCTAGACAACTTTAAAGACAGGCTGTCTTCAAATGCTGTCTGAAAAGTTTTGATGCCACAGCCATTTTTGGCCAAAGGACACATCGGCCAAATCTTTAGATTCTTAAAATCTGATTAACCTTTAATCAGATCAGATCAGAAAACGGGGAGACGGCAAGAAGGACCAGATCTCTGAAATCGACAGAGGCTGGGACTTCTCCTTTGTGACTGAAAACTGACCTGTACGAAAATGTTACGAAAACAGAGCCTCTTGCAAGAAGGCGTCTACAGTTACGAAAGGAACTTCTCTTACCCTTTCTCTCCCCTACCCGCCACGCCTTCCTGCTGGGCAGGCCAGCTTTACAAGCCAGTTCATACATGTGCAACTGTCTCCTTCTGGGAAGGGAAAAGCATGACATGTGAGAATCAGCTGATTCCAAACAGCAAAGCCCCAAAAAGCAAAATGTTATTTAATAGCAGAATGGCCAATTTGGAATATCAAAGAGCAGCAGAAAACACCCCTGTCCCAGTCCTCAAACACAGTTCTCTCCACTCTTTTAAACTCATTACAGCCCTGCGAGGTGGGCCAGCCTGGAAGAAAAGGATAGCCCCGGCATCGCTAGATGACAGAATGGGAATCTGTGGTTGGATAAGCCCAGTCTGAGTCCAAAATATTGTCTGGCACGCTACAATGCAAGGGGGTAAGCAACCAACCAGAATGAGCTGTTTTCCTTTCCACCACAAACAGGTTTTTTTGTAAAGCCAACAGATCTTCATGTCCTATTTGAGACCAAGCCATGGCAAAAGACTTTACACTGCAACAAGGACAGCTCGGAACAATCTATCATAAACCCACTCCCCCATAAGGGCATTCTGGGACTTGCAGTCCAAAAAGGTAACTTCTTCCAAGCTCTGGCTACTGGCTCGTCGGCATATTCCTGAGGACTCGGAGAGCAAATCGAGCCTGAAGTCTCCCTAGAAGCCAATGTGACTAAAAGGAGGCTATGTCCACACCCAGGGGGCAATTTGCAGCCCCCGGGACCCTCTAGAGGCCAAATATACTGCTCAAAATGCCACACTCACACCCACATAAAACTGGAAGCGATTGGAAGTCTATTTTTGATTTTGGCAACAAGTGATTTTTGACATTTGGCCGTGTTAAGTAAGGCCAAGAACCAATGTCATGTTGTTATTTCTCTAGACATGTAGAGATCTGTGGAACGGCGGGGAGGCATATGTAGCTGTGTAGTAATGCTGAGCGTAAAAGGGAACGGTGGGGATGTAATTGAGAATTACCATAGTGTAGGCTGGCTTTTTTTTTTATTTGTATCCCGCCTCTCCATATGGATCGAGGCGGTGAACAACTTACAAATAGCATGTATTCTGAAACATTTCTATACATGCCCCCAACAAGCTGGGTACTCATTTTACCGACCTGCGAAAGGATGGAAAGCTGAGTCAACCTTGGAGCCAGGCAGGATCGAACTCACAACCTTGTGGCTTGCGGTACTGGCATTTAACCCACTGCGCCACCAGGGCTCCATGTTAAAGACCAAATGGTCAGTATAGTTTGTAAATAGCAATTGGCCAGTTTGGGTAAATAACCTTTGGTTTTGTGCTTAGATGACAGCCATCAGAGGGCAATTTAGGAGGACTAGTCTGCAGGACACAATGGGGGGGGTTAGAATTAGAATATCAAAGTCCAGGGAAGAATTTCTAAAGATCAGAATAACTATAGACAGAAGTTTCTTTAACCAAAGAAATTATAGGACGGGGGGGGTAAACCTGGAAGAACTACCAATGAGCATCAGGAAGAGATGCTGATGGATTAATGTGTTTTGCTACATAACTAAGTGGTTGAAGCAAGGTTTTAACCCCAGCAGCTCCAGTTGGTGTTACTCGCCTATTGTGTTTACAATAAACAACATGGAAATCATCTGTGTGTTTCCTTGAGCAACACAACACAGCAGTACTTGACAGATTGCTGGAGTTAAAACCATTGCTTTTCTGAGATGCTCCCTAGAGCATGAGTCCGCGGGCATCTGGAAGGCCGAGGGCCACAAAAACAATCTTGCAGGGGCCACCGGAACGTCCTTTGCCCAGCCCTGCTCTAGTGCATACACCACCCTGCTTTTCTCCCAGGCTGCACAGTCGAGGGAAGGAAGGAGCTTCACAGGTTAAATGTTTCCCTCTGACTGAACTTGTTAAAGGAGGGCTTGTTCAGGTCACCAAGCAGCAAAAGTACAGAGCTGATGGAGTTGCTGAGCCCACCCACCCACTCTTTTTCTTTTTTGCCTCTGGAAGAGAGAAACTCATCAATGATGTTGGGAGGAAAATATGTAAACAGACAGAGCAAAGCAGAACCATTTCTGGCATAGGAATCGGCCGCACAAACCACATCCGCTTTGGGAAAGAATACAAACTGACCGCATCTGTCAGGTTGCAGCGTTAGAACAAAAGACACAAAGCCTATAAGCGTTTCATGCGCTAAAACTTTGGAGACGCATGTTGATCTGAAAAACATAATTGTTCTGATAGGTAACGGGGTGCTTTCCAATTGTAGCTTTGGACTCCAGTTTCCATGAGCCACAGCCAGCATGGCAAAGGATGACTAGGTGTAGTATCTGGGAGACAGCAAACTGCCAAGCCTTACTTCAAAGGATGTACTACAGAGTTTGGAAAAAGTTAGTTTTTGGGACTACAACTTGAAGAATACCACCTCAAGCAACCATGCTGGCTGGGAAGTTTGGGGTGTTGCAGTTCAAAAAAGCAACTTTTTCCATTCTCTAGTAACACACTGCTCCCATGTCACTTGTACGACAGGGTGTCTTTTCTGAACAGAGACTGGATTTGTACTACAGTTCCCATAAACCCCAGCCAGCACAATATTCAGTGGATGGAGAGGTTGTCTTCTCTCCAATGACCTTCAGAAGGATAATAAACTGTACACTGTGAACCAGTATCAACCACTTTAGTCAAGGTACATTGGTTTTGATGGGTGTTGGGAGCAAGTTTTTCTTGGCTGAGATCTCAGACTCACTCACCCTAGGAGACAGTGGCTAGCTTAGCAAAATGATTCAGCAGAAACCAGGTAGGAAAAAATAAAAATAAAACTGAACTTGAGGAGTCCACAGTCGATTGTCAACAAGCAAAGAAACCAAGAGCCATTTGGTAGATTCAGCCAGGACAAAAAGAGTGTTCTCTGAGCAAGCAACCACAGCTAATCTTGGTTCCCAGGTGCAGATGTAAATATACTACACCTTTGCAAGTCTACATTTGTTGCACCAGCGATGTGGGTTTTTCCTGGAGGGTGGGGAACCAAACTGGAACATTTTGAAATGCAGAAATTATTTGAGGCTTGACTCTGGTTTGTAACTGAAACTAGTAAGGTCGTTGCTACACACTGCAAATTTGGAGGTTATGAAGAACTCGGAGAACTCTGCTTTTGGAACATTTTAATTAGTTTCAATTACTATTGGGACTTTGGAACCTTGATAACCATACAGTGTGTGGAAAGAACTCAAAATGTTATCTCAACAGGCAAAACAAACAGCGTTCCATTATTGTTTCAAAAAAAAGTAAATATCAGTGAAGTGCACTTGGTGTGGTTTAGGCAACATTTAAAGATTCGTAGAAAGATTCCGCTTAGAAATTGCCATTGGCTGAATATTTTTTCAAGATTTAAGATCTTTCATTTTTTAAAAAAAAAGCAATGAAATTGAAAACTGTTAACATACTAATTATAACCTGCTGAGCATATGAAAATATGCAGACACATGCTATATGGAGTCTTAAATCTATTCCAATCCACATGCATTCAACAAGGCATTTTTAGAAATTTTCCACACGCACATACAACTGGGTAGGCGAACAGATTCCACCCATATGAGTGACTCTGTTCGTGCTTCAGGAGTCAGAGCCATATATTTATTTGTTATATTTGTCTTTCAGCCAAGAATTGACCTCCAAAGTCCAAACAATGGACACCTGTGTAGGAGTTGCAGGCCGCCCCCTCTCCCCCAATGGACAGGATGCCCAAATACCCCCTTTTGCCTCTGAAGTTCCTCTCAAAATAGAGACAGAGAATGATGTAATATTACTTCCTGTCTCCATTTTGAGAAGGACTGCAAAGAAAAAATGGATTTTTTTTTGCATGTTTTCCTGCATTTTGGGAGGCTTCCTGGGTGGTTTGGAGGCAAAAGGTACCCCCAAATCATGCCAGTGGAGATCAGGGGTACTAAGGGGGGCTCCAAGGGCCACAACAGTGAGCTCCAAGGATACCACGAGGCTCATAGCTTATAATTTGCCCTCCCCTGTATCAATGTCAAAACATGTGTATATTAAAAATCTTAAAATCCAGACAAAACTTAGGGTCATTCAAAGCACTCCTTTCTCCAAAACAGAGAAATGGAAGACTGGAAAAGGGATCCTTTGACTCTCCAGATGTTGCTGGACTTCCCCTCCCACAATCCCTGGCGCAAAACATCTGGAGAAGGTTCCAGTTTCCTGCAGCAAAGGTTACCGATAAATATGAAACTATTCCCAGTTTCCTCATATGTGGTCCATATGCAATAACAGGAATTATCTTTTAGCAACCTACAGTGGATAAAAAAGCTTTAGCCCTGAGGTCAGTTCCTATGCACCACTCCACCAGCATTACCAGATTCATTTTCTTAAGGATCAACAGAATTGTTTCTGCAAGTTCCTTCTTTGTGTTTCCTCCATTTAACGGCCGCAGCAAGCTAAAATTTCACCATCCTCCTACTGAGCTTCCCAGAAGTACCAAGAGATTTGAAATCCTTGGCCAAAATAGCACCAACTGACTCACAGTAACTCAGCCGCGATCAAATATTGTCAAATACCTACGAATCCAAGAAGGCCTCCGTGAAGGAATCGATTCATCTCTCCTGCCTTTAAAAGCTGAGCTTTTTTTTAAAAAAGAGAGTCATACAGTAGACAGACTCAACTGTTCAGTGAGCTAAATGCAACCTCACCTTTTTAAAAAGGCAGTTCACTTTCAGGAGAGTTAAGTCCATTCTTCCATAACAGGGAACTGAGATGGGTTTTATGATTAGCGTAAGAATCACACCAGGTCAATGGCCCAACTCTCTTTGCGTTGTTGTAGGTTTTTTATTTTAAATAAAATAAATAAATAAAAATAATTCCTCTATGTCCTAGTCTCTGGAGCAGCAGAAAGCAGGCTTGCTCCATCCTCCACATGACATCCTTTCAAATATTGAAACAAAGCTATCATGTCACCTCTTAAACTTTTCTTCTCCAGGCTAAACATATCCAGCTCCCTAAGCTGTTCCCCATAAGGCTTCATGGGACATTTCTGCACTAGCATTATGCTGCATTTCTGCACTATAACAGGGAACATTTCCACACGACACTCTTATAGCGCGATGATTCCACTTTCAACCTCCTATGGAATCCTGGGGTTTGCAGTTGTGGGAGGGGCCAGCTGGCCTCTCCCGGAACTGCAAACCCCAAGATTCCATAGGAGGTTGAAAGTGGAATCATCGCGCTATAAGAGTGTCATGCGGAAATGGCCACTGTTATAGCGCTATTATTCCACTTTCAACATCCTGTGGAATTCTGGGCTTTATAGTTTACCGAGGCCAAAGAGGTCCCTCCCTAAACTGCAAACCCAGGATTCCATAGGATGTTGAAAGGGGAATAATAGCACTATAACAGTCTAGTGCAGAAATGGCCATGGTTTCCAGACCTTTTACCATTTTGGTCGCCCTCCTTTGGACACCTTCCAGCTTGTCAATATCCTTCCTGAATTGTGGTGTCCGGAACTGGACACAGGATTCCAGGTAGGGACCATCTAAACTTCTGTCCAAGTTGTGATCCCCATTACCTTTCTTTGGCCTCTCTCCTCTGCCTCTTTAGTTCTATGAGAGTAGAGCTTATATTTATTATGGGACATGGGGACAGGGTGATTTATACTTTATGTTTCAGCATTTACACCAGCGTTCCTGTATTGCCGGGAGCAAAGACCCAAGAGAAGCTGCAGTTAGCCGGGCTTCCCAGCCCTGGGCCCGCTGTGCTTTTTCCATTTTGGCAAAAGTAGCACACGGATCACACATTCACACAGATGGATGTAGGGCAGATTCAGATTTTGAAAAGAATATGGTCAGCAGGAAGTTTTCTGAACCAAAATGCCCAACAAGCCTTGGAAGTATTCAGACCAATTAGCTGTTTTCCCCAAGACAGGCTCGTCCTAAAAATGTGCACAACTAAAGTTTTTCAAAACAAACACTCGACGTCACATAACCACTGGAATAAACATCCAGGCTGCTTGAGGCCATTTCCTTTTTTCTAAGGACGAGGCAAGGAGAGATCATAGAATTCTAGAGTTGGAAGAGACCCCAAGGGCCATCCAGTCCAAACCCCTTCTGGCATGCAGGAATACACCATCAAAGCACTCCTGACAGATGGCCATCCACCCTCTCTTTAAAAACCTCCAAAGAAGGAGACTCCTCCCCAGTCAGAGGCAGCGTCTTCCACTGTTGAACTGCTCGCACCATCAGGAAGTCCTTCCTAATTTTTAGATGGAATCTCTTTTTATCTGCAGTGTGATGAAGCCACTGTTCCATGTCCTAGTCTCTGGGGCAGCAGAAAACAAGCCTGCCCCATCTTCCATAAGACATCCCGTCAAATATTTAAACATGGCTACCATGTCACCTCTTAACTTTCTCTTCTCTCAGCTAAACATACCCAGCTCCCTAAGCTACTTCTCACAGAATACGGCTTCTAGATACACACACACACACGCATACACCACTTTGCTCAGTCATCCTTCAAAATGCCATTGAGTGGCAACTGGGGGCTTCCATATCCCAGAGGGCAATGAATCCACTCCGGTTTTTAGTCTGAACTTTAAAGAAGCTGAACCCCCTCTCCAAAACAGGTTCTTTGTCTTGAATGAGTATTTTAAAGTTCAGACTAAACCACAGAACAGATTCACTATCCACTGATACAGAAGCCACCTGTCTCTCAAAGTGAAACACTACTGCAACATGGAAAGCGTTTCCATGCACGCATGCACTGACACGAAAATAGGTAGACAGGTGAGACTTCCACACCTTAGAAAGTTACTTTTTTAAAAAAATGATTCCAGGGTTTGGCCCCTACCCAATTCCCCTTACTTGTTACAACACTGAAACAGTAGCTTATTGTATTCCTTGTTGAACTGCTTGTTACTTTTCTATCGCTTTGTGTTACTGCTTTGAGAATAAAAACTCTCTTACAATTGATAATAAAACAATAGAAATTAAACAAAACAATCCTAGGAATGTCTTTTATTTGTAACTTTTGGAAGTAGCTAGAAATTGTGACCTATCATAACACAAAGGCACCAGCTTTCAGTCAACTGTGTCATTACTGAAATGGACATTTAGACCACTACTATCACCCCCAGTAATTAGTTACAGATAACTACATTACTTGTAACTCATGACTTCCCAACTGTAGATTTTGCTGTAAGCTCTTTGAGTCAGAGAAACTGTAGGGTCCCCCCCCCCAGTCTTTCTGTTTTGTTTCCTTTGCTTTGTAAAGCTCCATATACCTACAGGCAGTGAGGTTAGTGAATGAACGGTATCTGAATCGCCCATCATGCCAACATAGGAAAAGACCTGCTGGATCAGATCACTAAGTCCAAAACCAGATTTCCCCTAAGACGACGCTCCATTCTAAGCCCACACACATAGTACGAAGGCACTGCGTGTTCCCTGGAACAGTCGGCCCTCCATATCTGCAGATTCCGTATCCACAGATCCAACCAACCACAGCTTGAAAACATCCGATAAAATAAAATTCCAAAAAGCAAACTTTGATGTTGCCATTTGATATAAGGGATGCCTTTTTAGTATACCATTGTACATAATGGGACTTGAGCATCCACAAATTTCGGCATCCATGGGAGGTCCTGAAACCCAAACTCTAGTGGATACCGAAAGCCTGCTGTACGGTGTGGGATACTGACTATGAACCTAAAGGTTGCAGACAAGCATCTTTGAGAAAAGCCCTTTCTAGACTACAACTCCCAGAATCCTCCTGGGAGTTGTAGTTTTTTTTTTTTTAAAAGGCACCTTCCCAAGCTCTACAATGGCCACAAGTGCATTTACCAACTGTACCCCACCTTGTCCAAACAAACCTGTTCCTTCAGGGTCAAAGCAACCCTCTCTAAGACAACTTGTGGATCATGATCAAAACATACATCACCTACTCTCAGCACTTCCGTCTCCTCCAGTTTAAAGTTCCACCAGCGCACTCACAAACCACCCCAAAAGCATCACCAAACACTGGCCCAAGAGTTTCAGAGCCCCCCTGAGGTAAGCGGATGGCAGCAAAGGGTAAAGTGCTTTATTTCAAGAGCTGAAATCAGCCTGCTCTTCAGCATAAGCCCCGTCACTTGCTCAGAAGTTTGCCAGATGCTCCTACACACTAAGTCAGAAGATCCGCTCCTTGCAAGCCACACAGCAACTGCACTGGCCCTCTTGTTGGATCGCGGGGCTGGCTGGAAGACTTGCTGATTCGACACAAGGGGCAAAATTTGGCTCAGCAAGCACTGGCTCAAAGGACTGCTGGGCAGACCTTTCCCTGCACCCTGCCAACCCTTTTTCCAGATAGTGCTTCTCACACATCATCCCCAATCCAGAACCAAAAGAGAAGTACATGGAGTTCCTTTCCCCTTCACCATTCGAGTAAACACTGGTTCTCCCGTGAAGATTTCAGAAGCACTCAAATTTGTCTTGCCTGGAGAACAGGGGTGGGCAACTGTAGCAAGCCCAGAGGCCACTTTTATGCTCCAAGACCCTCTCAGGACTGCATGAAAATTAAAATGTTAAAAAAAAGCCAAAGTATCTGAAAGTACACGGAAATACACAGAAATATGTATTATTTATATTAAACATTACAGGTAGGCCTTCTAATTTTAAAGAGAATGTTTTGCAATTCACCTTTTGCTGAGGGGTGTCCACCTGCAGATCCTGACGGTGTTGGGGCCACAAAAACATCCCTGGAGGCTACACACAGTCCCAGGACTGCACACGGCTCACCTCTGCTATAAAAACCATCTCCTTGCATGTTTCTCGACTGCTTATGAACTGCTTTCAACACTCTTCTCTGATTTTTCAGTCCAAGCCTCGCAGAAAGCATCCAAGAGAAGACTGGATGGCAAGCTCCAGTCAATGCCGGATACTATTAACTGCTAGAGATTTCTGGGTTTAACACACAAACATAAGGGAAGGGAGAACATTTCCATCACACACTAAAAGAGACCTAAGTCACACCCTACCAACCACCAAACCCATTCTCCACAAACAGGATCACAGCATCCGACTTCATCCCACCCCAAACAGTATCATTTGATCTGCAGTTCAGTCTTTCTGCTCCAGAACGCCAACGGCATCCCTGAGCTAACTGCTAACTTGGGTTCCCAATTTCAAAACGGCCTGACTTTCCAGAGCAGATTAAATTGACCACTGTCCCACACCTTCTGTGTAAAGCAGTGCTTTTTACATTTTTTTTTTTATTATTATTTATTTGTATCCCGCCTCTCCATATGGATCGAGGCGGTGAACAACTTACAAATAGCATGTATTTCAATACATACCTATACACTATACATTAAAGCCGGCCACAAATTGGTCCAGTAATTAAAACTACCAGCAGTATGCCCATCAGCTTGAATGGGGTGCATGAGGGATGGATGAGGACCAAAACAAAACATTATTTGATGCATCCAACCTGCAAGATTTTTCCTCCCAACACGACAGGGACTGGCACCGTCTCTGTGTCCATTGGCTTTACCTTGGTTCTTTCTTTCCAGGAAATAGACCAGCAGCCAAGGAGGCACGGACCAGCCCTGGCCCATGGACCACCACTAGGACGTGCAGTGGAGCCTCTCCAGTTCCTACCAGCACCAGCTACTTAAAACGACCCAAACTTATAAGGCCGATAAAGTTTTATTCAGCCTAAGGTCCTGCAGCCACGAAATCTCAACACCAAATAAAAATCAGCCGGTCTTTAAAGTGCTCCAACAGCCCTCGCTGATCTGGCTGCGTCCAGACTGACACTTTACGAATGGAGCCCCTGGAAGTGCCCCCAGATGCCCTTTTGTAGGACGAGGCCTCCTACCCTAAGGGCACCCTATCCTGTCTGATCTTGGAAGCTCAGCAGCGTCAATCCTGGTTAGCACTTGGATGGGAGACTGCCAAGCAATATCAGGCGCTGCAGGCGATATTTCAAAGCAGGGAGCCAGCAAAACCAGCCCTGAGGATTCCTGGCTGAAGAAATCCTAAGAAATTCATGGTCAACAGGGGACTTGAAAGCACAGACATACCCACACTTTAGAAGGCAATCTGACCCATTAGAGTTTTAAGTGTCTTTGGCCGGAAAATGGGACTCAGCAGGAAGGGGGGGGAGATGGTCCCTCATCTTCTAAGAGCCCAGCTCACCACCACGAGGAAAGGAAACAGGACTGGGGGAAAGGATGGGGGAAAGACCAAGGAGGGGCTCGGGATCTTCCAAGCCCAGGATGGAGGGGGGTCCAGGAAAGGCACCGGCTGCCCGGGCAGGGGAGAGGAACCCCCCCAAGAAAAGGGATCGCTCCAACCCAGCCGCCGGGGCCCTCCCCGTCCGCTCCATCGCGGCGCACCGGGGGGGACCCGGCATCACGCGGGAGCCGCCCCGCCTGAGCCAGCCCCGGCCGGAGGGACCCGGGGGGGACCCGGGAGGCCCACGCGGGGCCCTTTCCCGCCCTCCCCCGGCGCGCCGTGACCTTCAGCAGCCCTCCGCGGGGGTGACCCCCTCCCACGCGCCACGGCCGCAGCCCCGCGCCTTCGCCCCCTCCTCCTCCTCCTCCTCCTCCCGGAGCGCGGCCGCACGTGGGAGGCTGGGAGCCGGAGGAGGAGAGGGGGAGCCCCCCGCGAAAGGCGGGGAGCCCGGCGGCCGCGGCCCGCCACCCCCTCCCGCCCAAGCTCCAGGCAGCCGCTCCACGCGCTCCGGCGAGGAGGCACCGTGGCGCCCCGCGCGCCCGGACCCGCCGGCCAGATCGGGGCCCCCGACCCTCCCCCTCCTCCTCCTCCTCCGCCCGGCGCCTCACCTCCTGCCCGGGACCGGGCGCGGGGATGCCGCCGAACCGCCAGCCGCGGAGGCGCCTCCCTCGCCTCGGCCAGCCCAGCGGCGGCGGCGGCGGCTCCTCCTCCGTCTTCCGCCCGCGCCGCCCCGTCTCGCGAGAAGCCTCGGCCACCGGCGGCCCCGCGGACGGGGAGGGCGGGCGAGCGGGCGGGGGGCTCCCCGGCTGCTCCCCCAGGGGCCCCTCGCCGCCCCCGGCCCTCCAGGAGGGGCGCCGGGCCGCGCGCAAAAGGGGGAGAGGCGGCGCAAGGCCTGCAGGGCCCGGCTGGAGAGCCTCGTCGGGCTGGGAGGGACCCTGGGGACAAGCCCCCTGCCCAGGGCAGCCTGGCCCTCCCCCCGCTAGACGGTCCCAGCGCTGGGATTCCCCTTCCCGCCTCCTCGGGGATCCTGGGGAGGGGTCTTGGGAATCCTCAGTCAGAGGGCCCCCCTCCACTGCGCACCCCAGGATCCCCCAGGAGGCTGGAAGGGGAATCCCAGCGCTGGACCAGGGCAGGCTGGAAAGGGCCTTCCAGCATCCCGGCCAGGTAGCTGTCCAGCCTCTTTTGGGAGACCCCGGGAGAAGGAGGGCCACCCCCCCTGTAAGCCATTGGCTCCACTGCAGAACCCCTTTTGCTGCCAATAGGCCCCTTCCAAGGTCAAATCTACTCTCCTGTCACTTGAAACCATGGGACCTGGGCCATTTCCACGCTACCCTGTTCTAGTGCCATTATTCCACCTCCAACCTCCTGTGGGATCCTGGGGTTTGCAGTTGAGGGAGGGGCCTCCCCAAACTGCAAACCCCAGGATCCCATAGGATGTTGAAAGCGGAATCACAGCACTTTGGCAGTCTAGTGTGGAGATGGCCTCACTGCATTCAGCAGGGGGCTGGACCCCAAGGTCCCTTCCAGCTCGACAATGCTGTCCAGCGTGACCCTACATGCTTTGCACCGGCTCTCCCCTTTGAGAGAATTGAGAATTCTCAGCCAGAGAGCTCTTGGGCCTCAGGAAACTGCAAACCCCAGAATTCCACAGGAGGTTGAAAGTGGAATCGTAGCACTAGAACAGGGTAGGGTGGAAATGGCCCTTGTTCTATCCTCTGAAACAGCAGAGAGGAAGAGTCTGCATCCTTCTCTTTGTGGCAGCCCCTGAGGTATTTAAGAAGTGTGATCATGTCCTCTCTTCACCAAAATGAACATACCCAGTTCCTTCAATCCCTCCGCATGTGTTTTCTTCTCCACACCTCTTACCGTTCTCATTGCCTCTTTCTGAACTTGCGCCAACATAGAATCATAGAGTTGGAGGAGACCACAAGCATCCTCTGAAAATTTGATAAGGATTCCCGCCACCCCATCATCTAAATCACTGATAAAAATATTGAAGATAAACAGCCCCAGGACAGAACCGCATGGCCACTCCACTTGAGGCCTCTTTCCAATCTGAAGTACAGCCATTGATGACGGCTCTTTGAGCATGGTTGTCCAGCCAATTATGCATCCATTATCCATTTGATGGTGTTTCCATCTGTTCCATCATTAGGAGCTTGTTAACATATAATGGGAAACCTTATCAAATGCTGTGCAGACATCCAGATAAATGACATCTCCAGCATCCCCACCATCTACTAAGTTATTGACCCAATCCAAATAAGATGGAAGGTCAGTTTGGCAGAATTTATTCTTGACAAACTCATGCTGACTCTCGGGACTTCAAACGTACTGCTGTATAATCCATTCTAATTTTTTTCCTGGTAGTGAAGTCAGACATTGGCCCGTCGCTTTCTGGATCTTCTTTTTTTGCCCTTTTTTGAAGAGAGAAACAATGTTGGCTCATCTCCAGTTCTCTGGCATTTCACCCATTTCCCAAGATTTCTCAGAAATGATGGCAACTGGTTCTGCGGGTATGTCAGCAAGTGCCATCAATATTTTGGAACGTAGTTCCTCTGGCCCTGCAGATTTGAAGTCATGTAGGTTAACTAAGTGATTCCATACTTGCTGCTTATCAATAATGATTTATGACCTGGATTCCTTACCAAGGTCTCTGCTAACACATAGAAGCACACAGTCCTCTTTGCTGGGGGAAAAACTGAAGCAAAACAGGTATTGAGCAGTTCTGCCTTTTCATTGTTATCTGTTAGCATTTTACCATCCTTGCTGAGTAGCAGTCCCACCATTTCCTTTGCTGTTCTCTTGCTTCAAGCATATTTGAAAACTCACCTTTTGCTGCTCCTTGCTTGCCTAGTCAGCCTGAGACCATTTTGAGCCTCAGCTTTCCTTTGCACTTCTGCAAGCTTGGGCTACACATCTGTATTCTTCCTTGGTGATTCTTCCTTCCCTCCATTCTTTATACAAGCTCTTTTTTCCTTTTCACTTCCTCCTCGAGTTTACTGTGCGGCTACCTTTGCTTTTTCAGATGTTTCCCATTTGTCATCTTCCAAGGAATTGTTTGTGGTTGTACTTGTAGCACTTCCTTCTTCATGAAATCCCACCTAGGTTGGGTGTCTTTTTGCCTTTTTGCCTCCAGTGGCGGGATTCTGCCCTGTATTTCCCAGAGCTTGATAAAATCAGCTTTCCTAAAATCTAAGGCTTGGGTCTGACCACACTCCTCTTTGACCTGTCCCACAATCATGAATTCTAGCATTACCTGGTCACTCCCCACTAAAGTACCAACTATCTTGATTCTAGCGACCAACTTCTCCCTATTGGTTCAAGTCTAGGATTGCTGAACCCCCTGTTCCCCCCTCCACCTTTTGAAAGAGGAATTATCCACAAGGCACATCAAAAAGTTTGTCTTCCAAGCAAGGGCTCAGAGAAAGTGCAGTTATATGCTCTTGTGGATCTCTTTGGGCAACAGAAGTGGGCAGCTGGCTTTTTGGAAATGCTTTTGGAAATCATCTGTTTGCTGCCAACACCCCTTTAGGATGGATCGCTTTCCTAGATAAAACACTTGCGTAGCCTTCTTGGTCTTGCGGGAAGGTGCCAAGATCTGGCAACGTTCTTTTTTTTCCTCCCCCTCCCCCTCACTTCCTCCTTTTTACACTGCAGAGGACTAACAAGGCTACTTCTTACAGTCAGTGTTCACCCAGCATTCGGACATGGCTTTGCTTTGGGCCCCACCACTGGGTTCATGTTCTCCAGTCCCATTCTGTCTAAGTAAGAGAATCATCCAGCAGTCTTTTAGATTTTGACACGCAGGGACTCCCCAGAGGGGAAAAGCAACCAAACCAGAATAACTCAAAAAAAGAGGAGAAAAAAATACCAACACCTGTGTTGTCTATCCAAACAAACCACCACTTGCAGCTTTCAGTTTTCTTGGCTACAGGTCTTTTATAAAGTTAATGGGCCTTAATTGCCTATTCAGGACCGAGACACTTTCCATTACAATAGGGGAAAGGTACCAACAGCATACTGCTGTCAGAGGAAAAACCCATGTCTCCCAGCTATTAAGGATTGCAAGGAAACTTAGGGTGTGGTGACAGATAATGTTGTCTTCACTTCTTAATTAAGGAGTCTGATTGCTTCAGCTCTGTTAGCCTTGGCTTTGCACTACTGCTGGAATCCTCTTTTCCTCACCAGACCCACCCAAAGCTGCAAACGTCAACTTGTCTATGTTTCTCCTCTTCCTTGTGGCTTGAGCCTTTGGGGAAAAAAAACTGGTATGACAGTTTGTGCATCCTGTGCAAAGTAAACCAAGGGTAGGCAGGCTTCAGGCTTGGAGCGCTTCCTTTTTCTTTACAGAACCAGAAGTTTGAACTCCAGTAACCGGAGCCAGGTGCAAACTAGTGGCTAGAAGGAAGGAACAAGGGTGCCTCTCACGACTTGCTTGGCCCCAGCGTTGGCTTGCAGTACCAGTGGTGAGCTCACAGTCCCTTTCGCTCTTGCAGATAACACTGCCTAGTTTATTTCAGCTGCCTAATGGAGAGGTAGAGGGGTCTTTCTGCTGCTGCTGTTGTGGTCACACAGCTGGAAATCAGCAACTCTCACTGATCTTCCACAAGTTAAACCCACCAGTAGATCCTGATCTACCTTCTGCCCGGCCTGATGTAAAGGCAGCAGTTAACCTAAACCGGAGGAGCCAAGAATGTTTGGAGTCAGTCCATCTGCGATGAAGGGCTCCTCTGTTAAGCTTTATTCACCGAATCCTCCATTCACCCTGCCATGCTTCAGAAAGTTTTCTTCCCCCCACCCACTCCCCTGCCTCCCAGGAAAGCTCAATTCCTCTTCTGTGATTTCCTCTATCACTTTCATGCTTCGGATACTTCCTAATTAAATCAAAGCTGTTTCCCCCTCGTGGCTGGCTGGTTTCCCTTCTCTTGTTCAGTTGACACAATTCTCCAGTGCAAGCAGAGGTTCCCAGCTTTGTGATACCTTGGAGGCAGCTGGACCAGCCAAAAGCATAAGTCCTGAGATGGTGCATGTCCACACTTATGGCACAATTATAGCGGTTTGACCCTACTTTAACTCCCAATGGCTCCATCCCATGGAATCCTGGGATTGGTTAAGATACTTAGAATTCTCTGCTAGAGAGCTCTAGTGCAAGCGAGTGGACTAGGGCTCTCTAGGAGAGAGTAGGCTATGTCACTCACCAAACTAGAAATCCCAGAATTTTATAGGATAGGGCCATGGAAGTTATAGTTTACAATTGTGTAGGCAGGACCAGTGAAGCAGAGTCAGTTGCTGGAGGGGGAATTTTACAGTCTATCACAAGAAGCATGTGCAAATTAGCAAAAATGTATACATATTTGCTTGCAGTTTGGGGGCAATGAGACTCAGGAGGGATAAATGGAATACATGGAAGCATAATATAATTATTATTAGGGAGAGAGCTATACAGTAGATTGCAATTTTCAAAGAAGTAGCCATGGTAGTCTCTTGCAGCACAAAAGTAGAGGGCAAAAAGGAAATGTGGCAGTAGCTTTAAGACTAACTGGTTTTATTTTAGCATGCACTTTCTTGGATATAAACCCACTTCTTCAGATACAGCACAGACCTTTTATAAAGTTAATGGGTCTTAATTGCCTATTCAAGACTCATTGCAATTGCCATGAAAGTGAGCTGACTCTACTAGAAGGCAGAAATGCTAATTTAGATGTTAGACTTCCACCTTCTGATAGATTCTTCAGTGATACCTTCTCAGTCTGGACAGAAGTTAGCAGGTGCATAAAGCACGATCCACAGACTGTCTGAGGACATTTCAGCACCTCATGCAATACACGGGTGGATCCCAAAGACTTGGAAATGGACTCCACCTCATGCAATGTGGCTTCTGTCTTGTACCATTGGTTGCAAACTTTCAATTCTCTGGGGGCTCTTGAAGAACTGGAAGTCTAAGTGACTTCAAGATGTGGAGCAAGATATTCAGAATTTCTTGGGGGAGGTCAAGATAACTCTCAAGATGCCTTAGCTGAAAAACAAATAGGCAGATTTGATTCGCCACTATCTAGAGCTGGATCCCAATCAAGAACACAAATATATCTCCATCTGCACCCCATCTGTTTTTCCTCTTCCCTTCATATTCCCTATTGTGTTCCTGCAGCTTGGGAGAATATTGTTCTTCCAGTTTTCAAACTGTGGTCTACCCAGGTTTAAGTAATGCAATCTCAACACCGTAAGCGTATCATTTATTTGCAAAACAAACATCATCTAAGAAAGAGAGGTTTGTTTGTTGCAGTTTCAAAGACAAGGGAGCATATCTCCTCTTTGACTCCTCTCCAAACTGCCTCATCAAAACTTTCACAGCATGTTGCAAACCAGACTCGCAAAACTCCAGGGAAATCTGAAATGCTCTGTGCTTGGCTAAACATTGGTTGCTAGCCCTCCGATGGAACATGGGCTCCCTCCAGCAAAATCACAGATCCATCTCATTTTCCTGACATTTTAGAAATAAGAGGCTCAGAGTAGGTGGGGTGAGAAGGGAAATCATAGTTGATCTGCTACAATCAATGGGATGGGGAGGTAAAGGAGTAGAGCCCCTTGAACAGAATGCTAAGGGATGATGGGTACTGTAGTTCATCAGCATCTGGAGCAATGGCTCGCAAATTCTGGTTCTCCATGCATTTTGTTCCAAGAAGTCCTGGCCACCGACCAAGCTGGCTGAAATTTCTGGGAGCTAAAGTCCCAACACTCAGAGGAAAAAAGTTTGAAAACCACAGCTCTGAAGGACTACCTATCTCATCTTCCACAGTGTGCTTTTGTAGCATACATATAGAGTGAGCCCTTGGTATCTGTTAGGGTTTGGTACCAGGACCCCCTCCATGGATACCAAAATTTGTAGACACTCACATCCCATTATGCTCAATGGTGTCCCTTATATAAAATGGTAAAATCAAAGTTTAGTTTTTTGGATTTTTAAAAAAATTGAATTGGTAGATGCAGAAGCCACGGATATGGAGAGCCAACTGTAACTCTCTCCCCTGTTAGAAGCAACAGAGATTGGTTCAGAGACTGTTTATTTTTTTATTAACTAGGTAAATTTCTTTCGGCTATATAGATAAGGCTATAATGACTACTAGCAACGAGAGTTAACGTTGGTTTTAATTAAATACTTAATAGTTAAGTGTAACAGTTTATTTAGTATGAACTGTTTGCAACAAGGGCCGGAACCAACTTTTTTATTATTATTATTTTATTTTATTTTTTATTATTATTATTATTATTATTATTATTATTATTATTATTATTATTATTATTATTAATTTGTATCCCGCTTCTCCATATGGATCGAGGCGGCGAACAACTTACAAATAAGCATGTATTTCAAAACATTTCTATACATGCCCCCAACAAACTGGGTACTCATTTTACCGACCTGTGAAAGGATGGAAGGCTGAGTCAACGTTGGAGCCGGGTAGGATCGAACTTACAACCTTCTGGCTTGCAGTACTGGCATTTAACCACTGCGCCACCAGGGCTCCTTTTAATTTTTTAATTTTAATTTTAATTGTTAATTTTTTAAAATTGGTTGTAGTTTAGTAAGTCTAGTTAGCTGTAGTTTTGCAGTTTGTCTTTTTGTATGTGTTGTGTTTTGTATTTTTCGTATCTTTTGTCTTATGTATTTATAGTGTTGTTGTTTATGTGTGTTTAATAATAATTAAAAAAAAAGAAGCAACAAAATGTGGCTCACAAGTATTTGTGTGAGCATGGGTAGAAAGAGACAGAGAGGCAGACCTCCTCAAGTTTCCTGGACAGCTCTTTGTCCCTTCGACTTATGCTGACCTTCCTTCTGATACCCGTACGTGTCTTTTCTCCCACTATTTCTCAAGTTGCTGTCAATGCTCTAAGGAGCAGCAGATATCTTCTTGGCTTTGTCCCAAGGCCTGGCTCCCTAGGTCTTATTAGCCTAGCTAGTTAGTTAAAACTAGGTTTTCTTTCCTCTTTCCATCTCAGCTTATTTCTCTTAATAAGAGATGGGTTTCCTAAATAAGAAAGCAGACTTGGTGTGCTTGCACTCCAGGGGAGGAGAGCCCCTTTTAACCACCCTGATATTTCAGAGAAGGCTGAATCCACGTAGGTGGAACTGCCAAACCAGACTTTGAAAATATTCCTAGTGTGGAGTATTCAGTGTAAATGCCCGGGAATGATTTGGAAATGGAGAAGACCCATGCAAGCAGAACCTATGACTTGAAGTGACATGGGAAACCATAACCCTGATCCAAAAAACATTTCCATTTTCAACAGCAATACCGTGCCAGTCCTGTCTAGCTCCCACTATTTCTGCCCTTCCTCTCAGGTTTGTATGGGGATGCCAAAGCTGCCCGAGAAAGCAATTCTCTCTTTCCGACAATCTCGTTCTGGCCACCAGACAGAAGACGCATGTGGTATTTTTCAGGGTCCTGCCGGGGCCAGATTTGGGGTGTGCAGTTTCAAAGACAGTTCTCAAGCAAGCCTGCCAAGCACTCTGAATTTTAAGAGGTGCTTCGTGATATGGAAAAAAGCCCCACACTGATGGAATTGGAGCCAGCACCAGCTAAGGAGGAGAGATCTAGGGACTGGAAGCGGGGTGGGGGGATCTGAAACTGGCACATTGACGACAACCAAGCAAGAATGCCAGGGCCTCTCCTTTTCCTGCCCACGAGAATCTCCATGCTGACCTTTGTCCTGATGCTGGAGAACCTGAGGTCATGTTTCACCTGGGTTGCTCTGCCGGACGATGCCTGGGGCGGCTTGGCTTACGGACAGAACCTGCAACTGGTTTCTTCTGGAAAGGGACAGAAAGAGAAAGCAGGCGGCATAATAAGGAAAGGGGAGAGCTACTGCTAAGCTTGTTTCCATTTCCCAAAACCTCTCTCTTCTCAATCAGTTGTGACTACAAGTAGTCAAGAAAAATATGACATGCTATGTGTGACTACAGACTCATGTACATCCCTTATTGAAATAAGAAACTTGAAAAGACTTACAAAAAACTTATTTTATTAGAGACTGGAACGCCCTCTCCTGGACACAAGGCACACATTCAAGACCATTTCCCAGATCCAGGGAGAATTCTCCCGCTCAGCCTGTTTGCTCTGAAGGTCTCTGTGGCAGCCAGGAATAGGAGGTGCACTTTGAATGCAGACCCTTTAAGAATACTCCAGGCCCCTGCCTTGAATGTTCAGGTGTTGAGGGATTCTGGGAATTGTAGTCCAAAGAGGAGGTTTGCTAAGTTTTGACAAGGAACACACAACTCCGCTGTTGCTACAGCTCCACTGGCTGCTGGTTGATTTCTGTATCCAATTCAAAATGCTCATTTTGACCTATAAAGCCCTATATGGCCCAGGTCCAGGTTATTTGAAGGACTGTATTCCCCCTTACAAATCAGCCTGGGATTTGAGATCTACTGAGGAGGTCCTTCTCTCTGTCCCCCGATCCTTAGATACCTCTGATGGGTGCAGGAAAAACAGGGCCTTCTCAGTGGCTGCTCCCAGACTCTGGAGTTCCCTTCCCGAAGAATTTAGACTTGTGTTCTACCCATCTTCTTTTTGACAGACAAATAAAGACTTTTTAGTTTAGATAGGAGTTTGATGGTTGACTGTATAAGGCCTGTCCCACCAAAATAATGTGCTGGATCTTGCTAATTGTTGTGATGGGGTGTGTGTGTGCATGCATGTTTAAAGATGTATGTTTTTTACATCTGTTTTTGCTTAATCTTGTTTTAACTTTAGTATCTTGTGGATTTTTAACAATATAGTTATTTTTAATTTGCTATAAGCCTCTTTGAGACCTGACCTAGGAAAAAGATGGGATAGAAATATATATAGCAACAACACACACCCCATTCCTTCTTCAATAGATGACAACTATTGTTCAGAAAGAGAGGAGAGCCTAGAGAGGAGAAGTACTGGAGTTGCCCGGGATGAGGATCAGATCCTTTTCACTTTGAATAAGGTAGCAGGATTTTTAATTGTGTATTTAGGGAGAGGTTAAAAGGGTAAATTCTTTATAGTGAAATTTCTGTTGTCCATTTGTTCCCTTCTTGCACTTTTTTTAATTTAGGGCTTTAAGATTTGCATCCGAATGGTGCAGTACAACTGAGCAGCTGAGGCACAAGAGTTCCTCCAGTTCAAGTCCTGCCCTGCATCTCATTGGATACGTGGAATTTAGGATAGTGCATACGTATCAAACTTAATATATAATTAGTTATCTTGTTGATAGATACTGAGAGAGTGAGAGAGGTAAGGAGGGAGGGAGTGATGGGGTCTGCAATATTCCATTATTGTTAGGCCCACAGAACCCAGAAAATGGTGCACACTGCCTCAAATTATCTGGACTTGTTATTAGATGGTTTGACTATGTGTCTCCCACAGATCATTCATTTGAGCCTGTCTAAATCAAGCTTCTGGATTTTAGCACAGCATGACTTGGCTCCATCTCTTAATGCATTTTCCTCCAGTGTTCCCTCTTCACACCCATTCCACTGGTGCAAAGTAGCTTTCTACTCCATTGCCTGCCAAGACGGTTTGACCTAGGCAGCTGGCATTTTTTAATTGACCTTAGCAAAAGAGTGTGAGGTCAAGAGCGAAAAAAAGACACACACATTGAGGCTATCGAGCAGTGCTTTCCAACAGAGAGAATCTCTCCTACCCATATAAATGGAAAATGAATGAGAAGCATATCAGAGAAGGAGCTCAAATGAGGGAAAGTATTTGGTTGAGCCGTTAAGTAGCAGTGCAACTCCGTTCTGCTTTGGTAAGACCTCACCTGGGATACTGTGTCCAGTTCTGGGCACCACCATTCAAGGAGGACATCGACAAGCTGGAATGTGTGCAGAGAAGGTTGACCAAGATGATCAGAGCTCTAAAAACCAAGCCTTAAGAGGAACAACTGAGGGAGCTGGGGATGGCTAGCTTGGAGAAGGGAAGACTGAAAGGGGACGCGATAGCTGCCTTTACATATCTGGAAAGATCTCATATAGAACAGTGGTTCTTAACCTTTCCCAGGCCCATTTCCTCAGTGTGCAGGTTATGATACAGTTCCTTGGGTCTCAGGTATATCCTACATTCAGCTTGCATTCACCATAGAAAGGTAACTTATTTTTGTTACAGTATTCATGCTTTTGGATTATTTCTGAAAAGAGTTACTTGCTCAAATACTTAAAAACATGGATTATTCTTTCAGCATCACTGTCTAAATCACAGTGGAACTAGAAGCTTGACAATGCATTTAAATGTTTATGCAAAAAAAAAAATTGGTTAGGTAATTTGGAACAACGAACTTTTTTCGGAATGACGCCCACTCATAAATGGATGAAAGAAGCACACTCTCTCAGTAGCGGTTGCAAAGTGCTAAGGAATATATGCTTAAAGCAACAGACATGATCCCTAGTGGTGTTTAGATGAAAACAGAAGTATCTTTTCAATGGAAAGTTATGGATCAAGCTTAATTTTCAGGGATTCTTCTGGGTGCAGTTGAAGGGAAAAAGGCAAATTCCTCTTCTCCACTATAACACATTAGCAGCGGCCATGCTCAGCCTCAAGAGAGATTATGTACTTAAAGGAAAGTATGTTGTAATGCTCCAGAGAAACTCTGGCAGCTTCTTGGATAAATACATAATTAAAGGAAGTGTTTACTATGTAGATTACAAACCATCTGCCTAAAACACAAACACAGAGAGACAAATTAGAACGTAGATGCCAATGGGTAATGAAAGCAGAGCAAGAAGGCAACCATTCAAATTAAGGAGGGAAATAGAATCATAGAGTTGGAAGAGATCCCAAGGGCCATCCAGTCCACCCCCATTCGGAAGACACCATCAAAGCACTGTCAACGAATGGCCATCCAGCCTCTGTTTAAAAAATTCCAAAAAAGGAGACTCCACCACACCTCAAGGCAATATATTCCACCTATTTCTTACCATAAGGAAGTTCTTCCTAATCTTTAGGCGGAATCTCTTTTCCTCTGGTTTGAATCCATTGCTCCATGTCTTAATCTCCAGAACAGCAGAAAACAAGCTTGCCCCAGCTTCCATATGACATCGCTTTAAGTATTCAAACATGGCTTATCATGTCACCTCTTAACCTTCTCTTCTCCAAGCTAAACATCCCCAGCTCCTTAAGCCATTCTTCGTAGGGCTTGTGGTTTCCAGGCCTTCTACCATTTTGGTTGCCCTCCTCTGGACACAGTCCAGCTTGTCAATGTCCTTCTTCAATAGCCCAGAACAGGAGACAGTACTCCAAGTAAGATCTGATCAAAGTAGAATAAAGTGGCACTGTTACTTCCCTTGACCTAGACACTACTATACTCCTAGGGATGCAGCCTAGACTTGCATATGAGATGTTGCTCAGTGGGCACTGGTGTGGCTAGAAAATGTTTCACCAATGGCTTTTGAGGCCAGGTGGCAACTGGCTCCATGCTTACCAGAGGGCTAGCAAATGGCAAAGGCTTTTGGACATAGGTCAGACAATATCTCACATATATAGCACAGACAGATAAGGAGATGCCAAGGATTGAACCTGGGACCTTCAATAGTCCCTCCCTGGAAGAAATTCTACACTCCCTACTCCATCTTCTCACCTGGTCACCCATTCTACAGGCTATAAGGGCTGCAAATCCGCATCTAGCGTGCCCTCCAACATGACACAGATGAGAATGAGTAAACACGTGCCCAAGCAACACCAGTGTGGTGAAGGACTGATTCTAGTGGGAAGGGCTAGATTCTATGCCTCCTTCCCTCTCCCCACTACTGAGTTAATTTGAGGATGAAGTACTTTTTTGCCCTTTGAACTGTTTGTTGAAACTGAAGTAAGCAAGAAAAAGAGGGAAGTGGGAGGAAGAGAGAGAAATAGGGGCATCGTAATAGCTGCTGTGAAAGTGGGATGACAGATTAACTAGGACTGAATGGACTAGCAATCTCTAGTTCAGAGAATGTTAGGTTGCTCACCAAACAAGAAATCTCAGCTTTCCATAGGATGGCACCACAGAAATTAAAGAGGTGTCAATCTGCTATAACTGTACAGTGTGGATGTACCCACTCTATGGGACAGCATCCATCTTCCTTTGGGCTGGACACTAGCTTAGGGAGTACACAACTCTGCCCTCTTAACACCTCCTGGACATTGCTTCATTGACCATTTGCAAACTAAGGCAATAGCTTTGCTCAGCCTAATGCAGGGCCAGATCTACTTGTGCGTCACCAAGACATTACATCAGCAGAGCTAGATTTAGGCTGGAATTCTGAAGTTACTGGCTAGAGTTAAGATCTATGGAGCTTAGTGGGATTTGCTTCTGATTAGGCATGCTTCACGTTACACCATTCATCTAGTAAATCCATAGTAACAACAATGACAAATGGAGTATATCATCTGAAAAGCAGCTGAGCAACCGTACACATGACCAATCTGAGGAATTCATATTTTGCATTGCTCCAGTTACTCTTCACATATCATATCCACTAGAAGCAAGTCTCATCTCCGCAGTAATAAGTCTTCATGAATAATCCTCTAACAAGGATTTTTCCAGAAGCAGCTCCAAGATCAAGAATTATTTCTGTCGGTCTCCCTTGGTTTCCCCCTCCTCCAGCTCTCTCCTTTTTGCAATAACTGAAAAACCAGAGGATTAAGAGGAGGTGATCAGATTACCAGGGAAATCCCTGCAGCTTTAAATATCTCAGGTACATTTCTCAGTAGTAGTTTGGTGTCGTTGCTGCTCTTGAGCAACTTTTCCTGGATTGTACTTTTCCATTTAGGTATTATTTACATTATCCCAAGTTAAATAATAAAGTAGCATGAGCTTAGTGGGATTTGCTTGATTAACCATGAACTGGATTAAACCATCCATCCAGTAATTCTGTAGAAGCAGCAGCAGTGACAAATTGACTATGCCATCTGAAAATTACACACACCACACACACTATTCAAACAAAGGTATTTTCTTCAAATATACCTGTATATAGTCAAATAACTGTTTGCAAATAATCTCATCAAACACACAGCCCCTGACTATATAATGTGACTGTGAAGAATGGGATACTTCTGAGCACAAGAAAAGGCCCAACACCTCTTAGCAAGCCTTCTAGCATTTAGGATTGGGCTGGATCTTCTGGTCTTGCGTGTGCCTAAGTGTGGAAGTTCCCCCCTCCACAGAACCTCCTTGAATGACCCACCTTGGGTGGTGCAGTCCAAAAAAACAAATTCTCTGAACTCTGTCCAGAACGTTTTCATAAGGGCAAAAGGCTGGTCTCTCACATAAGTGGTAGAAAAAAGGGAACTTTCTAAATACATTTCTTCTGCTACCGTAGCTTTGGGTTCAACAATTTCATGATAATGGAGCTAGAGACGGTTGAATGGTTGAGGAAGTTACTGAGCTCTTCCTTGTCTGGCTGGGTGATCTGCTAGATCATGCACCTATCAAGCCTGCCAGAGACTCTAAGTAAACCACAAAGGCAGTCACACCTCTGGCTTGGTACAGATAAGAGTGGGGAGAAACAGCTAAGAGAGGAAGTAATCAGCAATTTCCTCATGGGTAGCAGGCTAACAGAGTGGAGGGCACAGCCTAAGAGAGAAGTGATGGGGGGAAAAGCCTAAAAGTGATCTATGAATAATGGCAGATTTCAAGACATGATGTTATGGTTTCTCAACAGCTTACTGTTGAAACATGTAGCTGTATCAGTTTGCACACCATCACTTTTTAATTTGATATGGAAGGTGCACATTTTGATGGGACGCTGTAACTTATTTGCTTTCAAGGGCTTGTTTTCAGTTTACTGCTTCAATAAATCATGCTGCAATTGAGCTAATCCAGCAGTTTCCCAGTTTTAAATCCCTCTTCAAGGCAAACAGGACATTAGACAACAAATGTATTCCTAATTTGCAGAGTCCCTTTTACTTGTGTTTGGAAATGACACAAGGACAAAGTGAATTCAAATGGTGCAAAATATGACAGGTAAACATCAAATTGACACATTTCAAAGACGGGAAGTCTCAAATGACACGGACAGCTTTCTTTGTTAAGCATACAGGTCTGTTTTATTTCCAATGTTCAACCTGTGCAGAGTTCCAATCTGAATGGAGGAGGGTAAAGCCCACTGTAGTGCTGCTTCAGCACACTAAAGCACATCACGTGAAGAACTGTCCTCTCACTGGTCATTCCCCTTACAAAACCAGCACCTGTCCATGTGCTTAGGACACAGTCCTCTGCAAACAGAAGCATGGTGAGTTTGCGGCAAGATGCTGAAAAGTGGACCAAGGTTGCACTTGAAAGGGCTACAGTTCCAAGCTACCCAGTCAGGGAGCACTGCTGGAGCGCCAAGCAGCAAATACTGGTGGTAGATTTCTAAAAATTAAACTAAACCCTCCCACAGTAAAGGAGTAAAAATTTAAAAGCAGTGCCTTTCAAAGGACCTCACAGAAGGCAGTGAGGACCAGAAGGCACTACAGTGTGTCAGAATGAATGAATCCTGTGCATTCACTGTCCAGAGAGAATTTGGATTTTAAAAATTCTAAGCTGTGTAGACTGTTTGAAAAATGAACAATTCCCTTCTCAATGTAAGATATGGCGGTGCTGCAAAAGAATGAGAAAACCGTTACTTAAGAACTTGAGCATTTCAACAAGCTTCCCTTCACCTCCCACTGACTGCATAATATGAAGACAGCTTACCACAGTTTTTGGATTACTCTGGCTCTACAACTGTAATAATTTCTTCATTGATAAAAAATTCAACGGTCTCCTCTTCCCAGTCATCTACATTGCTGTCCAGCTCATCGGTGTCCACTCCTGGAATGAAAAGGAAGAAATTAGACTTCGATGACTTGAAGGCAACAACAGAGAGCCCTACAGGTGACAGTATCTTCAGATAAAATAGACCGTGAACCATGCTACTGCATAGCTAAATTGCTATCTCAGATGACAGACAAGTCAATTTCTTTAGTACAATTTGGTTAACTTATCAGTGATGACCTTGTACATCTTTCCCCATATAGCAGGGATAGGGGAACAGTTGGGGGAAAGGAGGGGCATACTGGTCTCCCAGGAGACCTTAAGAGGCCTCACCCCCTACTGCTTCCCCCCAATAAAAAGTAAAAGTTTTTGGACCCCAAATGCCCGGAGGGGGGTGTAATTTCATCATGTTTATGGACCATCTGGAACACTTTTAGAATAGAAATGACCCAGAAGTCAATTACTGGTGTACCCCCTGCTAGAGGACCCAAAAATGTAGCAAAGCTGCTCCCACATCTCTCAGAGGTCATCTGAGCACAAAGGAAAAATGTTTTTTTTTAATCCTGGGCCCCATGTGGGGGAGGTCATAAGAACAGGCCTCAGGAGCCCTATGTGACCCATACGCTGTATTTCTCTCACCCTTGCACCACATGCACCCATGTTTACTTTTCACAGAGATCCAAACTTAATGAATAAAAATATTATAAAAGATCTTTTTTGGAGGGGGGGAGGATAGAAATAGTACTATCTTAAACAATGTCTGTCCCATGGCGATCAAGGGAATTTATGCTCAATTAAGCATGCACAGGATTACAGCCCAAGTTGTGCCTGGCAATGTTTCTCAAGTGCCCGTGCCCAGTTACCTCCTCTGAGCTCCAGTCGCACATTCCTTTGTTC
This sequence comes from Ctenosaura bakeri, assembly GCA_948474755.1. Taxonomy (NCBI): domain Eukaryota; kingdom Metazoa; phylum Chordata; class Lepidosauria; order Squamata; family Iguanidae; genus Ctenosaura; species Ctenosaura bakeri. The sequence goes on from CAOLHI010000721.1 coordinate 378,148, forward strand.
CATGTACAGCTCTTGTGCCATCTTGCGGTACTTCTTGAACTCTTCCATCATTGTTCGTCTTCTATCTACCAATTCCTACAAAAAATAAAAGCCTGCTGTTAAAACCTGCCATCAGATTGCACTTAGAAACCTCCCCAACAGTTACTAATTGGGGAAAAGTATTATCTTCCAATCCACAACATCCTTGCTTGTTAAATATTTCCACAGAATGGCATTTCTGGGCAGTTTTCTTAAGTGCAAATGAAATGTCTGCCACTTTATGAAATTTTTCACACCAAGATTTGGCCAAAAAGAAGATGACAGTTTTAGGCACATCTCCAAAAATATAAATTCTGATAAAACTTCCATTTTTATGCACAGGAAGAATGATTTCTTATTTACTGATTTCGTTAAGACTGCAGAGAACTCTGTCTCACAACTCCCTTTTTGCTCAATGTTTCTTAACAAAAATATTGAGACAATGAATCCCAAGAGTTCTAGATCTGGGAAGATGCATCTGCACTTAGAACAGAAGCACTGGAGTGATTATTAAGAGTTGATAGTGGCAGTGCTGACAGCTGACAAAAAGCTTAACACTGTTCAAATTTTTCATTCATGTTCCAGAAGCAGTTTACCTTTGAGGCTTTGGATTGGCTGAGACGATCTTTCTGTTCAAATATTTTGGAGTATCTCTTCAGGTCTTTCTTGATTTGCTACAAGAAGGAAAAACAGATAAAAAGCATGTCAAGTTTATTTCTGTTAATAAAGTAAGTTGATTATAGGTGGCTTCCACACATTCTGCAATCTACGCTACACCAATCCTTCAGACTTTGAGAACTTTCTCAGTTTTTCTCTTAGTCTACACAGATGCACTGAATTTTCCAGACTTCCCTTTGGTCTCTGTAACCCAATTCTGTCTTCATGCCAGTAAATAAACTGATAAGGCACAATTTTGCACAATCGTTACCAAAGGACAAGAGTTCCCCTCCCTTAACAGTGAGCTCTACTTTTTAAAAACAAATGTAGCACTATAAAGGAAATAACACCTTTATTTGATCTTGGGTGAGCAAAGTAGGCGGCCTGGGTCTCCACAGTAACTGACAGAATCGGTCTTTGTTATTTTTTTGGAGGAGGCGACCCTGGAAAGTCCACAGCCAATAGGCATTGTCCACCTGGAAAGACATTTCAATCAAGTTACTAAATACATGCTACAGCATTCTGTGGCAGCCAGAACACAGACCTAAAGGAAGAGCAGCCATTGGCCCTACTGCAGTACTACAACGTGAAGCAATGTCTAAACACAGAACACACATGCTTTTTACTTGTATATGGTAAAATTTTAGAATAAGGATCTGAATTACATGGGGAAAAAAATACATTTCCACAGACGGTCATTCACCAGAATAAGTAAGAGCACTGCAATGAGATGAGGAGACAGTCTGAAAAACATTACACATTTCCACAAAGGCAATGGAAATGAAAACAGCAAACAGAAATAGCAAGTAGTATTACTGGCAATGGACCTAAGAGGAGCCCAAATATAAAGGCTATTCAAACTGACAGAAACATAGTTCAACTCTTTAAAATGCAAACTGGCGAAAATATGAAAAATAAAGTTTTCAGAATACCTTGTGACTCCACCAAGACACAGAAGTCACCACGTAGCGGCCTGTTGGATCCCACTCGACATCTGAGGCAGTGTAATGCTCAGCTATATTCATCATGGTACAGTCAGATGTATCCACAAATGCTAAGGCACCATTCATGCTGCACAGAGAAAAGGGAAGAATATATTTTAGTGATTATAAACACATGCAAAGACATTTCTTTTAAAGTTATGAAGCAATGTAATTAAGATTTCTTTGAGACCTGAGTACAAGTGAAGTGGCAAGGTTATTTCCATGTTAGAAACCTGGATTTTAAAAAGTCTTTTCCTACTTCCTGGAAAGCAGACTTCTGTTTCTTCCATGTTAAGGAAAGTAATATACTGATCTCAATTTCTTTGACAAATCCAGTTCCATAAAACAGTTTCAAGTAACACACAGTTCATCCTACAGACACAAACTATTCAATGGCCATGGGGCACTGTGGAATTACTGCATGTGGAACCATGTGAACGTAATCAGACTAAAGTCAGCCCTCCACATTCGCTAGGGTTAGGGAGACAGATTCATTGCAAAAGTGGAAAAATTGCAAATACCAAAATGTGTGTGTATGTATGTGGGAAGGAGGCTGAGGCAGGGTGGGAGGTTATGGGCACCTAGGGTCTAGCTGAGTCAGGGAAAGAAGATGGAAAAGAGCTTGGTCAGTGTTGTGGCCCTCTTCTTCCTCTCTCACCCATCTCCTTCCTTGGGCTTGGGGGCACTGGGAGTGCGGTTGTGGTGCCAAGAAATCAGTGAGCTGTCCTTAGCTGGCCAGGCAGAGGCTGATGGAGGAGGAAGAGGACCAGATGCAAGTTTCTAAAGGGGTGTGCAGCCTGATAGGAGATGGAAGAGGGAAAGTTTCCCTGGAAAAGGAGGACTTAAGTTGAGGTGTGCAAGGATTGGAGAACTTAACAAATAATCAGATCTGTGAAAGTGAAACTCATAAATGTGGATGGTCAACTGTACTTCCAGATATCTGGCAAAAGAGACTCCTTTAAATGGCATCAGTTTGCAACACGTCTGCCTTTGATGTTTTCAAGGCTTAACTCCTATTTTATTAAAACAAGTTCCAAATCTACAATAAACATGAACAGATACAGTAACCTGTAATATATAAGAGGGAATAATGACAACCTAAAAATACTACATTGTATTTGCAACTAAGCCTCCTCTCAGCCTTGTGAAGAAACAATATTCACCTCCTGAGACCAGCCAGCACCACAAACTGTCCTTGAGGACTCCAGAATATCGTGTTTGCCTGTTGCTTGTCAAAGATTTCTGAGGGGGGAAAACAATTAGAACGTGAAGCTATAATTTAACTTCCTTCTTCTTTAAAATTAATAATGTATCTAGCAACAAAGCCACACAAACCACAGTATTCCAAAAATTACCTTTCTGCCTGTTGATATCGCCTCCTGAGTTTTAAAAAGCTGAAATACCTAGGCTAGACAGCCTTATTTATATAAGAAGTCTTAGTGGCAATATTTAGTTTAAAGAATGTATTTTATGTGATGAGAAATCAAAGTAAAGACTCTGATTAATCTTGTTTTTGTACAGCTGTCAAAGCTTCAATGGGGAAAAAATGCAGCTGCCCGGACAATTCCCTCCTCAGCTATTTAACAATTACTGTTAGCATTGGGAAGGGGTGATTAAAAAGGTACTTCAAAGCAGCTTACAATGAAAAGAAATAAAATAATAAAACCAACAGCAAGGAAAAACAGCCAAAGTCCCAGAACCTCAAGGAAAAGTTAGGCCAAAGTCCTGGCAACTCACCTAAGCTTTCTGAAGGAATGCCAATCTGTCTCTCTAGGTGAAGCGTCTGAATGCCACAATGAAAAACAGCCATCTTACATCCCCATCCAAGCAAATCTCTGAGGATGGGATTTGTAAGGCACCTCATGTTGAGGCAGTGGGTAGGGAGGACAATACAGTGAGTGGCAATGCTTTAGTTTTATAAAGTTCCTGTAGCATTTAGAGCTTCAAAGTCATATCAATCATGCGTTCTGAAAAGCAGGCTCCAGAAATCATTCTGACTGTTATTTCATTTTGCACCAAAACTTTCCAAACACATTTTAATGGCAAGAGCAGAAATCCCACTTACTAATGAGCTCTATCTTGCCATTGTTCTTCACATGATAGAAGGAACAGGATATTCGTGGTGATTCTCCATGCAGCACAGCAAACTTGCTTCCGTTTGGCTCCCAAGCAAAGGCTATGATACTTTCTGCAAGAAAGGATGACGTTATAAGACCGGTAATGTTAGCTCAGAAACATCTATTTCTTGTTGTATGTAGAAATGGGAAAATCAGAGATTCTGCTAACAACTTTCCAATTCATAGCAGTGGGACTTGACATATAAAGCCCTGAGAAAGGGTGGTCAAATTGCACTTTGGCCTCCCCATCGGAAACTACACATTCAGGTGCCTTGAGGAGATGATGTCCCATCTGAACATAATTTCTATCACGCATAATTACTGTTGCATAAACACTATGTGCTCCACCTAAATAAATAATAAAATAAAATAAAAATTTAAAAAATGGAGAAATAAAAACAAGGGAAGGGAAAGCAGAGTAAGGTCCTTTATTATCACTTAAGAGACATATGAAACACATCCCTTACCTTTCATTTCTACCACATCAACTGGAACCTGCTTCTCCCTCATGCGGAAGATTTCAAAGTTGGTCACTACACCCTAGAAAGAAAATACACGCATGTAACCTTTCCAAGAGTTGAGAGACAGCATGCTTAAAGTGAAAGTAGCTGGCTTGCATCCATTTGCATTTGAGTGTTCTTTACAGGGACTGGCATTATGAAAACCACAGTATGGGGTTTTTGTTCTGCCTTTCTGACACTACAACATCAGCAACTGTTTTCTGATAAAAATGCAGAATCACACTCCCAAATGCCTCCAGTAGGCATTGTTCTCCATTAATCATCATTACCATTCTCTCAAAAAGCCCCATATTCCCCCCCCCAAATAGAAACTAGAAGCAACCAGAATTTTGGGGGAAATGTCCGACGGGTTGAAAATGGGGCAACGGCAGCCTTCAGGCCCTCCACAGTTATCTATCTGTACCCTAAAGAAAGATATACTACCACCATTTATTTACCACTACAGAGACAAGATTAAACTCAAAGTATTGCAGTGAAACTTGTGCTAGACAAGGCATTTGCAGTGTTTGCGAAGCAGAGCAACAGAAGGCCTTTCACTCTTCAATACTGAAGCTAGCAGAGAATGAATTATACAGAACTGAAATGCTTGCAAGGTCACTCAACACCCAAGAATCCAGAAGCAGGGGCAGTAAAACAACACACAGACCTGGGCCAGATGGGTCCTTGCCAGAATGAGATAGCTTCACTGTAGCATCAAGCCTTATAATGAAATCGCAAGTCATATTCTGTTCAGGTTTTATAGGTACATGTCACCTATCTATATTTAGAGTAAAAGGCTTGGATTCTTTAATGTGCCCTTCAGTTATCTTTGGGTTCCTGCAGCAAATGTGAGTTCTAAAAAGAGCTCTTTCACAACACAGAATCTGGTATTTTTTAAAGAGAACAGCAACAACTGAATATCCAATGAGAGGGACAAAAGGGGATGACACAGAATGTGACAAAAGACATTATGCATGAAAAGTACAGACCAAAAGATAAGAACTACAGAGTGCCAATGGACTGTGGTACCTACTTGCAAACGCTAAGCCAAACCAAGACTTGCAAAAATTCAGAATATGAAGAGCTCACCTGTGTCATCTGTTTTAACAAAAGGAAAGCAAAAGTTCTGAAAGCATCAACCAATTTTACAAGTATGGAAACAGCTAAGTACCTGTGTACCCTTTGGGGTCCTATCAACTTTCACACACAGATAATCCCCATTCTTTTGCCAATGGAGCTTGCAGTCCACCACATTGAACAAATTCCGCACTCTGATTTCTTGTCTGGAAGGCAGCTGCATTAGTGTCACCCTTGCCGGGATATCTTTGTCTTCAGGTACCCAAAAGGCAATTATGTTGCCACCTGGAGACCAGGAGAAGTCTCTGAAGGACAATAAGTAAAAGTAAGATGCAGGAGTTTAGTGGCAGTTTAAAGCTGTGTATTTTAAAAAAGATACGGAGTAGATTCCACAGTCTATTTCTCAGACTTCAGAAAAGGAGAGGGAGCCAATTCCACATTTGAAAAACTGAAATCAAACTGGAATCAAAAGGGAAGAAAAGCATACTCACTTGATCCCTGTGATTTTCAAACTTTTCTTATCTAAGAGACCCATAGACTGCAAAAGAAAACATCAACAAAGTTATTTTTGCAAACCACTGAGTCCAATCTAGAATAGCAGATGTGTTGGTTCAACACCTAGGAATGGGAAGTTCAAGAATAAGACAGCTACAATTTCTCTCTCAGCTGATAGCATCATTATATATTACAAGACAGGGCTTCCACATAGATGCTGCCTTACTAATATTAAGGGGAGAGTTTGAATGAAAAAAACAGGTATCAGTGGAATCCTTTATTTTATTTTCCCTCAATGGATATAATGGGAAAATGCTGACACAGTGAGACGTCAAAAAAGAAAATACATAGACAGGGAAAGGGTTAAGCTCATATATTTATAATGTTGATTTTCCCATACTCTGCTCACATAAAACCTCCCTGGTACGTGGGGTTTGGGACTGATTAGTACAAGTATCTCCATTCTAATTTTCAAGCAAGTTATTTTACTTCACATACACATTTTGGATGTAAATATCACTTCACAGAATACATTCCATTATGTCAAGGGAGGGAGGGAAGGAAGGAAAGAAAGAAAATTACTAACTGACTTACAGGCGTTTCATAAATGCTAAGTGTGTCAGATGTCATTCGAGCAAAGAATTTTCCATCATGACTCCACCTAAGCAGAGAGAATTTCGGTAAGTCAGATTTGATTATCTTCAGCAAAAATATTATGTTTAAAAAAAATGTCGATTTTGGTCATCTGCACAACCTACTTAAAAATGGGCCAATGTGCTGAACTTTCACAGTGGAATCCTCGCTTCTTCTGTCCAGTTAAGATATCCCAGATAATGATTGCTTGAGGGTCATCCTGTGTGTCCATTAGAGGACTGAACGTTACTAGGTACCTTCATACACATAAAAAAAAAAATTAATTATAACTACATAGAAATTGTAATCTTATCTGAAATTGTAAAATTTGTGTCCTTTCAAACCAAAGTTTTTACACAAGGAGAAAACATGCCTGAAAACTGCAATGCTAGTCTAAGTTGATAACCTTGAAGACAACAAGCACATCTTTTGTATTATCAAGAATCAAGCAGGTCGTTCATCAAAATGCGTATTTGGTGCTTTACCGGACTCGGTCCAAGATTTTTTTGGAAGTGTGATACTGAAGTCTGCAGGAGGTTGTGTCCAACAGCCAAGATACTATTCTTGTTGTCAGCATGACTCAGGAAAAAACAGACATCCCATTCAGGCACTGCTCAATTGGCCAAGTCAGAAAATTAAATTGAGACCACACTGGCCAGTTTTCAAAACGGCTATTTACAACCACTTGGGCAGGGGTCCAAAATATCAGCTTCACACTGTGCCCTGGAAAGTATGCAATACAGAAAAACAGGCAACGGAGGACACTGGAGTGAGTGAATGGCATAGCCTTGAAAACACATGATCTGTCCTGTCCTGTCACACTTCTTTAGCATGGGACCATGTGGCTCTTCAAATGCTGCAGGACTGCAACTCCATCATCCTCCACCACTGGTTGGGCTGGTTAGAACTTATGGAGGGCCACACGTTCCCCATCCCTGTATCACGATTATTGTATTATTAATATGGTCTATTTGACACCCAAACACTCCATGAAGAAGAGTATAAAGAAAACCTCCTAACAGCTTCAGTCTTTTAGCAACTCATTACCTTAAGAGTAAGTAGACAAAGCACCTACAGACAAAACAGAGATGGGAGATTCAACACAAATCATAACATCTGTTTCTCAGCAACCATTTTTTGTTTCCATCTCAGCATCAGAAGTGCAACCTAATTCAAAGGCAAGATATCTTAGCCAGTTCAAGCAACTGAAGGCCCAACTAAAAGAAGGAATAAGAGTACCAGAAGAGATTATAGAAGTGGATCTCAGACTTTGCTCCTCCAGATATTCTGAACTTTTGACTCCTTGAATCCCTAACTATTGGCAATGCTGGCTGGGTTTTCTAGGAATTAAAACTCTCTATTATATGGGGAATGTTTAGGAGGCGAACTAAAAGCTGGGAATGAGAGGAACAGGCTGGAGCAGGGAGGGAAACAGACATGTGTTTATAAATCCGCCAACGTGATGTTAACACTTCCCACATGTAACAAACTGGACACCATACATAGATCCGGATGCCACAGTAACACTTTTAAAAGACTTTCAGATGCCACAGGACTCCTGTTGCAGTTTTTAGATTACCTTTCACAAGGCGAGAAGTCAATGAGCTGCACCCCCTGATGGCCGAACTTCTGAATCTGCTTGAATTTCTCTCCACCCCATAGAGCAATGCCCCTCTGATGGAATGTAGCCAGGTAGGTACCCTTTGGAGACCAGCGTACATAGGTTTCTGTCCATCGCTGTGGGTGGAGGGAAACATACAGCACATATTTATCATAACTCACTTGAAATTTGATACATAAAAAATATAACTGCATGCTACCTGGAAATCTAAGGGATGTTTAAAGTGAACGGAAAGCAAGACAGAGCTCATCACTGAGCAGGAACTATTAGTTATTAGTTTCAACTCACACTCTGGCACTCAAGCCATAACTTCACAGACTGTATATACTATGTGCCTGATATTTCAAATTAAAAACATTATTTGCTGGGAAAGATAATCTATTTTTACACATGGTTAATTTTTAATCCTTTCACCTCACCCCTGAGAAGTTACTCTGGGCTGAGTGACCAGGGCCTGATGTCAATCACCCTGTAAATTTATTCAAAAGTCATTTTGTATCACTTGGCCTTCTGAAGATGTGAATCTTCAGAACATGTAATTTCACTGGCAGAACCACTTACATGATGTTAGGCATCAGCACCCTCTCAACAATTACTGTGTTTCCTAAACCATACACCTACCAACTGATTATTCAGCTTCATCACAAATGCGATTTCCCCTTTTTACGGATACTAAATTAATTACATTTGCAAAGAAACCTCCAAGAGACACTCACAGTTCGCTCCTCGATTGTAACAGGATCCTTAACATCATTCCAGTATATGGAAGTCCTGTCTCCAGATTCAAAGATCACACTGTACTGATCTCTACAATCTGGATCCTCCAACCAGTAGCGCAAATTCCCCTGGAAGAGGAAAAAAAATACAGAACAAGAATTTTGCTATGAAACATATGTGCTATGTTGCAAAATGTTTCCTTTCATTCATATTATCCACATATCTGGCTATAGGAAAAGAAATATAAGAGCTCATCTTGCTGTGCAACAATGAAGTTCTAAAACTTAAGAAAAGCTAAGATTTAGATCTGAATGCTGATACAGTCAGATGAATTTTGTGAGTATCCAAAAACTCTAAGACATAATAGAGTGACAAGATTCACCACACTCTCCCATTCACCTGATATCCAGGAAATGTTACAATTACATGGATGTATTATGTATCTGGTTGTCTATGACAGCTGTAAACATTTTTCATTCTAACAGGATTTAAAGCTATATATTATCATTTTGACATCAAATTTACAAGACTATGGGAAAACTCCCATTAAAAAAAAGATCGGTAAGAATTTTTACAAGTATTAGTGGACCCCAAACAATCCATCACTCGTATCATTTGAAGCCACTGCATGAGAACACTGTCAAAAATAAAATATTAGGCCTTCGGATAGTCTTATAAATCAAGTCAGGGAATACTTTTTCCTTTACATCGCTCCAAACTTATTTATTCTGTGGGAAAGACAGTGGAAGGGCTTTACCAGAAAATTCTACATTCCTGACATGTTTTTGGACACTCACCAGGTCTTTAAATGGCTGTTTTTCTGGAATTTCCCATTCATCACTGATTGTCATATACCTGAAAGAGTGATTAAATCAGTTATACATATTTGCATTTACAACCCTCATGCTTGTGCTTCTAGGGAAGATTGCACCAAAAACTGTACTCACTTCTCAAAGTCAGTGAAAAGGTTGACCCTGAAAGTGTGCTGCTTGTCCAGCTTATAGCCATCTGCATTTTTAATAGCATCCAAAGCATGAGTTGGAGACACGTATTCCAAGAAAATATACCTGCAGAAAAATGCAAGTAAACTGACTTAATGCTGACAAATTTATTTGGGATGATATTGTACCTAAGATGATGTACCAAATGAGGTGGCTAAACACTCTAGGTTCAACAAGACGTTAGTAGTGACACCAGCTGTACTTCAATAATTCAACACCAATCATCTCCAGTCATCTCTTGCTCCCTGCCAAAATCAGCTTTCAGCCCTGTTTATATAACTTAGCAAATGTTATATGACACTGAGCTGGGTTGGCAACCAGTTCTTGGCAAGACCCTTCCTCCACATACAACAAACACTCTTCCAAGGGCAGGAAGAAAAGATACTTTGTTCAACCTGTGTTGCATTTCAAAAAAAACTAAGAAACCAATCTGAAACTCTCAATGCTTGCCACACACACTCCACCTGGGCAAGAAACTAAATTTTAAAAACAGGATGGAATGAAAATAGGAGACATCAGGACATTGTAAGGACATCAGAATGAACAGCAGGCATCTCAACAGGAATTTCAACACATGACACATGAGAAGGGAATGAGCTTTACAGTTCCTGGTCTGATCAGTAGGGCCAGGCATTGAGGAGACCACTCTTCCAGAAGCCTTTGGTCCTCTGACAGCAAGTAGTTTAGCCATCTAACTGTAACCTCCAGTCTCTCCTTGCTTCAAAAACTGAGTACTGGAAGCGGATTTATGCCAGTATTTAATCAACAAAAATCTACTCAATAGAGTTAAGTTCTTACTCCGCTGCACTTTTATTAGAACTCTTTTATCAAGCAGCTCCTAGTATTCAACATATTAAAACTTTTAATAAAACTTAAAAAACTGATTAGTTGCCGATATGGAACATATAGTAATTATGCACTTCTGGAGAGGTTCTGTTCTTCGATAGAAAACTGTTCAAGTGAAATTTCAGTCCTGCTCCCCAACAGAAACTCAAGAGTTTCCTCATCAACGCAGGCATTTTCAGTTGCCATTGTGTGAGCTATGGTGTCTGACAAGAAATCACCCTTCATCCCAACTTTGAAGCTGCACAGGTATGCAGAGAAGAGATTTGGCAATCCTTACTCTCATCAAAGCTCTACGACTGAAGTCTTTTTGGCTGCTCAGAATCACCTTTGAGCGTCTCAGGAGCATATTACCCACCACCCAAGTAAAAACTGCAGTCCAAGCTCAAGCACTTACCCTTTGGTCTGTCCATCAGCTTCTGGGTAAAATTCATTGGTAATGTTTCCAAACTTTGAGAAAATCTTATGTATAACATTTTTCAGTTTCTCAAGACGGTCTGGTCCAACCTGGGGGACATTATCCACTACAATCACCGAATCAATCCCATCTGCCTCCTGTGGACGTTCCTGCAGAATATCTCCAAGCAATTCTGTGGAAAGTAAGATAAGGAGAAATTCAGAGTAGGAAAGAGACAGCCAAGTACACACAACTGAATTTAAAAGGTATCATCACCCAACTGCAATACTTTAGAATGGTTAACCATCACACAGTAGCAGAAGGGAATGGTCTGAACTGCATGCTGGAATCAGCTTTATTTACACTAACATGTAAATAACTTATTTAAGGCATAAAACAAATACTAGGGATGCCAAATAATTTTTATATGCTTTTCTTAAAAATATCCCTTGGCTTGTTGTGCAACTATGTAAGCCTCATTGCACATTTGTGTAGTAAAGATTTCTTACTCCTACGAAGCTAGCCCCATATCTGTAAACCAGTGGTAATGGCCACAGATGCACAAAGGGGCATATTCGTCAATTTTGCTCAGGTTCCCATTCTTCCACTTTATTACATCTTAACTCCACATTGGATTATTGTATTTTTCAGCCTGTAAGAGAATTTTAATTTATTTCCCCATTTCTGCACATACTTTTCTCAATGAACATTTTTGCAAACTATTTCCTTGCCAAATAACGTGCTTTGTCCACATTTCAAAAGTAAGCACCTTTGTAAACTTTTCCCCCCAACTCCATCATAAAGTTCTTACAGTATTTCAATGTGTGCTCAAGTTTGAGAAATGGCTATTTAATAGTCCACATTGAAACGTAAATTGACTTTTTCACCCACTCCTCAGATGAGCCACCAAGTGGGAAATTATTTCTTCCAGAACTATTTGGTCACTTCAGACTTCCTCTCCTTCAGGCCTATCCCAATTATCTGCAGAGGTAATGAAGCTGTAGTTCAACAGCAAGTGGAGAAGTACAAGCTCCCCACCCCTTCTTTGTGCCAGCCGCTTTGATGACTACTGTAGCATCATTGTAATGAGTCAGAAAACTATGTTCAAAGTCTTTAATCATAGCAGCTCAACAAGTTTTCCTGGCTTTCCAAGAGTCATTTAATCCAACCAGAAGCAAATCAAAAGTGCGATTTTATTCTCTTTCAATAAATATATCTGTCCCTTCCACAAAACTGACTGACAGAACTGATGGTGTTACGAAACTGTACCCTTTGACATACTAGTTATAATATTTGTATACTGCTGGATATTTCAAGATCTTCATAAATTACAAATTAAAGGCAAACTGTAAATATAAATAAAAAACAATTCAGACAGAGCTTCTTGCATGCCATTTCTAAACAAGGCAACAATTCCTCCCCATAACACAAACATTAACTACAGTATGACAATGCATCTGTTATACATTGTAAAAGTCTTCCAGGAAGATGGGAGGCTTCTTTTTGGCTTACATATTCAGACTGATCCCAACCACTATCATAACTGCTCAGATAGCAGTTTTTCCATTCTGGTGTACTCAACCCATGAAATTCAGAAATAAAACAAGACCTATTTGTTTTTCTATGTGGTCCAGTCATGATAACTGGGATCCTTTTGTTCTCTGCTGTGGTTAAAATAACTCAGAACAGTCCAGCAAAGAAAGCATCAAACTCTGCTCTATGACACTTGAATCCAGGTCTCATCACAGCCACAGCTGTCCTACAGTAGGAGGATTCCTTCTCATGTCAACACACCCCACCTGCCACACCAACTGGGTATCCAGAGCTACTTAAGACCATGGGTTCCACTAGGGAAACAAGGATAAAATTTGTCTTTTCTTGCTCCATGCACTGCATTTTCCCAGAACATAATGGAATACCATACATTAGTAACTAAGATCCTTTACCAAGTCAAACATTCAGGTCACCTCTTCAACCCTCAATGTTTTGATTCTAAAACGAGTCTGTTAAATGTCAAAGGAACTTGCTTCTAAGCAAATATAAAATTACACTGCAAGCTTCCAAAGCTAAGATCGGAGCCTTAAGCACAGCAGTTTCCATGGAAACACACATAAGGCCCAGGCACAGGGATAAATCAGTGGGCAAAATACAGACCCCCAAACCTTCCTGGATTGCAACTCCCAGAATGCTTAGCTATCATCATCGAGGTGGAGACTTGTAGCCCAACATCTGGACAGCTGCATTTCACCCTCCTGACAATATCTCACCGGAAACAAAGTCTGTGTTTTAGGGTGGGGGGTGGAAACTACCAGGATACAACGTTGGCGGGATAGGGAAGGCAGACATGTGTGCTAGTAGCTTTTGTGTGCCTCAAATCAAAGCTATGACCAAGACAAATTCACAGAAAAGAAATGATCTGGTAAAGGCTATGTATTTCTTTTTAATCAGCCAACTATTCTTCAGTTCGGAGCCACCACTGCGGACCAGCAAGTTTAGGAGGTTTGGTAAAAAAGCTGTTTTATATGGAATCGCCAGGAATAAAGACAATGTACCTCCACATTTCAGCTGCTGAAGGATCACATAGGTGATACCCAACCTCATTTAGGAAGGTTATTGTGTTCTGATAGTTTAGTGGCATCTCCACATTCAGGAGCAATGCGCTGTGTGCCCACCACACACAGACCCGCTGCCCTGCCTGCCAGCTTCCCAAAAACACCTTGCAGCTGACTATTGCTGGACTGGAGATGCTGGACCGGGCGAACCTTTCTAATCTGACCCAGCAGAGCACTTACACCCTCGTGTCCCAATACCTCTCTGTCACTCTGAAGCAAAGCCAACGGGGACTCAGCAAGTCAGCATTTAATTTACACGGATCCAATGGGTCTCCTCGTTTCGGTCTCGATCCCAGAAACGGGCACCCCGGGACTGCAGCTCCCATCAGCGCCAGCGAGCACAGCAAACGCTCGTTATACGGATGATGGGAGCTGCTGTCCGGCCACCTCCGAAAGGCGACGAGGCCTGCTCCGGTCTCGTCGGAAGCGCCGGGCGTGGAACACGTGTCGCCCGCGAAGGTCCGACCCGGCCAGGCCTCCCTCCCTCCTCTCCCTCCCTCCTCCGGGGCCACCAACCTTCATCGTCGATGTCGTCCACGAAGTCCTCGGGGTCGCTGAAGGAGATTTCGTCCTCCTCCTCCTCCTCCCCCTCGCCCTCCCCCGCCGGCGGCTGCTCCCCTTCGGGCGGCTCCTGGTCCTCCTCGCCCTCCTCCTGGTCCTCCTTCTCCTCCTCCTCCTCTTCGGCTGCGGCGGCGGCCCGCTCCTTCTCCTCCTCCGCCGCCTCCCTTCCCGGAGAGTCTCCCCGGCCTCCCTCGGGCTTCTCCTCCGAACCTTCCCGGTCTTCCTCTTCCTTCTCCCCCTCCTCCTTCAGACCGGGACTGGGCGACTCCTCCCGGCCCGCGGGCTCCTCAGGAAGGGCAACCGGCGGCTCCTGAGGCGGCGGCGAGGGCGAGGGCGAGGGCGAGGGCGGCTGCTCCCCCTGCCGCGGCCCGTCTTCGGGCTTCTCCTCCTCCTGCTCCTCCTCGGCGCTCTCCTTCTCCTCTTTCACGCCCTCCTTCGGCTGCGGGGGCTCCGCCTCAGCCTTCGGCCCCTCAGGCTCCTCGGAGGGAGGCCCGTCCGGCCGCTCGGCCTCGGAGTCCTCCTCACCACCACCAGCACCGTCGCCCCCGCCGCCGCCGCCGCCTTCTCCGGACTTCTCTGCTTCCGTTCCGTCGGGGGCGGCGGGAGCGGGAACAGGAGCGGCGGCGGCGGCGGTGACGGTGGTGGTCGCGGCGGCCGCCAGGCTCTCCTCGGTCTCCTGCATGGGAAACGGGCGTCGGGGGGGCCGCGCGGCCTTCCCGCTCGCCTCACAGAGAGAGAGAGATGGACGGCGGGGCGCTCAGGCCGCGGCTCTAGGCCCGAAAGGAGGGGGAGGGGACGCACGCGCGCGCGCGCACGGGCGGGAGGGGAGGCTCCCTCTTGCCGGGCCATGTGCGAGAGACGGGCCCCGGCGGCCATTCTCGCGAGACTGGCCCCAACCACCTCTCTCCTTAACGGGGGGAGAACTGAAAAAGGAGCCTTAAAATTTCAGGCTGAAACTGGCAATCTGCTAAGCTTTTACTTGAAGGATAAGCATTATTAATGGGCTTTCTCTTCTACGACTGGCGGGGTTCCTCCTGCCCAGAAGGCAACGTCTTTATTTCTACGCCCATGTCACCCCCCCCGTGGATGGACCCAGGTGGGCAAACCCAACATGGCGACCCACGGATAACTTTGAAAGCGGCTCCTCAGGAGGGGCCCCGATGGGGTGTCCTTTGGTACGTGTTCGTATCGTTCTTGTTAATAAATAGAGGACAGATCAAAATTTCAGCCACGCATGGCCGAAATTCCTTTTTTTATTTAAATAGGTTTTTAATGCCTGAATGTAAAATAAGGCTGGCAAAAGGAGTCACTACGAGTTCCCCCTCACAGTCACCAAAATGGAGGAGTCCATTGAGATGACGTACCAGGAACTTGGGCTGTACCAACTCTGACGGAGGGGGGGGAAAGCGGTGGAGCGGGAGCCTTTGAGGCCTCCTTGGAGCGCCTCAAGTTTGGCCTGCGCAGCGAGATCTTCTAAGCGAGATTAAATATGATGGCAACTAGGTGACTCCTTTTAAAAAAAAAACCACACATTTAGGGCAGTATTAAGTGGTATGACCCAACAAGCCCGGCCACATCAGCTTTTGGCGGTTCACGTGATTTTCTGAGGCCATTTCCGCACTGGCTTGTTATAGCGCGATGATTCCAGTTTCAACCTCCTTGGAATCCTGGGGTTTGCAGTTTCGGGAGGGGCCGAATCTCGAATCATCGCGCTATAACAGGGATGCCACGTAGAGGAAGGAGGGGACTTGTTTTCTGCCGCTCCAGAGACCAGGACAAGGAGCAATGGATTCAAGCTGCAGGAAAGGAGATTCCACCTGAACCTCAGGAAGAACTTCCTGACGGTCAGGGCTGTCCGGCAGTGGAAGATGCTGCCTCGGAGTGTGCTGGAGTCTCCTTCCTTGGAGGTTTTTAAGCAGAGGCTGGATGGCCATCTGTCAAAGGGAGTGCTTTGAGGGTGTTCCTGCATGGCAGAAGGGGGTTGGACTGGATGGCCCCTGGGGTCTCTTCCAACTCTACATTTCTATGATTCTATGAATATTTTAATGGGCATTACAACAGCTGAAAGAAATGTAGGGAAGAGCAGTCGAAATGAGAAAGCAGTTGAATTATATTTTTGTGAGGAAGGTAAAGCGTTGGGCTTCTGAGTTTAAAAAGGAGGCAAGTGGGGTAGATGTTTGTAGATTTTATAGATGCTTGGAATCAACCAGTGACAATAGTTTCTGGAGAACAAGAGATGCAATAATGATGGTATGGAATTAACCATCACAGGATGTGTTGATGGCCACTTCCTTAGATGGCTTCCAAAGGGAATTAGACATATTGGTGGAGGAGGAGAGGTCCATCAGCAGGTACCAGTTACTGGGGAACAGGCAATGGAAGATAATTTAGTTACCTCCTGCATACATAGTAAATTGTATGGGCCAAAAAAAGTTTTACAGTATGGTTAAAATGTTGAGATGGATAGAATTCCTTGATTCATATCATAATGGAAAATAACAACTTATAACTTGTAGTGACTGGTTTTCTCAGCTGCTAGCCACTGGTTGCTTCAAATTAAAATATTTATAGCACTATTTATGTTTTCATCCTCCAAAAAACTCAGTTCTCTCACCCGCCCATCCCCATTTTATCCTCATGACAGCCCTGTAAGGTAGGAGAGATGAGAGAGAATTCCTGTCTCGGGACTATATTGAACGTCAAGACCGAAGGCTGATTTGAATCTGGGACTCCCTGCTCTTCCTTCTGCTTTGTAACCATTATACTGTGCCTGCGCCACCATGATTCTATGGTAATTTACTGTAGTTCTCTCCACGCCGTTGATGTCACATGCACAGAACAAAAAGATTTGTTTGCACCTTTCCAAACAACATCTTCATATATTCATTGAAAATTGCATTTTACATTGTGCCCTTCCAGAGGCACATATGAATATATTGGATCTGTGCTGAGTCGAAAGCAGAAACTGCATTATAAATATTGATTGTTAAGGTCATTGGGAAATGTTCAATAATCTGATAAGAAGCAAACCAAAGTGCTATTGAGAGAGCTGAATGGCAAAATAAATATGAATGTAGATAAAGCATCTGAGAGCATGAATGCCAAACATGTCCCTTCTTGATTCAGTTAAGATCTAACAGAATGCTGAACTTTTCAGTTCATTTTTGAGACGATTCAGTCTGGCGGGGAAATTAGATTTCAAGCAGCAAGCAATGAAACCTGATTCAAGAATGCAGTGTGTCAGTCTGAAATATTCTAGCGCAGTATCTATCAATGAAACGCTGTAAGTGTTATGCTGCTAGCGCAAACCTCATTATGATACAATTCACTGTTGCCCTTTGAAGAGACCTGGACCATTTGTCTCTCCAGTGTTCGTCTCAGATAGGTTTCTATATATGACTTTATTACAACAAAGCCTTCCTGGCACCTCAGTATCCTATTTCTCTCCCTGGACAAGCTTTATATTGAATCTTTTCCCTTCTAGGTTCCTTGTGCATAAGCCTCTGAGTGTGAGGTTCCACAATGGTGCCATTGTTTGCATATTTTATTCTAGCGTATACTTGTGTACCCTAAGACAATGCTTACTGTGCCACAAGACATTTGTGGTTGGTGGTAATCTGTGCCTTTGGGTTGTTTCCCACTTACTGCAACCCCTAAAATGAACTTTCCATGTTTCGTTTTCATTTTGTGCAGGACTGCTTCAGAGGGAGTTTGTTTTACACTGCCTCTTTTTATTAATATTTTATGTGTTTTATTGATTTGCCTGCTCTACTGCGCACTCTCCAAAATTTCACAAATGAAAATGGGGACACATGTGGCCAAGAGACATTAAAATGTGGGCAAGATGGCAAAAAGTTATGAATGAGGAAGAATGCAGAAAGATAGGAGAGGCTGCAGCAATTTGCTTTTGCCCAACCTTACTGGCCATGGCAAAAATCTGCCTTTCTCTCCCCTCTCCCTTCCCAAGTTGAGTGCAAACTACTTTTGGACTCTGTACTCAGTGTGCAGCTACTGAAGTAAGCTGAAGGTAAAGGGGAAAAGTGGGAGGACCAGAAAGAAACTAGGGGCATTTGAAAAGCAGCTGAAAAAGTGGGATGACAGAGGAATAATCAGGACTGTCTCCTCCAAATGGGAACAGTTGGAGAGTTGTTACTGTATACATCTTATTCTTGTAAACTACTTTGTGTATCTTCTGATAAGTAGAGAAATACTTTTTTGGATTTTTGGATTGGTTATGTTTTATTTTTATTTATTTATTTTTATTTATATTTTTATATCCCGCCTCTCCATATGGATCGAGGCGGCGAACAACTTACAAATAGCATGTATTTTGAAACATTTCTATACATGCCCCCAACAAGCTGGGTACTCATTTTACCGACCTGTGAAAGGATGGAAGGCTGAGTCAACCTTGGAGCCGGGCAGGATCGAACTCACAACCTTGTGGCTTGCAGGACTGGCACTGAACCACTGCACCACCAGGGCTCCTGTTTTAATGCTCTTAATGTATTTAATGTATTGTTGTAGTACCGCATCGATCCATGGGGAGAGGCGGGATATAAATAATTTTTTTTTTTTTTTTTTTTAAGGTCAAGAAGAGTGGATGTTGCTAATAGGGAAGCAGATGATAACTGCTCTGCTGGGAAAAGACATTCCTGCCATCTCTTCAGTCCTAGACGGTTGGCTTTCATAGCGCTCAGAAGTCTGGGAAACAATACTGTGTAACATCCCTCACTCTATAGTTGACATCTTTTACTGAGAAGACTGAGGATATTTCTAGTTTATAATTTCTGAGTAGCACAGGGTAAATAAGGTATATCATTTATATAACAATATGGTAATAGATGGGTGTGTGTGTGTGAGAGAGAGAGAGAGAGAGAGAGAGAATTTTTGTGTCTAGCTGAATGCATATTTATTATTTTAAGAATCTCCGTTCCATTTTCCTCCCACTAGGGGAACTCAAAAGCAGCTTATGGAACCAAGAGAGAAATGCAACATTTCCAAATAGCACAATAAGATGTTATAATAGGATCGCCAATAGACGAGATCAGCAGAACTCTCCCAAATCCCTCGTTAGGGAGACAGGTCTTTACCAGGTTCCAGAAATCATACATGAGTTGGGCTAGAACAGTGGTTCTCAACCTGGGGGTCGGGACCCCTTTGGGGGTCGCACGACCCTTTCACAGGGGTCGCCTAAGACTTCGCTTTAAGCCCTTCTCAGGTTGAGCTTCGGACGCTATGATAATGGTTGGGGGTCACCACAACATGAGAAACGGTATTAAAGGATCACGGCATTAGGAAGGTTGAGAACCACTGGGCTAGAAAGTTGATTATTATATAGTAACAAGTGCGACTTGCAAGAAATCTTACACAAATTTGACATTAGAAACGGCAATACCTGAATGCAGAGCATGTCAGCCTCCCTGGATGCACAAGTAAGTGATTTACGGGCTGCAGTCCTTGAACTAGGAATCTGCAAAGGAAGACTAGGGCCATTTCTGCACTAGACTGTTATAGTGCGATTATTCCACTTTCAACCTCCTATGGAATCCTGGGGTTTGCAGTTTAGGGAGGGGCCTTTAGAATTCTCAGCCAGAGAGCTCTTGGGCCTCAGGAAACCGCAAACCCCAGGATTCCATAGGAGGCTGAAAGTGGAATAATAGTGCTATAGCAGTCTAGTGCGGAAACGGCCTAAAAAGAGAAATGGCTGGACTGGATGATATTTGCAGATTCCAGTCCGTCAGCAGAGGTACGAAGAAAGAAAATGGCACTTACGGTGCACCAGGTGTATTAACGCAAGGGTTGTCGCTACTGCACATATAACAAATAAGCATCTTCTCAGAGAGAGTTGAAACCTGGGAAACTGATTTTTTTGGAATCAGGTTTGTTGCTTAGGAACACAAGCACCAGGACCAAAGAAACTGGGTGACTGTGTTGCAACCGGATGGGATCAGGGCCTAGGCCATTTCCGCACTAGCCTGTTATAGCGGGATGATTCCACTCCCAACCTCCTCTGGAATCCTGGGGTTGGAATCCGGCCGGCCCCTCCCGAAACTGCAAACCCCAGGATTCCAGAGGAGGTTGAAAGTGGAATCATCGCGCTATAACAGGCTGATGCGGAAATGGCCCTAGTTGTGATATAAACTCCGTCATGGCTGCTGCTCTCTCCCATGCTCTACCTCTTCCTTCCTCAGTAAACTCAAAACCACAACACTCAAGGGATGCTGTGTGATGCACACGTGCACACCCGAATCCTCTCACGGGACTAGTTCTCACACACAGCACATGAGGGGATAAAACACCGATCTCAACTGTACCTTTGAAGAGTGTGGAAATCGCACATCTATTCTTAAAGCAGCCTCTAAGCACGCAATTGTGAAGGCTGGGTTGGATCTCTCCTCACTGGAGATATTATTGTCCTCGTGCGGGGATCTATTTATTCTGAACGGATGAATATTCACCATTCAGTCTTGCATATTAATAGGGTACAGTCCGGATACGGGCTAACCCTCCAATCTGCTTTTTGTAGGAACGAGGTTGACCTATGGGCCATTTCTGCACTAGACTGTTATAGTGTGATTATTCCACTTTCAACATCCCATGGAATCCTGGGGTTGTTATAGTGCGATGATTCCACTTTCAACGTCCTACGGAATCCCGGGGTTTGCAAACTGCAAACCCCAGGATTCCATAGGATGTGGAAAGTGGAACCATCGCACTATAACTGTCTAGTGTGGAAAGGCCCTTCCCTCAACTGCAAACCCCGGGATTCCATAGGATGTTGAAAGTGGAACCATCGCACTATAACCGTCTAGTGTGGAAAGGCCCTTCCCTCAACTGCAAACCCCGGGATTCCATAGGATGTTGAAAGTGGAACCATCGCACTATAACCGTCTAGTGTGGAAAGGCCCTTCCCTCAACTGCAAACCCCGGGATTCCATAGGATGTTGAAAGTGGAACCATCGCACTATAACCATCTAGTGTGGAAAGGCCCTTCCCTCAACTGCAAACCCCAGGATTCCATAGGATGTTGAAAGTGGAACCATCGCACTATAACCGTCTAGTGTGGAAAGGCCCTTCCCTCAACTGCAAACCCCAGGATTCCATAGGATGTTGAAAGTGGAACCATCGCACTATAACCGTCTAGTGTGGAAAGGCCCTTCCCTCAACTGCAAACCCCAGGATTCCATAGGATGTGTGAAAGTGGAACCATCGCACTATAACTGTCTAGTGTGGAAAGGCCCTTCCCTCAACTGCAAACCCCGGGATTCCATAGGATGTTGAAAGTGGAACCATCGCACTATAACCGTCTAGTGTGGAAAGGCCCTTCCCTCAACTGCAAACCCCAGGATTCCATAGGATGTTGAAAGTGGAACCATCGCACTATAACCGTCTAGTGTGGAAAGGCCCTTCCCTCAACTGCAAACCCCAGGATTCCATAGGATGTTGAAAGTGGAACCATCGCACTATAACCGTCTAGTGTGGAAAGGCCCTTCCCTCAACTGCAAACCCCTGGATTCCATAGGATGTTGAAAGTGGAACCATCGCACTATAACCGTCTAGTGTGGAAAGGCCCTTCCCTCAACTGCAAACCCCGGGATTCCATAGGATGTTGAAAGTGGAACCATCGCACTATAACCGTCTAGTGTGGAAAGGCCCTTCCCTCAACTGCAAACCCCAGGATTCCATAGGATGTTGAAAGTGGAACCATCGCACTATAACCGTCTAGTGTGGAAAGGCCCTTCCCTCAACTGCAAACCCCAGGATTCCATAGGATGTTGAAAGTGGAACCATCGCACTATAACCGTCTAGTGTGGAAAGGCCCTTCCCTCAACTGCAAACCCCAGGATTCCATAGGATGTTGAAAGTGGAACCATCGCACTATAACCGTCTAGTGTGGAAAGGCCCTTCCCTCAACTGCAAACCCCAGGATTCCATAGGATGTGGAAAGTGGAACCATCGCACTATAACTGTCTAGTGTGGAAAGGCCCTTCCCTCAACTGCAAACCCCGGGATTCCATAGGATGTTGAAAGTGGAACCATCGCACTATAACCGTCTAGTGTGGAAAGGCCCTTCCCTCAACTGCAAACCCCAGGATTCCATAGGATGTTGAAAGTGGAACCATCGCACTATAACCGTCTAGTGTGGAAATGGCCATGAAGTTGTCTTTTGTCATCCTGGACACAAGTGTGGCTGCTCTGTTTTTAAGAGCAACACAAGGAAGCCGGACCTTTAACCCGAGTCTTTCTGTTTATTGCCGCACCATGTTTCTAAGACGACGTTAAGTACATTTTCCTCACGTTATTCTGCCCAGGAGCATCAGCCCGGCAGCCCGAGTGGCTCCTCTTCCTCCCTTCGCCTCCACGACACTCCTGCGAGGTAGGCCAGGCTGCCAGAGAGGGGCGGGGCTGCCAACCGCGAACCCCAGGATTCCGGGGGAGGTTGAAAGCGGCATAGTCGCGCCCTAACAGCCCCGCGCGGAGGCCCTCGGGGCGCCGTCACTCCGGAGTCGACAGACCTCCGCTCGGGCGGAGGGAGGCGGTTGCTGAGGGAAAGGCGGCCCCGAAGCGAGGCCCCTCTTCCCCGCCCTCCTCCGCCCCAGCGCCGGCCGAGAGGGGACGCCTCGCCAGGGGAGGGCGGGCGCAGGCGGGCGCCTCACGGGACGGCCGCGGCCCCGAGGAGGAGAGCCATGGACGCGGAGCAGCCGCCCGCCGCGGGGCCGGCGGGGCCCGGCGGGGCCTCAGGTGAGCGGGCGAGGCGGAGGGTCGCGGCGGCTCCCGCCTCAGGGAGCGGGGCGGGAAAGCGCGGGCCGCTCGGCGCTCTCGCGGGAGCGTCGGGGAGGCTCTCGGAGCGGGGACGGCGGGCAGACAGTCCGGGGAGCGGGGCTGAGGGGCCCGGAGGGGGCTTCTGGGGGCCCGGAGGGGGCTCTGAGGGAACGACGCCGCCGCCGCCGCCGCCGCCGCCGCCGCCGCTCCTCCTCCCCGGGGACTCCTCTCTCTCTCTCTCTCTCTCTCTCTCTCATGCCGCCGGTTTCTTCCTGTGCCCGATCTTTCCTGCAGCGGTGGGGGGGTGTTTGTGTGTGTCTGTGTGTGTGGATATATGCATATACACACACATATACACACACACACACGTGTGTATAGACATATACACACACACATATGTACGCATACACACACACATATATATGTGTTTACATACACACACATAGACACGTGTATACACACATATATAGACACACATAGACACACATGTGCATACACACATATATATATACACACACATTTTACACGCGTGTATACATATATGTACATGCACATCTATATATATATACACACACATATATTCACAAGTGTGTATATACATATATATATATATGCACACATATGTATGTGTGTATACACACATATAGACACATACGCACACACATTTGCATATATACACACACATTTATATGCATATATATATATACATACACATATATTCACAAGCATGTATATACATTTATATATATATATGCACACATATGTATGTGTATACACACACAGACACATACGCACACACATTTACGTATATATACACACATACACACATTTATATACATATATATATACATACACATATATTCACAAGCATGTATATATATATATATATATATGCACACATATGTATGTGTATACACACACACATATAGACACATACGCACACACATTTACATATATATATATACACACACACACATTTGTGGATGGATGTGTGTGTGTGTGTACATATAGATGGATGTGTGTGTATGGATGTATGGATGCATGTCTGTGTCTATCTAGCTATACACGGAGTTGGCCCTCCACATCTGCGGGTTTGACTTTCACAGATGTGGTTATTTGGGAGTTTCTTCAACCCCGGCTTCTCCCACCTCCGGGGTTTCTTTGATGGGACGACTTTCCCGCTCGGCAGCAGCCCTTTAAAACCCGGCCTGGCTCCTCTTCTTCCTCCGTCAGCGGCTGCGTGGCCAGCGAAGGAGGGCTTGTAGTCCGATTTCTCCGCGTCACCCACTCTCTCCAGCTCCAGCTCCCACCCGAGGAAGGAGACGGGCAAGAGAGAAGAGCTATAGGGCCACCGTGCCCACCCACCCCCTTTCCCGCCCCTTTCTCGAACCTGACTTGGACCCGGGGGGCCTGCTCCCTCCTCCATGTTGCCGCCCCCTTCCCACAGGCGCACACCCACTTTGACATTTGCAGTCTTTCCACTTTTGCAGGGGTCCTGTGCCCCTAACCCTAGCAAAGGTGGAGAGCCAACTCTGTGTGTGCATGCGTGTGTGTGTATATATTATATATATTTTGAAGGGATGCCATGTAGAGGAAGGAGAGGGCTTGTTTTCTGCTGCTCCAGAGACCAGGACAAGGAGCAATGGATTCAAGCTACAGGAAAGGAGAGTCCACCTGAACCTCAGGAAGAACTTCCTGACGGTCAGGGCTGTCCGGCAGTGGAATCTGCTACCTCGGAGTGTAGTGGAGTCTCCTTCCTTGGAGGTTTTTAAGCAGAGGCTGGATGGCCATCTGTCGGGAGTGCTTTGAGGGTGTTCCTGCCTGGCAGGGGGTTGGACTGGATGGCCCCTGGGGTCTCTTCCAACTCTGCATTTCTATGATTCTATATATATGAAGGCATCATCAGCCCTGTTTAGTACTTGTGTTGTAGACCACCCGCAAATCCCAACTCTTGTAGGCTATATTTTGTAGGAAGGAACTGGCAAAACCACCTCTGAGCATTCCTTACCTAAGAAAACTCTTTAAAAATTCATGGGACCGACATAACTTGACGGGCAAATTAGGTGCATGCGCACCCACAAACACACATGTTTGTATAGAAAATATAACAGGCATTGTTGTTGACATATGCACATAAGTGATTAAAAGCAAACCAATAGCACTTCCCACCAAGTTTAATCTTCAGCAACTGAAGGTGGAAGCCAAAACTTTTTGCTCATTTTAAATTGTTTTTTGTTCTGTTTGTTAATCTCTTCATTAAATACACACATGTACCTGTATACAATTACACAAGTATGTATGTGTATAGATGGTTACACAACTTTTTGATCTTTTGGAAGTGGGTCTGTCTGGTGTTCCTGTGGAAGAAGAGTCAGGGTTGGAAATCAAGGGCCTTCCTGACTGCAAATCCCAGCAGTAAAATCCCTGTTGGACTGCAAATCTCAGCGGCCTGAAGTTGGCCTTACCTGTGGTGAGGATAGGCGAAGGCTGAAGTCCAGCCACAGCTGAAGGGCTGCACAGTTCATATGGAAGCAACAGCCTGTAGCTGCCATTAAAATAGTGGGTTTTGAAACAGCTTCTTTGGAATTTAAAAAAAAAACTCTGAGAAGTCTTGTGACTTCTGAAGACTGACACATTTTTATTTGGCAGAAGCATTTGTCCTTTGTGTACATCACAGGAAGTAGGCTACAATCCAGTACAGTTCATCTGGTAATAATTGTGTTAGTAGTGTTTAAGGTGCCACAAAACTCTTGTTTGCTTTGGTTGCAACAGGCTAAATTCTTTGCAATAGTTCTAGTTAATATGGCTGCCGCTTTGCATTTAAAGCCTTGCCTTTTAAACTGCATAGTGAAGGAGGAAGAAGCCCTTCCGTCTGTTTGCTTGTTGGGTTTATGTATGTGCTTATCTGATGCCTAAAAATACCTTTGGATGCTGAATTTTTAATAACGTTTCTTTTCACTCAACAAAGTCAGGTGGGGTAAATCATTGCTACTCAAAGGGGTGGTCTGTGGACCACTCCTGGTCCCCTGAGCCATCTGCTGCGGGTCTCTGGAAGTTTCCAGGCAAGGAAGGAACAACCGGAGTCAACGGGTACAAATAGAGTAATGGTCCGTGGCACACCGCAGGAAAAAAAATTCCCAGTCCCTCACATCGGATAGCGAAAGAAGCACTGGTGATTTTTCTTTTTCTTCGTCCCTTCAGTTTTGCCCCCACATCAAATGCTAGTGGCAAGCTTGGCAGAAAGATAGTTGCCCCAAGAAAAGTAAGTGAAAAGTAACCCAGAGATGCTTAATGAGGAGCCGCCGCCTCTTGTTTATTATTTATTGTTTATTGTATTCATATGCTGCCTTTCTCCCAGAGCAGGACCCAAGGCAGTTTCCAAAACAATTACAGTAAAATTTTAATTAAACCAACCCTATAAGACAGCATGGAATCATTATAAAACCGTATAGGTTAAAAAAATAAACAGTACCATCTTAACAAAAAAAATGCTCATACGTTATTTTATTGTTGTTGTTACTGTTGTGTGCGTTCACGTTGACTCAGAGATGTGGTGGCTTTATTATAAGGTTGTGTGTGTATGTGTGTGTGTGCCCGCATGTGTTGCAAGATTTTTTCAGAGGGGGTTGATCACGGCCTTCCTCTAAGGCTGAGGAAGTGTGAGTTTCTGTGGTTGAGCAAGGATTTGAACCCTGTTCTCCCGGAGTCCTAGGGCTTTTCCACACTACACTGACCACCATAGATGTTTGTATGAAAAGTGTCACTGGTTGTTATCATGCTATTATTCTCCATCCAAAACATCTGGGGTTGGGAAATGCTGCTCTGTTAGACCAGATTGGCACTTAATAACATTTAGCAACATTTTAAATTGTTTTACAGTAATTCACTACATTAATCCTTATAGCAATCTTGTGATTCAGGTTTCCTTGTTTTATGGAGAGAGAAACTGAGAAGAGGCAAATAGCAGCAAACTTGATGAAGACCACCCAATTAAGTAATGACCATCCTGGGATTAGAACAAGGTTCCTCCCAGTTCTGAGTCCTGCGCTGTTAAAAATGACAAGGCTTGACCAGACAGAATATCCTGGGCAACACAGCTGTTTCTTATTGAGGATTGTTTTTGAGAGAGAGATTTTCCTGGCTTTGAAAGAAGGGAAGAACTGCAGAAGCAAGATGGTCTGTGTCTCTTAAGGAACCTTCATATAAAATTCAGCTTCTGGTGAATTCTAGCAGTGACAATGTCCCTGGGGATTTCCTCTGAAAAATACACTAATGCCCACCCAAAACCCCTTACTAGGAGGTTCTCATTAGGAAGCTGTTTATCATCTTCTGATGGAGTGGTTTCTTCTGGTTTAAGTTGCTTCAAGAGCTCTTTTTCTAGGAAGCAGGACTTTTTTTAAAAAAAACCAGTCTTTAATCAGAAGTGAACAGCACTCATTTCTTTGAAACTGACCTTCAGTAGATTGCGTTCCATTTCTAGCTCTTGGCTTTTTAGTTGTTTTGTGTATTTTCTTTTTCTTTTCCTTTTTTTCAGTATAGGGTATGATAGGGGAGAAGAAAAGGAAATGCTGATGAACGATCTTTTTTATTGTGTTCAGATTCTTGGCTCTGGAATGGTAGGGAAACATCTGGTTTTGCTAAGGGGAAATCTGGGCTCCCCACACTATTTGGATTTAAAGTCCCGTCTTCCTTCCAAAGTCATGGCTTGAGATAGTAATGATGAAACCTTGACTGCTCTTCCTGGTGGACTTGCTGTTTTTCCTGATTAATATTTTCTTCTCTTGTTGCTGGAATCTTTGATATACTATGGCTGCTACTATGATGTCTGTTTTCTACTTTACAGGACCTTTCAAGATGAAGAATGTCTTGGAAGGAGTTTGTGTAAATGAATGTTGATAGATTTCCCAAATGGTTTTGTCTGGATTCTTATCATAGGAGAATGCAGACTTTTGTGGCTGCATACAGTCTAATTGCAATGGAGTGTATGCCAAATGGCTGAGTGGCTGAGCAAGTGATACCTCTCAGAAATGCCTTGTGATTAAAATAAGTTTCTCCTTACACTCTCGTGAGTAGAACGCATACAAGTTAATAAGCAGCTTGCCCTTAGGTTCTTGTGCGTCTATACATGTAAGGGATGAGCTATCACTTCTTCCTCCTCCTCCTCTTCTTCTTGTTTCACTGTTCCGCTCTTTTTAATTTTCATTGCTGGTCAGCCACTGACACTTTTCATACGAACATCTTTAGCTGATTTGGGAATCCCCTTGATGTCGCTAATTTTCTGATAGCTGTCTAAAGAACACTAACGTGCCTTTAAATTCACCGTGTGATTATATCTTTAAGCAGAGGAGCCCTGTGGCTAAAGCAACAGTTGCTTGGGCTGGTGTCCCTAAATATGGAAGGGATGTGCTATCAGGATCCTCAAGATATTCTGAACTGGCAATTTGTTAAAATGCAGGAGAGCCACAATTTGTTAAAGTAGAGATAATATTTATCAGAAGGAAGCAGCTGTTTGTTGTCCACTTGTGCAACTCAAAACACACCTTTTTGTTGGATATGGTGGCTTCTGCCAATGGATTGACACCCTTATTCCCCCCTAGTTGTGTTGACTGATGATCTTGGTTCTGTACCTCACTGATCCTGGCCAGTCTTATGATAAATTTGCTTCTAAAACTTTACTGGACATTGTCCTTTAGGCTTGCCATTCAATTCCTGGCAGTGGCTTTCTCTTGATGAAGTTGTTCCAGTTCTTGTCAAGAGAGCATGTTGTGGGACTACTTTGTAAATTGTGTAATTTGGCGTGGAATTATGGGCCTTCATACTAAATATTTTTCTCCCAAGAGGCACATTGCTTGATTTAAAAGATACTTAAATCATTTGGTGCTCCTTTTCTTTTGGTTTATGTTTTTCCAGCTCTGGCTTATATGCTCATCTGGTGTAGATACTAGAGAAGATTTTAAAAGTCTGCTAGCTATACAATACTATGAGGCACCATGCCAAGTTTAGCATTTTTAAGGTGCTTTGCCTCTAGTTCCATCTGAGTTAGACACACTTAATTCCCACTGAAATCATTGGGCTAAGCTCAAGATTAGTCCTGCTTAGAGTAGAGCCACTGAAATGAGGGAAGCAATTAATTACAAAGTGCATGATGTTCTATAGTAAGAAACAGGCTTTTAAGAGTAATGGGAAGTGGTCAGTATCCATAGAAGAACGAGTATTTTTCTTAGTAGGCTGTAGGATGTGAAACTAGTGGAGAAACACCAGACTTGGGAACTTGGAATAAAGACTTCTGTTTTTAGACATTTGGCTGTCATTGTATTGAGGGTTTTTTGTTTTTTTTAGTGGGGTTTTCCACCTCAACTGCTTGATTACATTGTGATTTTATCTATTGTTTCTTCTTTAAGAATATTAGTCCTGAAAAGGTAGTTTGTACCTCTTTTAAGTGAAGGGTATATAGATTGCCCTTCCACCCCCATGTGGGAAGTGGATTTAGTAGAGGAGGGAGTAGTACTTTGTTAAATTAGTCTTCATGTGGGTTAAACGTGAAGTGGGAAACTTCTGACATTGTGTTAATTGATGTTCTCTTGCTCTAACGTTTCTGTGTTCCACAGTTTGATGAAACGGTATCTACCTAACAGAAACCGTTTAAAATGCTTCTAGTTGGACCAGAGTTAAAATAATAGTTCTTTTCCTTCCACAATTTTTTGTTACCGGAATCCAAGAATGCCGACTCAGGGATTCACTCAGATTCTTGTCTTAGTGGGAGCAAGCTATGCAGGAAATACGGGCCTCTTGGCTGGCTCACAATGTAGAATTTTTTGGCACCTGTCCTGATAGAGAAGAGCAGCCAGGTTTTTTTAGCTTGTAGGTGTGACTACAGATGCCCCTGATGTTACGGGGAGGGAGATGATGATGTGGGCATATCTGATTTGGAAGGAGTGGCTTTCTGGGTGTTTTTCTGGGTGCCTTTCATTGCAAGTACTGAAAGACCAAATTTGTGTTGCTAGGGTTGTTGTTTTAGCAGCAGCATTTTCTCTGGCATTTTATTTTAGTATTTTTTTTCTTCTTCTCCTCCCTTAGACTTGGCAAAGCCTCTGATAAGTGACTTGAAAGAACCAGAAGAGTCTCCAATGCAGGCACCTACTGGAAATCCGCTAGTTCTTTCGCACACCTTGCAAGAGCTGTTGAGCAAGGACACAGTGCAGGTAGAGCTGATCCCTGAGAAGAAAGGCCTCTTTCTCAAGCATGTGGAGTATGAAGTTTCGAGCAAGGTAATGCCACTTGACAGCAAGCAGAGGGAAGAATGGGAACCACTTTCTTAAACTGCTTTTCTCTAGGGTGGTTGCTTGACAGAAAATCCCTTAGAGCACATCTAGTCTGACTGAAAAGACCAGAAAGACCCAGATTTTGTTTTTGTCCTTTCAGATTTTATACTGGGTTAAAATAAACCAACCTGAGCAACTGGTGTAAAAAGTGTCTGATTGTACCGGAAGCAGACAGAAAACATTCTGGAATAAACAAAACATATATGGATCTCCTAAATAAAATCAGGAAAAAAGGGAACAAAATCTTGGGACTTTCCGGTCTTTTTAATCAATCTGGTTGTACCTTTAATTAATTGTATGTTTTATTTGTTTCTTTTTTAGAAAACATACTAGGGGAAAACTAGTATTTTTAAAAAAGAAAACAGCATAGTTTGTTTTTACACAGTGCACAATCTGTATCAGAGTATGTGTTGTCTTGGATAAGATATGCCCCTTTATCTGTGTGGGAAGAATGCTATTCTTGATGATATCTAGTCTTTCTGAGTGCATTGTAAAGAAACCAAGAAAGTATGCTTTTTTCCTTTAACACAGACATCATTTCTTATATACCTTTAAAGCTATATGGATTGAATCACTTGATTTCTTCTTGTGTGTGAAAGAAAGTAGCAAGGGTGAGGTTGAATAAAGATCAATGTTTTACTTTTAAAAAATCAAATTAAAAAAAACTAAAATAGATTTTTAAAATTTAAGGTTTAATTGTTCAAGCTGTAAACATGAAGTTTCTCTGATATGGATATAAACATGTTCATCCTACAGTTAATCTCTAATAATTACTTATAATCTGTGTTGCATTAAAGCAGTTTTTTTCTGTGTAAATCAAGGTAGGCAACTGGTAGCATCTTGACATTGGACTGCAATTCCTGTCAGTCCTAGCCAGTATAGCCAAACGTGATGGACAACTGTAATTTTATGTAACTGGCCAGCTTGATCTGGGAAAAAAATAGGGAGTAGAAACTGAGTCTTCTCATGTTGTATCTGTGAACTTTGAAGTCTGTTTAATGAGAATGGCAAATACAGTAGTCTTGACTGTTTTTAGTCATGAGTTCACAGCAAATGTCTGCTTGACCTTGCCCCACTCTGGGACAGTCCTGTAAATGGGGATTAATAGGCTGATATTTGTGCTGAGACATTAAGCGTAGTATGTATGTTTGCTGATTAATCAGTTTCTTCTCTTGCAAGGAGATTTCTTCAGAAGGGCATGCCTCAGCACACTAAGCCTGTTTTAACTGTCCAATGACCAGTCACAAAACAAAGCATGGCGAATATAAAATGCATCGTTGGGGAAAGTCACATGCTATGACAAACAGACATTTTTCACTACTTGAGGGAGCAGGGACCATGCTAATCATTTCATCTAGTTTGATCCTTTGATAGCTACAGGGGGAAATTCAGTCAGCTGGAAGTGTTTTGAAAAGTTTACTGCAGTCAGTCATGCAGCAAGATGAGCAAGTTGTTTTTCCGCTTTAAAAGTCAGTATGCCTGTTCAGGCAGGGGCGAATGATTTCAGTAAAAGCTTTCAAAACCATGCACATGTCTGTGTCTGCCCTACCATGACTGCTAAGGATTGCAAGCCTTTCCGCTGTTGTTTTCCTCTTTGATCAAGTGAATGAGATTTGTTAACCAGTTATTGACTGTCCCACATGTAAAATCATTGTTCTCGGATCTCAGATTAATTTGGCCACACTCAGTGTTCCTTATGTTTGCACTCCATTTCCCCTAAATCATTCTCCTTTGTTAATGGTAGCTCACAAGATCCAGAAGTGACCCACTCATTATGTATTTTGGACTGGCCTGCTAATAGTACATTTTAGAAAACCAGTGTTAAGGTTCATTTGTGAAATGATGGGGTAAGTTAAACCACTTACAATGGCAGTTTAATTTGACTGTCAAAACTGTGCTCTTTGGCTGTTCTTGAAAATACAGTTGCCAAGGTAGACAACAAGTTAATATTACCTTTACCAGTGCCAACCAAAATATGTACTGCTGTGTACTGGGGGCAGTTAATATGGTTGTATTAACTCTGGGTGCTTTAAAGGAATGCCATCTATCACAATGATGGCAAATTGTACATTTTTAAGGAGTTTGGATTGGCAAACAGAACAGTGTTGTTAATGGCAGTGTATGTTCATCAGTGATTACTACTTAATTGTAGTCAATGGAAGCTCTGGTGGTGCTGAAAGTGTCCTTTTCCAGCTTAGACTGGTACACCAGCTGTGATCCTATTTAAAGAAGGTGGACTTTGACCCACTGCGAATCAGACTGTCTTTGAAGACAGTTCAGTAACTTCTGCTGGTACAAAATTGGGCTTTCTGGAATTGAGTGTGTGCTAGGTGGTTGAAACAGGACTTTATCAGTTCTTGTGTATTTCTAGGCCCAATTCAATGTGCTTACTATTGACCCTGAGAATCCTAAATGATCTGGGCCCAGGTCATTTGAAGGTTTGCTTTAATTTCTGCCCAACTTGACCATTCTTTGGATCAGCTTCTGCGAACCTGTTTGTGAGGCAACTAGTGAGATCATTTAGGCCAGTGAGCATGAGGAATCAAGCCTTCTTAGCGGTGGTCCTGTATTGAATTATTTCCTAACTGAAGTGCATATATCCTATTTAAGCCTGGACTCTGGAGTTGGAGTCAGAGTCGGAAGCAATTTTGGGTAGAACTGAAAGAATTGTACTGACCCTGACTTTAAAATAAAAACTTACGACATTATAACAATATATGGTAAATATATCATTTTACATTTACATTTTGTATTTAAATATAGCTTATGTATTATCAGTCTAGGTAGCCTTAGATTGATTCATGTGGTGGTGATAAATGCCTTGTTCTACCATTTTACTACAGTAAATTTATCTTTACTAATTAATATACATCTGCCATTAATGAAGGAGCCAGAATTGGACAGTAGAAAAATAGAGGAGCCAAAGTCAAAGGTCTGGTGTGTCCCCAACTCCACAGCCCTGATTTAAATACCCTTTACAACCTTTTCTTTAGAACTCCCTTTTGTAGGAGGACTCAGTCATGCTGCTAGTTTGCTCTGCTGAAGAAACAGCTTAAGTACTAGTAACTTCAGGGGTAGTTCCTTCTAGCTGAGCTTAAAAGGCTGTAAAGAAACATCAAAAGCAACAAGGAGCTGTCAGGAGAGCACCTCCAAGATTCTGCAGTTACCAAAATCTGTGAAAGTTTTGTGTCCAAATAAAGCAAGTTGGTAGTTCTTTGACTGCTGTTGGCGTTTGTGTTCTTTTTCAACAGCAAACCTAGATGTAAATGCTTGAAGGAACCTTTGCCTGCAAATCTCCCAGCTATTCCCACAAAAACAAAAACAACCAGAAATCTACCCTTTATGATTATTCAGGACCATCTGTGGGTGCAGAACATTGTGGTCATTCATCCAGTTTCTTAATCAGGGAAGAGTTATGTGATTGACCATTATTGCTGGCAGATGGTGTATGGAAAAAGTTAGGAAAGTGCCTCAAACTGTGCAAGGTGTGTGGCATTCCCCAAGCTTAGTGGCAATCTCATTGCAAATGATTAACTCATGGGATTTATGATTTCTTTCAATGTCAAAAACATAGATGTCTTTAAAAGAAGGCTAGGGCTGATATCTGAATGAACGCTTCATGTTTAGAGGCAGCATACGGTTTCTCTGAATCCCAGATGCTAGAGTGGAATGGTGGTTTGAGTGGGTTAGGAGTGAGAGCTACTTCCTTCATGGCTGTGCTTGAAATAGTCTAGAAGCATCAGATCGGCCACTGCTAAAAATTAGATGCTAGGCTAGATGGATATTTGGTTTGATTCAGCACAGTCCTTCTCAGTAGAGTGTACAAATAACTACAGTGGTGGTCTGGCAGAAGCATTTGAAGTTTTCTTCCATCTCTGTTTTAGCGTTTCAGGTGTTCTGTGTATAGGCGGTACAATGACTTTGTGGTCTTCCATGAGATGCTTCTTCAGAAGTTCCCTTACCGGATGGTCCCTGCCCTCCCCCCGAAAAGAATGCTTGGAGGTAAGTCTTGGGTTGGCTTGATGAGATGGAATGGGGAGGGAATAGGTATGATAGAGGGAAGTATCTAAAGATGTGGAGAACTAAACGTATCTGGAGCAAGCATGGAGGACTTTTTAGTTCAAGGTCTGAATTCAGTTTCAGATGCATTCTTGTTGGGGAGAGGGATGCATTGCACTGGTGGACCAAGAACACCACATACAGGCACTAACCAAGCCTTGGGAGAGCCACTTCCAATTTTCAGAGTGGAGAAAGACCCTGTATAAAAGCTGGGAAACTTCCAAATGGTGGTGTAATTGGAAGGAGACCATTGTCTTCTGGGAAAAGCCAGAAAGGCCAGATTCAGCTCCAGGGCCTGAGCTTCCCCAAACCCACACTATGGTTTGAGTCTGTTAGCAGGCAAATCAGACTTTGCATCTGCATGTATGTTTTCGTTTTCCTTCTGCTCATCACTCAGCTTAATAGGTTTAATAAGTTCACTCTTGTCTCTGTCATGCAGCAGTCTCTGAAGAGCAATGGCTCTAACAGTGGCTTTTTGGTGATTTGTGATGGCAAACTGCAGGTAGCGGAAATATTAGTTTGCAAACCAGCTTCAAATTATGCTTTGATATCCTGATGTGGCTACCCATAAGAAAATATGCTACCCGTAAGAAAAATATGCATAGGCAAGTAAAGCTTCAGACACTGTGGGAAACAAGGGCATGAATTCACTTATGCTGAACATTTCCTGTTAGTTAAAAGTTTGGAAATTTGGACTTCAAGTCAAAGAAGGAAAGGAGAGATGCAGTGACTCACTAAATCATTATGCAATTGGTAAGGTTGGAAGGTGGGCAGTTTATGTATAAATAGAAATGCCAGGAAGTTCACATTGCTTAATATGTACTATTTTAATTCCTGCAGCTGATCGAGAATTCATTGAGACGAGGCGGCGTGCATTGAAACGGTTTGTTAATTTAGTGGCTCGACATCCTCCATTCTCAGAAGATGTGCTTTTGAAGCTCTTCCTTTCTTTCAGTGGATCGGTTAGTACTTTTGAAAAGTTCTGTCTGTGTATGTGGGTGTGTTTAAAGGATGTATACTGTGTGTCTCAGGAAAGGTCTTTTACTAACGCTTCTTTGATCTCAAATGTAATATTGGCTAAGAAATAATTAGTAGGTACACAGCATGCTGACTTATAATGAATCAGACTATTGGTCCATGTAGCTCAATATTGTCTACTATGATATGCAGGGTCTCTCCAAGGATTCAGAGTCTTTCCCAGCCCTTAGTGAATTCAGAGATTTAACCTGGAAACATTTCCATGCAAAGGATGTACCTTACTACTTCCCTAACAACACAGAATAGCTCTTCCTGCCTTGGTTGTATATATGTTCTGCAAAAGAGTTACTCAGACTTGTAGCACAACTGATATTATGTTGAAAATGGCAGGAATGGAATATAGCAAAAAAGGGAGCATGTGTGGCATGGCATGGTAGAGTAGTGAGACTGTGAGATGGATATTGAAGCCTGAGACACAGATTACAGAGCACTTTTAACATTTCACAGTGGTTGACCATCCAAGTCATAGAGTGTATCAACACTGCACAGATATATGAGTGTGATAACACTTGAAGTGCTGTGGTTCCATCTTATGGAATCCTGGAATTTGTAGTTTGAGAAGGTATTTAGAATTCTCTGGTGCTTTCTGACAAAGAATTCTAAATACTTCATGAAAGTACATATTCTAGGATTCTATAGAAAGGAGCCTTGGCACTTAAGGTGGTCTCAAATTGCTGTAGGTTTTCTGTGTATAAACAGATTATATGCTTTTTGTTTTAAGAAATTCAGTGTGTATAAACAGATTATATCCATTTGTTTTAAGAAATGGAACAATTCCAAATCTCTCTTTCTCTCTTTTCTCTTTTGCAATCTTGAGGGCTATAAACAGGCTTTCAGGAGGTTGCTGAGATTCTCTGCTAGCTTAGTTGTGCAACCACATCTTGCAGATTACAGATAGGACAGCCCTGGATCACATGTCCCCTGCCTCATGTTAAATTTGATTAAAACTCCTTTTAATATGTGTTGTAGTTTTCAGATTGATCTTTTTTGACATCCTGAGGTGATACTGTGTATATACTAATAAACAAACGGAGGCTGAGGGGCCTGTAAAAGAATGTTTGATATGTAGAGGAAATGTTAAGAAAACAAGAAAAAATGCTTTTATGGATGAGATCCAGTTATGTGTATTCCACCTTTCTGTTCCAAAACCAATCAGACAGATGTTTCTGCCTGTTCACAAGCAAGGCTTCAAGATTATGATATTGTTGTTAGGCCCCAGTGCCTGATGTTTAAATCTGTTATTGATTCTGAATATGGAAATTGAACATTACTGTAGTCTATATTCAGCAACCAGATGACCAGACCTGATGTGCTGCTAAACACAGTGATGCCTTGGTGTTTGTAGGAATGGAAGAGAGGTAGAAATGTTTGGAAGCAAATCCCCACCCTCCCCAGTTATAGCCAGCACTTATAGCACTTGGAGCCTTCCAGTCTAAGCACTGGCCCTGGTGTGAGATTTTATCCACCTTCCCCACTGCTCTCTGAAGTCATGAGAAGGAGTGGATTAAGGTTCATGGAAGAGAGTGAACATGCTGTTGCTAAGGGTCAGTCTCACAAAGTGGAAGAAGCAGGCCCTGAAGATTTCTTTCCTATAAAAGTCTTGGAGTCAGCTTTGTTTTTGGCTTTGCTTCGGGGCAAGAGCTCAGTTTCCTCCTGCCCCCCCCCATCCCTAAGCAATTAAATGCTGGAGCATTTGCTGAGGGAAGCAAAAACTCTGGAATGGAACTCTGGCCAGACACTGATAGAGGGTAAATCACCTGATTGCATTTTTTGGGTCTCTTTTTCTTTTTTTAAAAAAATTTTCTCCTGCTTTTCCAGGATGTGCAAAACAAGCTGAGAGAGTTGGTCCAGGGCGTGGGAGATGAATTCATGACTTGCAAACTAGCAACTCAGGCCAAGGTATCATCTGTGCTGTGTAACTTGGGAAGGCTTCTACTTGTTTAGGAAATAGAGGTGGCATTATTTCAATAGATTTCCAAAGGCTTCTCCTGTGACAAAGAGATGCTGGCTGCAATCCTGCCCAGTTAGCCTGTTTAAATCTTACAGACTTTGATGGAATTCTTAGCAGTTCAGTCAAGTGGAGGACTGCGCTCAGTGTTCACAGCTCACTCCTGGGCTGAATTCATGTGATAAGGAACATGCTACTTCAGCTAATAACAGTATATGTTATTCATAGCTTAGCACCTATATCATCACAACATACAACAGAAACCCCCAGTCTAGTGCCCTCTGAATGTTCTGGACTTCAGTGCCCATCAGCCTAAGAAGAGAACTTGGAATATTTTTTCTAAGAAGAGTGAATATAATGATAGTGTGAAAGCTGTCCATAACTGTGCACAGGCAGGATGATGTGCCAACATGTAACTATAGTCTTTCTTCTTAAACTATGAATAGTCCTGCTGGCTCAGCCCAAAGGCCTGTTTAATTCAGCATTCTGTTCTCACAGTGACCAGTCGGACATGAGTGCTATCATGCCCTCCATTTTGTGTTCCAACTGATACGTACGGGCATAGTTCCTCTGATACCGGAGGTTTTTGTGTAGACATTCTGACTAGTAGTCACTGAGGGTCCTAATCTCTAAATTTATTTAATCACTTTGTAAAGCCATTCAAGCTGGCTACCATCACTATCTTATGGATCAAAAGTGGATGATCTACATTCCCTTATGCCCAGTACATCAGTGGAAGGATGCCCAGTGAGTTTGCTGCACTAGTAACTTGGGTTGTGTACATAATCTGTTGTTAGTTTGAAGAGTGTTTTGTGTGGGGAATTGTAAAAAGATCTGTGATTGACATATTCTCTTTTTCTTCTGAGCTTGCAGATACCTTGCTTCTCTTGTGATCTGTTCTGTATGCATTTGGCAGCTCTCTGAAACTCTTGTAGGATCTGTTGACCTTTCTCATGCTCTCTCTTAGGATTTCCTGCCAGCTGACATCCAGGTACAGTTTGCTGCCAGCAGGGAGTTGATC
This sequence comes from Ctenosaura bakeri, assembly GCA_948474755.1. NCBI lineage: Eukaryota > Metazoa > Chordata > Lepidosauria > Squamata > Iguanidae > Ctenosaura > Ctenosaura bakeri. Next base: position 416,534 of record CAOLHI010000721.1, read on the forward strand.
CGAAACATCTACAACAGCTTTTACAAACTGCGGGACCGAGCTGAGAGGATAGCCTCCCGAGCCGTTGACAATGCCTCTGACCTCCTTATGTTTGGGAAGGAACTAAGGTAAATGGACTTGTTCCTTGGGTCTCCCAAGTCAAGATAAATTAGATGAGGCAATAGAGGTCTTTGACTAGATGTCCTGCTGCTTTAAATTTTGGCAAATAGCAGCTGTGAAAGGAGACTAAGGTTATGAGGGAGGTGGGGATAACTCTTTCCTTCTGTGCATATAGATTTCCACTAACAGGGCAGATAGCAATTTTGTGAGGATTTGAATCATGGGAAATGGTGCAGGGAGAAAGGGTTTGTCATCTTCTACAGTGCCATATTTCTGATTTTGTATTTCAAAAGTAATGAAATATGCTGAAGGGGCAAGTGTGTATCTTGAGAGTATGCCTACATCCTTCTCTATCCATGGAGGCGCAAGTGGATTTTGGGATCAATGTTACCTTTTCTGCCTGCTGCAGCCTTTCCTAGACAAAGTGTGCTTAGCTAAAGCAGCTCATGCATTATTGTACTCTAGATTAGATGAGTACAATATGCTCTTCATAGGACCACCCTTGAAGATGATTCTGAAGCCACTCATGGTGCAAAATGCAGCAGTAGATTGGTCACCAGCATAACTTACAGAAGGCATATAAAACTGGTTTTAAAGGAGTTGTGTTGGCTGCCAGCATGTTTCTGGTTTGAATTCAGGGTTCTGGTAATGACATTTAAATCCTAAACAGCGTGGGGCCTTCATAGTTTAGGGAGTGCCTCTCCCTGTAAATGCCTACCCAAGAACTGAAGTCTGCTGGTACGATTCTTTTCTGTGTCCCAGCAATGCAAGCAAGGTATTGCGGGAGGATGTGGGAGAGGGCCATGGCACCCCTTTAGTAGAATGCCCTCCCCTTGGTAGTCCAACTGATGCAAGTATTGGTTTCTTTCTGGCACAAAGTTATAACTCCTCTTTAATGAAAGCATATGTGGTTTTAATCTGGCTAACTTTAAATTGCTCAACTATTTGATATCTTTTTAAAGAATCTATAAATTATTTCTATTCCTTTACATCTAATTTGCTTAAATATACTTTATTGTAAACTGCACAGATGTCTGATGTAGGGCAGGATATAAATATTTTATAATAATCATCAGGTTTAAAAGAACCTGGAGCAGTCTCCAGCAAACAGGAGACATTTGGGTAGACTATGAGTTTTTGTGGAAGCTTCCTGTTAGATCCCTGTGGTTGCTTCTTTTCTTCCTGTAGTGCTTTGGGCTCTGACACAACTCCACTCCCTTCCTGGGCGGCTTTGAACAACAGTGCTTGGGGCAGCCTCAAGCAAGCGCTGAAAGGCCTTTCTGTTGAATTTGCTCTGTTAGCTGACAAAGCTGTGCAACAGGTAAGGCCCTCTGTTTCTTCCTTATCCATCCAGAAGTACAGTGAACTTGGTAGATGGGTGTGTCACTCAGAAAGCCTGGAGAAAAGGTGGATGATGTGCATCTTCTTGGACCTCATACCTCAATGGAAAGAGAACCTACTAAACTCCCCATGCCTCCCTAAGTTTGCAACACTGGTAGCATGGGGGTGTGAATGTGTGGACATTTAGATGAAATCACCTGACTATTCTGGCAGTATTTTGAAAGAAACTATAATAAGGGCCCTAAATGACATACACTTATGCTCTCTTTTCAAGAGCTTGCAGGTGTCATTTGTTCCTCTCTCTCTCTTGCAATTTTTTACGGGCATATTTTAACAGCTGTCTATAACACTCGTAGAACAACCAGCCGGGCTGAAAAAATTGCTGAGAGTTGGGAACCATGCCTGAGGCAGTGGTTATATAAGGCTAGCTGGGCCCCGTTGGCTCTGCAGATCAGTTGATTCATCTATGGTGTTTAGCTGCAATACATCTTTCTGCCATTATTCATTGTGCCCTGCAGAACCACAGCTGCCTGCCCAGTAGTTTCCTCTGCCTGAGAGTTGTCTTGGTGGCTTAGATTAAGGCACTGGGCTCTGTTTCTGGGTTCCTTGTTTCAGCCACTTGGAGAGTTATTCCTTTCCTTTTCCTTCCCAAGCCCTTTTTGGTCACGAGCCTCAAGCCTTTAAGTCCTGATACTCCCCTGCAGTGACTTAGGCCTGCAATTGAGTAAGCTTTAGATACAGAGATTTGGAAATGGCCTCTGGGTGTGGGTGCACTGCTGCCCAAATTCACACTGTCCCTTTCATTCACTTGCCCTTCTGCTTTCTAGGGTAAACAGGAAGAGAATGATGTGGTGGAGAAGCTGAACCTTTTCCTGGATTTGCTCCAGTCTTATAAAGTGAGTCCTGCTTTCTTTTTGCCAGTGTGTGAGTAAGTTGTTCAGAAACAGCTGTGGGAGTTTGTTGGAAGGCTTTGCATCAGACCAGTGGAAGCCCAGCCAAGGAGTTAACCATGAGACTGAATTAGACACTGGGTGTCTGAGCCAGTGACAAGTTCTCTATACCTGGGGGTATGTGATTTAGGAGGGAAATTTGCATCAAGAAAGGTTGAATTATAGGACCCAAACAACATGTGCAAATATCCCTAGACTTATTTGCATAAAATAGCTTATTCTTCTTTTTCTTGGAAAGGGAAAGTATTATTAGTTTCATTGCAAGACAGCTTCCCTCAGCTCATCATGGCTTCTGGCTTTTGAGCTGTTGTCTGACATTTACCACTGGCTTTTCTGCCTTGGGAGCTTTAGGGACTACAACCATGCTCATAATTAAACACAAAGTTGAGATGTTCAGCTGGTTGGGTTCTGGGTACATAATTATATTCCACATTTCTTCCAGCAGGGAACTTGAATTTGTCCATACAAAGTTCACAGAGCAGAAGAAAATGCCTAGGCAGTGTTAAAAGCTTTCAAGGGTGGTGGTGGAGGAACTGTCGTTCTCAGAGGCATGCTTTCCAAGATCTTATGTTGTGACTGTGTGATGGAATTAAATGTTTAAAGCTATTTTGGGAGCCAGTATTTATTACTCCCTGCAACTGATGCAGGTTACAGGGAATGCAGCTTCCTTGTTATGACATCTTTACTTTCCAGGCACAATTCAGAATGCTGATTATAACTTTTAAAGCCTTGTATGACTAGGGTCTAGGCTATTTGAAGGACTGTATTTTCTTGTGACAGCTTGCCTGGGTCTTGAGATCTTCAGGGCAGTATCTTCTTTCAGTCCTGCCCTTTTTTGAGGCATAACTGGCATGGATGTGGAACTTTATCAAGGGCCAGTCTCAGTCTCTGGAACTCCCTACCTGGGGAAATTCGACTGGCTTTGTTCTCAGCTGGAACTGGCTGCAGTTCCTGATTCCCTGAAACTTCTTTGATATCGAAACGTAACACACATTACTGCTACAAGACAGACCTTACTAGTGGTAAATGGTGCCACTGATAGTCCACAGCAGAGAAAGCCTTCTGGTCCCTTAGCTAGTAAGTTCCCGTCTTCCCTTTAGCAAGGGTGAGAGAACTGGGCTGCTAAGCAAGTAATTCTACCCAATATAGCAGTTCCCCATGATTGGCTAATGGGGTCCCTGAGCTGGTGTGTACCTGCTTCAGAACAGGGCTAGTGTAAGATGGATTCTCAAGGTTAATATAGTGCAGAAATGAAGCAAGGAAATCAAAGTGTACAGGTATGATGCATCTCCCATCCTAATGGCTATGACAACTGTACAAAAGGTTACTTCCCTAGCCTTGAACTGCTGTGCTACATTGAAACTATCTAGCATGGTCTACTAAACCCAAATTAAACCTTTATTTGCCATTTGGCAGCTGTTAACATTTGCACATGGTGCTAACAAGGATTCTGAAACTTATCTGCCTGGTGACAGAAGCCTTACTTGCCACAGGCACTCCTTCCCTGTTGCCTTTTCACTGGCAGGCAAGTACTATTTTTATTCTGCCAGGTCTTTGGCGACTGACTGTCTTTGCTGCAGATAGAGCTTTTAAATAGATGAGTGCTGCATTTTTCCTCTTAATTCTATTTTTAAATTCTGCTTTAAACTATTTAGGTATTGGTGGTATTTTATTGTAACTAGGGAGTGTCATTCATGGGAGATAGCCAGGATATAAAATAAATAGATAAAATGCAGGCAGAAAAGTGGGAGATAAGTGTAACCAATAGCTCATAATACAGATGGAAGATAAAGGCTGAAGGAGGTTGGCTTGCCTAGGGCCGTGAAATCAAGAGAGAGATTTGAACTGGAGACTTCTCAGCTGAACTGGCCACCTGCTGGGCCATTTTGCTATTCTAGTTCAGTTCTGTGTTGGGAAAGCGATGATATCACCTGGGAGGGCAGGTAAAGGTCAAATTGTGCTGGCTGGAAAGGCACTCTGCTACACTCATTAGTTTCTCTGCTGTGCTCATTATTTTTGCCCTTGACAGTTCTCTGTGCCCCCTAATGCCACTCAGTATTTAATAAACCTTTTTAAAAAGAAGATAATTCAAAAGCTTTATTCAAAGTGCACTGTAGAAAAGAAATGAAAAAGTATACCAGACTGGGATGGGCATCCTATGGCAAGCAGGTGACACGCAGATTACAAACGGATTTTTAATAGTTCTTTGGGATGGAGGCTTGTTCAAACGCTTGAAATGGTAGTGCTCCTTTTTATTTTTAAAATGAAACTGCTTTTTAGCTCTTCTCTTTGCAGGAAGCAATAGTCATCATTGCTGAGGAAAAACCAACTCCTGTGCTGCATTTTTTATCTGTCAATTTATCATCTGTGGTTACTAATGCAAGTGGAGGGGAAGGATGATCCACCTTTAGTAGCTTGAATTGAAATATTATTTATTAAGGGGAAAACCCCTTTTAAAAACCCTGAAAATCCACCAGGAGTACTACCTATTGATTGAAGGAGAAAGAACTGGTTCTGTGTTAGAAGTATACTGTCATCTCACAATTATTTTTTTGGATTTAATAAATATATCTTTAGACACATTAATAAATGTGTCTTTTCTAACAAGAAAAATAGCAAAATACTATAAAACAAAACCAGAAAAAAACTACTATGAAAAAATGCAGCACCAATGAACAAGCCAACCTATAGAAACAGTTTGCATAAAAACAAAACCAAGATAAAATTGTCCAGGAGACTGTATTCTGTATACTGTTAAAGCAGGAACAGGGACCATGTGGCCCTCTCAAGTCTGATAGGACTATCCTTGCATCCCTGACCACTGGATAAGCTGGTTAGAAATGGGGAGTGTTGCAGTCCAGCCCCATTTCGGAGGACTGCACATTCCACATCCTTGAACGAAAAGCACACCCTGGAGACTCCATCAGTGAAGGCTGTGTGGCTCAGTTCAGTCTCTACAGGCCAAAGAGCTTTCTAAAAAGCAAGATTTCTACCCTGAGGAGCAAGAGCTGTCAAGGAAAGAGTGAGGTGGCTGTCCAGGGTCCTGGCCACAGAAAATGGACTTCCCCAAGCATGATTTTGAGGGCTGGGATGTCCCAAATAAGGTATCTTCTTATAATATGAGGTGGGAAACGTGTGGATCACCAGTTATGGTTGGACTGCAACTCTCATTTACTGAACCAGCTTAGCCAATGCTGAGGGATCGGGGGAGTTATAGCCCCAGTATATCTGGAGGACCCTGTGTTGCCAATCCTTTCCTTAACACATGGGCAGGCTCATATTAGAAGTGTACAATCAAGGAGAGATCGTCCCCAGAAGGCTGCATGGGTGTGGTCTCTCTAAAACATTCCATAAGATTCAGGGCACTACAAGGAGTTTGGATTGTAATTAATTGATGTAATCAAGGAACATTTAGCTGTTATTAAAAGGACAAACTTTTCTCATTCCCCACAATTTGACTTTTGCAGGATCTGTGTGAGAGGCATGAGAAGGGAGTTCTGCACAAGCACCAGAGAGCCTTGCACAAATACAGCATGATGAAGAGGCAGATGATGAGTGCCACAGTACAGAACAAGGAGCCAGAGTCTGTGGAGCAGCTGGAATCCCGAATTGTGGAGGTACGTTCTTCTCTCTCTATGCATTCAGGTCTGTGTCTGTTCCATGTGATTCTATACTAGCAAAGAAAGGTGCAACCAAATAATCTCACATTCTGGAAATATTTGTTTTCTTTAAAATGTGTCTGGCCCTTTTTGATGAAATTTCTGAGGTTAGAAAGCACATTTTGAAGTAGTTTTGGAGGGGACTCATGGCACTCCCTTCTGCTCCCTCAACTTCCCTTCCCGAAACTGGCATATCAGCTGACAGAGAAAATCAGTTCCATCTGTGTCTTGCCATAGAGTTGATGTATTGGAAGAACTGATGTCTGGTGAAACAACCTCCCATGATTGGTTGTCTCACCTAGTGTGTTGCTCCCACACCTGGAGGGCCGAGGGCTTTCCTTCTTGTGGACATTCCAGAAGCAGAGAGCTAAATCACCCGACAGTTGTGTCAGAAACTCCTGTTGAGAAATGGCCTTTCTGTATCTTTGGAGCATCCTGGTAATTAATTTTTCCTTCCCAGCAAGAGAATGCAATCCTAACAATGGAGCTGCGTAATTACTTCTCCTTGTACTGTCTGCACCAAGAGACCCAACTGATCCACATTTACCTTCCTCTCACATCTCACATTTTGGGGGCTTTTGTTAACTCTCAGATCCAAGGCCATAAAGAGGTAAGAATGATTTTGAATATTTTGTCTTGGCTGTGAAACATAACAGGGCTTTCTCTGTAGCAGCACCCTGACTGTGGAACTCCCTACCAAAGACAGGTTGGATCCATCTCTTTTGAACTTCTCATCAGTGGGTAACACAGTAATGTTGTGCATGACTTCTAATTTTTGAGACTGATCTGTTTTAACTGTCCTAAAATTCTGTCTTATGATTGTTCTCAGACTGTTTCAATTTTTTTAAAAAAAATTCTAATGTGTTTTTAAAATTATCCTGTTTTAATTGTCTGTTGCCTTGGGAGCCTTTGTCAGCTGGGAGGCAATATATACATGTCTTAAATAATTAAATAAAATATAAATGGGATGGGATAGGGTAGCATCTTACCCTAAACATGCAGGCTGGAGGGAGGTCTGGAAACTGCAGTACAGAAACATAACTTTCTGTTAGGTAGCTTTGATCCTATCTAACATCAGCTTCCTTAAATCATGCTTCAGAGTTCATAGTCCTTGGTTAAGGCAGAATTCCCTCTTGGACACTGTTTACTCATTAATGAATGAGTGAGTGAAATTGTTACACTGTGGAGCCAGCCAGCCAGATATGTCTTCCTCTTGGATACTCCATTCCATTCCCTTTCCCACTTCATTCTCCATTTTGTTTTTCTACAGTGGTCAGTATTTTGTGTTCACTGAACATATTCAGTCCACTTTGGGCTGATTTGAGGGTGTTTGGTTCTTCTTGCTGAGCAAGAAACCAAATTGCCCCCAAATGGTTTACTGCTTTGAGTGTTTTTCAGGTTTCATCTACTGGTATGCTGTAATGCAACTCTATGGGTGTATTCTTTTTCTGTGTGTTTTTTGCCCTCAGCTGAGAATTGTGACTTAGACTTATAATAAAGCATTTCAAAAAAGCAGTTTACTCAAAGTGTAATGGACTGCTTTGAGGCAACCTTTGCATGGAAATTGTGGCCAGGTGTTCACAGTTTTCCTGAAAACACCTCTATTATTATTATTTTTAAAAATCTCTTTGGTCATGGTCTCTCAAGTACCCTTCATCTTTGCCTTAGTGACAGATCACACCATTTTTTCTTTCCTCTAGATGAGCAAAGTCTGGAATGAACTGAAGCCCAAACTGAGCTGCCTCTTTGCAGGAACCAGCAACATGCAGACGCTGCCATTGTCGTCACAGGATGGCAACCTCTTTTCTAGTTAATGCTTTAGGACTCTGGGGATATGTGTTGGGGAACTCACAGGGAGGGCTTGTGCAACTTGTTCCTACAGATGTACAGAGTTTGCTTCCCATTGCCAACATTTGTACTTGCTGCCCCTCCTTCCCCCTTTGCTGCTTTGAGCTGCTCCATGATTTATGGGCTGCCTGGGAAGAAAAAGTGACAGTGCATAGAGTGAAAGACTCTGTCTCCTTTTAAATTATTTTAGTTTCCATTTTGAAGTGGTAGAGATTACTTCCCTTATCCCAAAAGCTTTTGTTTGTACTACACTTGACAGAGTGCTAGGAATCTTCTGTTGCTGATATACTTCAGAGTGGGGAACCTGTAGCCCTCCAGATGTGCTTGAACTTTGGCTCCTGACAGCCCTTGTCAGTATGCCTAATGATGAGGAATGCTGGAAATTGTAGTTCAGCCTGTGAAGGGCCACAGGTTTTCAGCCGTCTCATATACTTTAATTTTACTCTGACCAGACTTAGTGATTGGTCTAACATAGCAACACAGAACCTTCACAGAATCTGTGTGGACAGGGAAGGGACCAAAGGCTTATAGGCAGAGCTCATGCTTTGCGTACAGAAAACCCCATGTTCAGTCCTGGGCACCTGCAGTTAATAAGAGGATCAGATAGATGGCAGAAGGAGACAGAGGCCCTAGAGAGTTGCTGCTAGCCAGAAGAAATAACACTGGACTAGCCAGACAGAGCCCAATCTGATAGAAGGCAACGTCTTAAGTGTTTAGCTTTATATATTCTTGATTCGGCTATTGACAATGCCTTTAGGGCAGCTTTCCCCCAACTGGTATCCGACATATAGGTTAGATGACACTCTTTTCATTCCTGGCCATCACTCCTGGAAGATACTAGAGGCTGCCTTAAGATAAGGTTGAGCAGTTAGAGGTCCATGAGCCCAGTCTGGCCCCAGTAGGGATGCTCTGTACTACTCAGTTGCCAACCTAAAGACAAAAATACAGAGAGTGTCTCTGTGCCTATGAGATATCTAAACAAGGCACTTTGTAAGTAGGATTTTTTAGGCTTTACTGCCTTCCCCTTAAAGTGGCTGTTCAGCAGATATTTCTCGGCTGGGGGCTAAAAGGCTGTTTGGAATGAGTTGTTTTCTACATGGATAGTATTGGTAGAAAATGTTTTACCATTCCTTATTCTTGTTGTGGGCATTTGAATTGCTATACACATGCTAGGAAGCTGAGGTTGACTATGACCTCTTCTGGTTACACAAAGTGGTCTGTTCCAATATATGTCAAATGCACACTGGTCAAGAACAGGACAGTAAGCTAATTTGTAAAATACCCGCATTAAAAACTGCCTGTCTTAGGAGACAAAGCGGAATATGTTACATGTATACATATGTATTGTGTCACAAAAAGTGCAAAAGACTATGCCTGGGCCTTGTGTTGGGAAAAGACAAGGCATAAATAAGTATCAAACTTCCCCATGGATGGATAAAATACAGATAGCGGAGCTGCTAAACCAGGAGTTGGTTGGATCAACTCAATATTGTTCTGTCCATTGGCTGTCAGTGGTAGGATATGTCATTGATGGAAGCCAGAAGCTTATACAAGGCACAGAATTGGAATGCCTTTTGTGATGATAACTCTCAGTGGAAGGCCAACCTACTTGTGTCTATTTGGAATATCTTGGGGATGAGCCAAAGGAAAAAAAGAATAACACTGAATTTTGATTTATAACATTTGCATCAACAAAGGTTTTCTTTCACAGTATTCGCTGTTTGATTTCTTATAAAAACTTTCTTCATCCTTTTGGGAAATACCAACCATGTAAATCTATCTTCCCAACCCTGTCCTCACATTCTGCTTTTCTTTTCCTTCTTGAGACAGTCTTTAATGCAGACTTTATCTTTTCACTGGTGTGCATCTGATAATTTTCTTGCCCATTGGGCTATGTGTGGGTTTCTTCCCACGTGGTTCTTGTTTAGGTATACATTGCTGAATAGAAATAATCTGTTTTTGCATGTCTCTGTATGTGGAACATCTTACTTGATACGGCAGTCCACTTGAAGCAGCTCGAAGATTCCTCGCCAGAAACGTTGTTTGAAGTATTTGCTTCATTCTTGCCTTCTAAATGTACAACTTCTGCTTGTGAGGAGGAGAATGTACAGGGTGACCCCCTGTTGTCAAATATGTTGGCAGGGAATTAGATCCTTACTAAGAGAGGCCTCACTGTGGAATGTAATGAAATCCCCTTCATTGGAATTTCTGCTTTAGAGGATGGTGGTAGAAATGAGGTGTGTGTGCCTACCACTACCAAGCCTTCCTTTCACTTGATTGAATTCCATTGTCGTAAACTTACAAACAAGGAAGAAGACAGATCTGACAATCATATTTAAAGGGACCATTTTTTATCCACAAGTTGTTGGGGTTTTTTTTCTGAAAGGGGAAGGTCTCATAAATTCACTGCAGGATCACTGCTTGTGATGTCATCTAAGCCCTTCACCATGTGCAGAACATGTTTTTGTTTTGAAAACAGTGAAGGGTAAATGCAGACAAGTTCATGTGATCTCTTTTAAAAGCAAAAACTAAAAGGCAAAAGCATAGTGGGAGAGGAAAGATGATAGAATGAGACAGTATTGGATTGGCTGGTCTGTACAAACATGCCTTGCACGTTATACAGCTGGCCTTATACTGCCTTCCCATGGGGCAAGAATCCATTGTGATAGGTTCTTATTTTATCAAGTTTCCAGTTCTCAGGCAACTCACACATGCGAGGAACCATTTAGATGTTTGAGAATATGGAAGAAGTTGCAGTCAAAATGAGCCTTATTTGTCATCAAGTACTTTGTGCAAGAGAGAGCCAGCATGGTATAGTATAGCTCTGAGCACTGGGCTATGACTTTGGAGACCAGCATTCAAATCTCCACTCAGCCATGGAAACTTACTGTGTGACCTTGGGCAAGTCACACTCTCTCAGCCTCAAACAAAGGCAAAGGCACCCCTGATGATAGGGTTGCCTTAGAGATGCCTTAAGTTGGAAATGACTTGAAGGCACATAAGAACAACAGCAAAAAGTTACAGCTTTGTCCCAGATTTAGGGGGTGGCTCAAAGAAGAGTCTGAAGCCACTCCCAAACTCTGGTAATGAACTAGGTGCCTATTCAGGACCAAATGGATAGCTCAGGCTGGCCTTGGGCTTTTTCTTTGTAAGTTTTTAAAGGGCCATCAATTTTAGACACACCTGCTGCCGTGCCCCAGGTTGAAACCAGCTCAAAGGCCCATGCAATATACATTTTTTTATAGGAAAAAAAAAAGACCTGCCTTATTCTTGATATATTAATGCAGAATATTTTAAAAATGTTTTATAATGGAGGTTAAAGATATTAATTTTTAAGAATGTCTTCAGTTATAGCAATGAGGATGTTTCTTTTTCTTTTTTGTAAAAAAAAAGCCATTCATATAAGCTAATTGTTTTGAAGCTATAAGAGCCAGGGCTTCTTTCTCTCAGAAATTGTTTCTTCAACGACAAACACAGCCATCAGTGGAAAATGGTTGTGTAATTACTTTGTGTGTGAGGTGTGTCTTTGCAAGGGCTATAAAGGTGAGAACTAAAGCAAATGGGGTAGGTATTGGGAAGCAGCTAAACAAATAGCTCATTGTGTCCCAAAGCACACTTTGGTTGGTTGGTTTTGGCATAGCTGTTACTGTGTGTGCCAAAAAGCAGACCATGAGCTGCACCAGGAGGTGCAATTGAGTAATGGTTGATGGTGCACATCAGAGTTGTGCACTGGCCACTGGCATCTTGCTGAGGGGACTGGGGTTTCTAGCCAAGGAGAAGGCTCGCTAAATCTCAGTGGAGGTAGACTTTTGTGTTTTGCTTGGTAATCCAAGTTTCTACTCGTGCTGTGACAGCTGGAAGTCAGGGCAAATGGCGGGTATTGCAACATAGCTGGAAAAAAGGCGAGACTTATTGCTGCATGATTCCTCTCAACCGCATGACACCACTTTGGTTGAGTGAACTGGCACCAAGCCCAGCAGCGATGTCTCCCTGTGTTTGGGAGTCGGAGGTTGCATGGGAGTCTCTTGATGAGCGTGCTAATTTTTCTTCAAAATAAATTATTTTCCTCTCCAGGAAGTACTGCTGAATTCTGAAAGAACACACTAGATGGCTTAGCAGCCTGCTTCAAAAAGAACATGACTTTGTGGCAAAATAAAGTGTGTTTCAGTCTACTCACACTGCCCTCTAGAAGTCACTTCCTCATCACTTCAGTAGAACTGAACTGAATTGCAAATGTGGTATCTAGACTGGCCTGAACTTCAAACAAACTTACATGCCCAGCATTTTTAAAGCCAACCTTTACCATTCAGTGCTGTGTGCAAGTTCCTTTTGAACTCTAGGACTTGCTTCTAAATGAATTTGCGTAATACTAGCCTGGAAGGCTGACCAATAGGTGCTGAAGAGAGGACGTTGCGGAATTATTTCAGTGAATGAGACAAATTCCTTGGTAGTTTTAGCCCTGAGAAATAAGCCTCTTTGTGTTTTCCTTCAGCTTTGCCTAGTTAAGAAAGGATATCTGGGGAGCGTTATGAAGAGGCTGCTTTGCATCCTATTCAGATATTGTTAAGTGTACCATGCCTTTATATGTGAAGGGAAAGGGGCAGGGAATGAGCACGCTAACTCCCCAGTACCTCATTTCTCATCTCATCACCTTTCACATCTCTTTTTGCATCAAGAGGCTTTCAGGGCATTGAGCCACCCTATCTGTACATGAAATCACCGTGGGATGGGATGGTAGTGGAGTTAGCATGTTCACCCCCTCTGTCCCTTCTCATATGTAGAGGGCATACATTGCTAGAATGCTTGAAGAAAGCTTTGCCTAATCTCTACTGTAAAAGCAGCTTTTGGAGTCTTCATACTTCTTTGGAGGTACCGCTGGACTCCTCGTTGTTTTTGCTGTGACTGACTAGGAAGGCTACCCCTTTCTCATGGAAATGTAGACTTCTTTTGAGAAATCCATAAACCCCGGGGAATAAATATACCTGATAATAACTGTGTCTTAATGGGGAGGGGAAATGTTTTAATGGGAAAGGGAGACATCTCCATGTCGTGTAGAAGAGCTGCCAAACAAATGTTTAATCTTGCCTTGGATTTTACTAACTCAGCAGTCTAAGAGGGATGTTTCTCCCTCATCCCTGCTCTTTGGATTTTGCAAACTCCACACCTCGTGCCTGCTTTGCGAAAGTATGTTATGTTTTTTTAAAATATGAAGCACTTTATCAAACTGCAGGATTAAGGATGTGTCAATACAGGTGGTAGACTAAAAAGTATGTTTACAGATTATGACATTCCAAAAAAAAAAACAAAAAAAAACAGCTATCAAATGTTACAAAAATGTTTTTTGTAAGAAATCTGTAAAACTTGTATAAAATATTGGAAGTTTTTCAGTTGTAAATGTGTTATCCATTTTATGATTGCTGTGTCAGAAACAACGAACGCATACCGCTTGGTGTCTCCAGCCACTATTGTATGAGTGAAGTATTTCTGGTTTATGTCTAGGAAGTGCCATTATATCCTCCCTCATGCCTCTTTTCCCAGGATTTTTCCTCAAGAGTCAGTTCACCATTCTGTGGCCACTGAGCACTTTAAGTCTTTAAGCTGATGTGGTTCGGAACATTTTCCTTTTTTAAAAAAGATACTTCTGCAAATCTGCTGCTACCTTTCTATAATGCTTGTGTACAATCATTTTGGATATATAAGGCAATTTTTTAAAACTGGAAACACATCATGGACTGGCAGCCAATGGGCGAGTCAGCATTGGCTTGCAGACCACTGCTTTGAGTAGCACTGACATAAGCTGTCACAGAGGCCAATTGGAACACAGGCTGTCTTTTACTCTAAATTAGAGGTGGAAAAAGACAAGCTGGTATTGTGATACTATAGAGCGGCCCTTCTCAATTTTTGGGGTCAGTCGGCAAGGCTTGCTCATAGAAATGTTTCAAGCTCAGGAATGAAAAGCTTCTGTCCCTAACCACTACTGGGAAGAAAAATATAGCCCAAGCCACCAATAGGCAAGCACCGTTAACATCCGCTTGGAAGTTACATTCTTGTTAGAATGCAGCACAGAAGAACTATTTAAATAATTCGGCCCCAGCTGAGAGAAAACAGACCACCTGACATTTGGGATAAAGCTAAATCATGCCACATCCTAAAACGAGCCAGGAGAGGTTGCAAAAACCCCAGCCAAGGGAATACTCCATAGTACCACAGTAAGTACCACAATGAACATGCATGCATGAAAATGATCCTTTATTTTCCCACAGGTGTCTGCCCAGTGTCCACTTGTTACTCAGCTGACAATGAGGGCTATTTGTATGAAAGTTGAATGGCTTGCCTCTTTGCCCAATATGGGCTATGATTTAAATTCGGCCAGAGAGCTTCTGTTGTGCTTGGCCTCTTCTTATACCTTCTCCACTTCTTTCAGGGTGTAGTCTAAGATTGTGTCCTGCCCCTGGAACTTAAAATAGCCAACAAATAACTTCTTCTGGAGCAAAAGGGGAAACCAGTAGGTATCGTCTGGCCACATATTCTTGAAGGGCACCTGGTCCAGTTCAAACCACTGGGGGCGCATTTCTGTAAAGGAGAGGAACAGATAAATGTAAAGATTAATCAAGGATGGAAACAGACTGTTGTTTTTGTAAAGTCCCCACCTTCTTTTGCCTGTGGTTACTCAAACTGCTTTGAAAAACAAAGAGAATCTGTGAACACACGCAACACTTGCCATCTGGTGCAGTAGGCTCTGGGCTAGGAAAGCTTAGGCCAAATAAAGTTTGTAAGCTCATGATGTCTATTAATAATAATGATCAAAAAACAATTTTACCAGAAAAATTGTTATACAAAAAAGGCACAAGCAGAGCACTTCTCTGACCTGGGCAGGTGGGTGGCCACTTGTCATGCAGCATAAGCTTGGCATGTTCAGTCTATTCAGGGGTGGGCAATAGTGGAAGGCTAGGGGCCTGCTCTGGTCCCCCAAAGACACCTTGTAGGGCTGTACTTCCCCTAACTCTGTATCCCCAAAGGATGTTTTTTTTTGCCCCCTAACACTCTCTAGGCAGCACAGTTTTATTTTCATCAAGTTTTTAGACATTGGTGGGCAATTTTAGGCCCCAGAAAGGCTTTTTTAAATAGCAAGGAGCGAAAAGTTGTCACTTCCGGTTCAAAAATGACTTCTCAAAGGTGTATTTTGGACCAAGGGCCCTAAAAACATGGAAGAACTGCTCCCATGCCCTCTAGAGGGCATTTTGAGGCATTTAAAAAAATGACAAAATGTTTTTTTTTTGACGCTGGTGAGCCCAGGAAGTATCCAGACATGGCGCAAATACCATCCACAGCCCACCTAGTGGGCATCTTGAAGCCTTTTTTTTTAATCCCTACAAAAATGACCCCAGGGTAGCCATATGTGGCTTGCGGGCTCTTCAGAAGCATAAAAAACCAAACTGTTGGATAAGAAAAATCAGGAAGAATACAAAGAAATGCAAAGCACAACCACTCTGAAAAGAACCAAGGAAGGAGAAGAGCAAATACACTGCCAATCCTGACGTCATTCTTACCGTCACTTTCAGTGGGGTCTCCTTGGAAACTGTCAGTGCGGAAGATATGGACTTCCATCAGTTCAGTGTTGCCTACAAACTCAAAAGTGATCTTGCCCATCTTTTCTAAGGAATCCACTGTCAGTCCACTCTCTTCCTGAAGCTCGCTGGATGGTTGGAGAAAAATTAATGCTTCTGTTTTAGACAGAAAGAAAAAAGAGGCTTTCCCCCCACACTTCCAATACTATATCCATTGTCTAATGGCTTGCAGCACTCCAGTGAAGTCAATTATCAAAAGTACCCCATGTCATGTGTGTAAACCAGGTGCTAGTTTCGAGCTGACGTGTGCTTGCTCTCCCCTTTCCCCCATACCAGTGGGTCCCACCTCTGTGTCACTTATCCTTGCAATATAAACTGTTTCCTGCGGACTTGACCCTGGCAGGTGGGAACTATGAAACTATTTCATTACTCTTCCAACCAAGAGGAAATTGCTAATACTTTCAAAGCTGGAGGGTGTTTAGCTGTTGCTATTAATTAGGCCTGTCTTCAACATGAGAAATGCAAGCAGTCAGATATTTCTGGCAGCCCCTTCCTATTAATGATAATGAGAACCCTGACTTCAGCTCCAGCATCTCTTTGGCATTTCGCTGATAGTTTCCATTTTTCAGAAATTACCCCCTTAGTTTAATGTTTTGGCTAATTTTAGACAATGTTCCTGGAATGTGGGCCGGCAGCCTCTAAAAGAAAAGGCCTCCTCTCAGCAACAGAGCTAAAAGCTTCACCCTGCTGGCTATGATAATGAGGCCGCTGAAAAAGATGTCACTATAGTCTCTGCAGGGCTCGTGTGTGGAAGGATCACTTTTCTTAGCAGCAGAAAGAGAAGAAAGAAGTCTGAAATGAAGATGAGAACCAGTGAATGGCTGGAGATGGTTAAGCTAGCTGCTTTACAACACAAAATACAAAAAGCTGTAATTGGGCAAAATACTAGTGCTCAACAATATGGAAGGCAGTAGGAAAAGAGGAAGAACGCACTACAAGTGGGTTGATTCAATCAAGGAAACGGTCTTGACTTTGCAAGACCTGAGCGGGGCAGCCGATGACCAGGGCTCTTGTCTCATTCACAGGGTTGCCGTAAGTCGAAATCAACTTAACAGCAAAATAACAGCAGCAACAACCAACTGTTAGTGGTTTAGATAGCCATTCATTTGTAAGAATCATAATTTACTGACTTATAAGATTATTAAAATATTTCCTGAGTCAGAAAAAGGGAAAATTTGCTAATAGATAACAGTAGATATATATATGATTCTATTTAGGAGGGAGGGTGCAATTATATGTTTCAAGTATTGTTTAGATAAATTGAATATGGGTTTTTCTGAGAGCCAGCATGGTGTAGCTGTTTGAGTGTTGGAGATCAGGGTTCAGTTCCCCACTCACCCATGGAAACCTACTGTGTCACACCCTCTCGGCTCTAGAAAACCCTATGATAGGTTCACTTTAGGGTTCTCATAAGTCAGAAATGACTTGAAGGCACACCACCACCACAGCAATGTATCTCCATGAGAACCACTGTGGTGTAGTGAGTATTGGACAAGAACTGCAAGAGACCAGGGTTCAAATTTTCCCCCTCTGCCACAAAATCCCATCAGGTGATCTTAGATGAGTCACATTAACTCAGCCTCAAAAGATGGTGATGGCAGGCTCCCCCTGAAGAAATCTGGTCAAGAAAGCCCCATGTAGAGTCACCATCAGCCATATTTGACTGAAAGGACAATAAATATAAATGTGGTAGTCTATTAACCTGAGCTGTCCTGGTCGTATAAGGCAACTTATCCAAAAACAGTTCCATGCTTACCGTCTAGCTGCCTGTTCAATTGTTTCTCCTGGTTGCACCTTCCCTCCAAATCCATTCCAGCGACCAGCCCCAAAGCCACGTTTCTTCATACCCAGCAGGACTCGCTGTGGCTGCACCACCAGCACCAAAGTGAATAACTTGGTTGTTAACATGCTGCACCCTGTCCAAAGGGAAGGACCCCCACAGTTGGTCACACATTCAGGACTGCTAGAACATTTAGAGCACAGAAGAGGAAAGGCTGGATGGCAATTATGGGGGCCACCACTCTTCAGGCATTCATCCAGCCATTTTCTTTTAAATTTCACAGATCTTAGATGTGTTAGTCACAAATAATGTAGTTATCTGGAAGAAGTGACTTGTCTTGGTAGCAAAATCATAATGGTGTCACATTTTAAAAATGCAGTTGGCCCTCCTCATTTGCAGTTTTGACTGTCAGATTTGATTATGTATGAGCTTCTTCAACCCCTGCCCTCCCAATCTCAGACACTTCTTTTCCAGGGGAACCATCCCTCTCCATAGCTCTGATCAGGCCATGCAGCCCTTTAAAAACTTTCCTCTGGTCTTCTTCCTCCTCCTCTTCTACCAGCTGCTGCCTGGCCAGCTAAGGACTGCTCACAGCCTGATTTCCCAGCACCACAAACCCTCTTCCAAAGGCCCCCCCCATGCACCCAAGGAAGGAGATGGGTGGGAGAGAGGAAATATAAGGCTACCATGCCAAGCTGCCCCCCTTCCCTTCCCTTCTCTTCCTCTGACCTGGTTTGGATCCTGAGTGCCCGCTGTTCTCGCCATGCCTTGGCCCGCTTCCCACAGAGACCCACACCTTTTGATGTTTGCAACTTTCCCACTTTTGTAAGGGTCCTGAGCCCCTAACCCTGGCAAACGTAGAGGGCCAACCGTAAAGTGACGAGTGGGGCATGAAGCCACTCTACTGGGAGAAAGAATAACATTTTCTACTTAGTTTCCAAAGTGACTGTTAAAAGGCATTTCTGTAAGCATTCACACCCACGGAATAAAGGCCATTTCTGCACCAGACTGTTATAGAGCTATTATTCCACTTTCAACTTCCTTGAGAATCCTGGGGTTTGCAGTTTAGGGAGGGGCCTCAAAGGATTCCCCTTGAAGCCCCAGGATTCCCGAGGATGTTGAAAGTGGAATAATAGCGCTATAACAGTCCAGTGCAGAAATGGCCATAGGTAGACTTTCCGTGGGGTGACTGCGACCGTCCCTTGCAGCCAAACAACGACGGTATGAGGCGACCAGTAGTCGCAAATAGAATATACCTATTGAAACAATTGCTAAATGACGAGTCAACAGTAACGTCAATCGTATTAATTCAGTAGGTCGACTGTATTGGGGATGACCAAAGGGAGTCAGATGAAGGAATCTTCCCCAAGAACAGCATGTCTGATTTGGCAAGTTTTCTTTTCTTTTTAAATTTTTATTATTGCTCATAAATAAATAAAATTGCGACCCTCTTTTACATTGTAAGTTCCCATTGCTATACACGTTTCATCATTTTTTTTTATTTATTTGTATCCCGCCTCTCCATATGGATCGAGGCGGCGAACAACTTACAAATAGCATGTATTTCAAAACATTTCTATACATGCCCCCAACAAGCTGGGTACTCATTTTACCATATATTTCCATCCGTTATCTCATATACTTGGTATAATTTCGTGTCTTGAGCAATAATAAAGCTTCTAGACATGATTTGGCAAGAGTTTTCTTTCTTTTTTTTAAATTTTTATTATTGTTCATAAAATAAATACAATTGCGATCCTCTTTTACATTGTAAGTTCCCATTGCTATACAAGTTTCATCATCAATATTCCTTTATATTTCCATCCGTTATCTCATGTACTTGGTATAATTTCATGCCTTGAGCAATAATAAAGCCTCTAGACGTGTTTTGGGAAGAGTTTTCGTGCCCAGAAGCCTGGCCCACCGGATAAAGAGGCCAAACGCCCCCCCTGCCAAGGAAACTTAGAATCATAGAAATTCAGAGTTGGAAGAGACCCCAGGGGCCATCCAGTCCAACCCCCTGCTATGCAGGAACATCCTCAAAGCACTCCCTTGGACAGATGGCCATCCAGCCTCTGCTTAAAAACCTCCAAGGAAGGAGACTCCACTACACTCCATGGAGGCAGCAGATTCCACTGCCGGACAGCCCTGACTGTCAGGAAGTTCTTCCTGGGGTTCAGGTGGAATCTCCTTTCCTGCAGCTTGAATCCATTGCTCCTTGTCCTGGTCTCTGGAGCAGCAGAAAACAAGCCCACTCCTTCCTCTACATGGCATCCCTTCAAATATTTAAACATGGCTCTCATGTCCCCTCTTAAGGTTCAGGTGGAATCTCCTTTCCTGCAGCTTGAATCCATTGCTCCTTGTCCTGGTCTCTGGAGCAGCAGAAAACAAGCCCTCTCCTTCCTCTACGTGGCATCCCTTCAAATATTTAAACATGGCTATCGTGTCCCCTCTTAGCCTTCTCTTCTGCAGACTAAACATACCCAGCTCTCTAACTTCACCGAACTCTCCTCCCTCCTCTCAGCGTAAACCCTTACCTTTGAGTTCCCACCAACCGGAGAGGACTCTCCCGAGCTCTCGCCTGGCAAGGGCGGGAAACAACCACCGGCGGCCGAAGGAGGAGCTGGGTTCAGGACAGGCGTGGTCCTCCGGAAGGCGGCGCCTCGAAAATTTACGAGGAGGCGCCGGCCTAAAATCCCAGCATCGTCTAACCTGCCTCTTTGGCGCCTCAGGTGCTGCTTTATTGTGCGCAGGAACGGGAAGAGCGGAGCGGTGTTTCTCACCGGAAGCTTTTGCGGACGGACAACTGTGTGCCGCAGTGAAGAGCGTCCCCCTCTCTAGGGAGCCGCTCGGCTGGCCAGGCCATGAGCCGGTGAGTGGGAGCGTTGAGGGAGGCGGCTCTTCGCCCTGGCGGAGCGAGGGTCCCACGGGAGGGTTTGTCCCGGGCGGGCTTGCCAGCAAACCTCCTTCGCTTCCGAAGGGAGGCGTCGCCATCCTGCCAGGGGTCGCGCGAAATGGGGCCGGCGCTGCTCCGACACAGTGGGGCCTTCGCAGGCGTTCCCCTTCAGAAACACTGTCCTCCCTCCCCCTTCGCTGGGGTGGGGGGCGCAGGGCCCCCGTGGAAGTGGAAGGACCGTGAGGGACCCCGGGCCCTCCCCAACCATGTCTGACACACACAGAAGTCTGATCACCACATTCAGCCCACCGTGGATTCCTTTGGGGCACCGGGTTCCTTCCCAAGGCAGAATAGGGGGGCTGGGGGGGCTCACTGGGACCTCCCTGCTGCCCCACACCGTCTCTAATAGGGCCTTACAAGCCTCGTTTGCAGTTCCTCAGTCTCAGGAGGCTTCCAGTCTCTATTAAAAACAGCACAGGGAGGCAGCAGAGGTGACAGCAAATAATCCGTGAATAATCAAATCCGCAAAAGTGAAACCCGCAAATGTGGAGCGTTGACTGTAATACAAAACAATCAAACGCTAAGGAATACTAAGATACAAAGGCTGCCTGCAATCTATCTTGCGCCCACTTCCTTGGGCGGACGCCAGACTGAATACCATGCGCCCTGTGCTCAGAAGCGGAGCAGTCATTTAAGCAGGTGTTCAGCTATTAACGGGTTGGAGTGGAAGGATGTGTAAGAGTTGTGTTCTCTTTAAATATGTGCTCAATATGTTTTTAATTGTTTTCCACTTATGTTTTAATTGGATTGATTGTTTAATGCTTTTTAAACTGTTTTGGTAGTTCTGTTTTAACTTTTATTGTAAGCTTATTAGGTCCTACGTTTGGAAAAAGGTGACATATAAATCAAATAATGAAATAATAACTAAATAATTTGCATTCTTTTTCTACAGGTATTGGAGGGTGCCATATCCTTTCCTGCAGTGCCAAAGGATCCACACTGCAACACAGTATCTGAAAAGCAAAACAAGAGCAGAACATCTTTGGCTAGAGCGGCATTTCAAAGATCCATACGTGAAGAAAGCCAAACAGCAGAGCTATCGTTGCCGGAGTGCCTTCAAACTGCTGGAAATAGATGACAAATACAGCATCCTTCATCCCGGGCTGCATGTGATAGACTGCGGCACAGCCCCAGGTGCTTGGGCTCAGGTTGCTGTCCAGAGAGTCAATGCTGCGGGCTCTGGTGAGTGCATCTAGACCAACCTTGCTCACACTGGTGCCTTCCAATATCTCAAGAGGGCAGTTCTCATTGTGTCACGGTGGGATTGTGGGAATTGGAATCCCATACATTTGCAAGGCTTCAGAGCAAGGAAATTTTGATTTAGAAGGTCACTGGATTTATCAGCAGTGTATATGCCAGCAGTTATAGTTGTTGATGGATGGATATGTGACAGAGCTCTGCATATCCGACTTTAAAAATACCAGTATGAATTAAAGACTAGCAAGTGAGCAGGATTCTTCACATAGGGCAGTAGGGCAGCAAAGCTAGAGTAGAATGTGATGTTAACTTTGCTTGCCTGGTTCTCTTTTCCTTCTTTGTAAACTCCTTGAGAACAGAGATCCTTTTTCACTTTTGAAACACTTTAAACACCAAGTACAGTCATGGTAGTCTATTTGTCTATTTATACCCACCTGTTTCTAGCTAAAAAGATAATCAAAGAGAATGCTGTTAAAGCAAACATGGCATTTGACTGTGAAGGATCTTTTGTTAAAAAAGAATTGTCTTAACATTGCCTCCAGATACTTCATTTCCATATTGGGGAGTTTTCCCTCTGGAATATGATGGCAATAGCCATCTGAGGGGAGCTCGATTTAATTCATTAACGTCAGGCAAAAGTGCACCGACAGCAGAAAACATTGTCGCCTGTTGGCTGGATTCAGAGCAGCTTGACAACAGGACAAGACAGTGATCGATGAAGATGATTTCTGAAATATTGATCTGTACAGAGAGCCGTGCTTTTAAAACAGCTTGCTCCCCAAGTGCTAAAAATAACATTTATAGGGCTGGAGTGAATTAAAATTCTGGGCAAGGATAGACCTGACAGCATTTTGTCAGCATCTTTGTAGGAGGGCTGCGGATTGTGACTGCAAGAAAGCTTCCAAGGCACATTGAAGGAAGAATGGAGAAAGGCTTTCTTGCAAAGCTGGGTGCAGGTTGTAGCTTCTTCCAGTGGCATCCAACAGCATAGATGCATATTCAACATGAGTGGAATTGAGATTTTCTGCCCCCTCCCTTTCCTCCTGCTTCCGAAAGTTTCCCAACCTGTCAGAGGAAGTTTGGGAGGTTCACAGTGGGTCCCCAGTTCTGAGAGAGGTGGCAGGATCCAGTGGAATATACCGCTGCATCTTGGCCATCAGGAATAGCAGAAAGTATCCCGTTCAAAGGGGGCACTAGATAATCCTGCAAGCAAGAAAATAATCCACACAAATCTTCTGGCAAGGGCAAAAAGGGGGCTGTTGTAGTCTCCCTAGGCTAGAAGGAAATTCCAGAATCCAGATCTCCATAGTTCAGAATACAGTCGGCCCTCCACATTTACCAGTTTAGCTTTCATGTATTTGATTATTTGAGAATTTCTCCAACTCCTGCCCACCCATGCAGTCCTTTAAAAAATCTGGTCATTTTCCTCCTCCACCAGTTGCTGCCTGGCTGGCTAAAGGTAGCTTGCAGCCCAATTTCTCAGCACCACAAACTCACTCCTCATTCCCCCCAACACCCAAAGAAGGAAATGGGCAAGAGAGAGGAAGTATAGGGCCACTGTATAGACCAGCCCCTTTCCCTCTCCTTTCTCTGACCTGATTTGGACCCTGGGTGCCCACTTTCCCTGCCATGCTCCAGTCCCCTTCCCAGACAGAAAACACACACACACACACACACTTTGATATTTATGGTTTTTCCACTTTTGCAGGGATCCTGTGCCCTTAACCCTGGCAAAAGTGGAGGGCTGACTGTAGTTGCCTATTTTATACCTACCAAATTAAACTTCTGTTATCTGAATATGTATTAAGCTTATATTAAATAATTACTTCTACTAAAAAGTCTTAAATTGAATATTCCTCATTGATGATTTGATTTAGGATGTGTGTGTGTCTGTCTTCAAGTCACCGATTTGATGGTGACTCCATTAATTTCGTGTGGTTTTTCTAGGCAAGGAATACTCAGAGTTGGGTTTGCCAGTTCCTGCCTTTGAAATATAACTTGCAGCATTGGTATGTTAGGTAGGCCAAGCTCAGAAGGAGGGACAGGGTTGTCTCACATGACCTCTTTTCTTCCTAGATCCAGATGCACCTCTTGGTTTTGTCCTTGGAGTTGACCTCCTTCACATTTCCCCCCTGGAGGGAGCTGTCTTTTTACCTCACTCTGATGTCACAGATCTGAGCACTTGGAAGAAAATCCAGGAGGTGCTCCCCAAAGGGAAGGTGGATGTCATCCTGAGTGACATGGCGCCTAATGCTACCGGGATCCGAGAACTTGATCATGAGAAGTTAGTCCGGCTCTGCTTCTCCCTGCTGGATCTTGCCCCGCACATTTTGCAGCCTGGAGGGACCATGCTGTGTAAGTTCTGGGACTGTAAGGAGAGTCGTTTCCTCCAGAAGAGACTGATGCAAGACTTCCGGGAAGTGAGAAATGTTAAACCTCAAGCCAGCAGGAAAGAATCAGCTGAGCTGTATTACTTGGCTAAAGTGTACAAATCAAGAACGTAACACACAGCATAAGAAGGGTGGATATCCTTAGGAATGTTTTCTGTTTTCACATTGAAGAGTTGGTGTCTTGTAAGATGGGCCAAAAGATTGTTTTGGAGAGAAAGTCAGCACACTAAAGTAGGCTAGAGGTTTCATTTGTCAGCTATTGGAGTAGATCAAGAGAAGAGGTGGGCAAAGTATGGGCTGTATGTGGCCCTTGGGGTCAGTTTCCCCCCGCAAAATATCCTCTAGGGTTTTGGGGACATTTTCTCCAGTTAGGCTTGGGAAAGCATTTTTTTAAAAAGAAACCGCTGCTTTCTGCTTTTTAAGAAGTGACTTCAGCTCAGTTCCTGTTCTTTGGAAAAAAAAAGGCCCAGTAGGGCCTAAAATTAGTTGTATATTGTATTTGCATGTAATTTTTCAATCTCTGGATGCAGCAAGGTGATTGTATAAACCAATAATAAAATGCAAGCCATGATCTTGATTTGTGCAGTAATGGAATCTGTACAATATTGATATAAAAAATGTGTTGAGAGAGTATTTTTTATTATTATTATTATTATTATTTTTTGGTGACCAACTTATGGGCCACACTATCATTTTTCTCCTCTTTCCATCAAACACTGGATGCATGGTAGGTGCTGGAATATTTTATTTATTAGCAGCACTGTGATGATACCCTTCCTCCATGAACTCGAAGTAGTGCAAAAAGAAATGGCTCCCCTCTGGCTCCTCTTTGTCCTCACAACAACCCTGTGAGGTGGGGCAAGGTAAGAAGTCAGCACACCAAAGTAGGCTAGAGGTTTCATTTGTCAGCTATTGGTCTGACTAGCCCTTCTTCTATAGACTCTTTGGCCATTTCCGCCCTGTACTGTTGTAGTGCTATTATTCCACTTTCAACGTCCTGTAGAATTCTGGGGTTTGTAGTTTCCTGAGGCCAAAAAGTTCTCCGGCTGAGAATTCTCAATGCCCCTCCCTAAACTGCAAACCCCAGGAGTTGACAGGATGCTGAAAGTGGAATGATAGTACTATAACAGTGTAGTGTGGATAACTCCATGGTTCTTTGATGACGCTTCTCACATATTGTTGAAAAAGCAAAGGGGGGGGGAAGAATCTAGCAGCACCGTTAAGAGTCACTGATTTATATTTCGGCATGAGCTTTTGTGGATATTGCTCCCCTTTCTTAAATGCAACGACATGGGTGATTTTAAAGCCTCATAATAAAAAGGAGGAGTGGGGGTGGAGGAGAAATGAAAAGAAACCTCCAAGACTTGCTGGTTTTTATTTTAGCAGGAGCTTCCGTACATATAAATCCAAACTCGCAGGTTATGAAGGATGTTGGTACCGTTCGGGGAATGGGGTTGGATGCAACGGGGTGGAGAAAGATGCAACTCCTAATGCATGCCCTAGATCTCCCAAGGACCGTGTGAGATGATGCAGGGCTTTAAGCTGGGTGTGGTTGGTGGTGTAGATGACTTTGCCATTCCTGCAAGTAAGGCCATTTCCACCCTAACAGTTATAGTGCTATTATCCCACTTTGAACATCCTGTGGAATTCTAGGGTTTGCAGTTTAGGGAGGGGTATTTAGCATTCTGAGCCAGAGAGCCCTTTGGTCTCAGTAAACTACAAATCCCAGAATTCCACAGGAGCTTGAAAGAGGAATAATAGCACTATAGCAGGATGGTGCAGAAATAGCCTTAAGAACTGGTATACAAACATTTCTAAGAATAAGACAGACAGCAGCCATCAAATCAAGAGCACTAATGAAATCAGTGAGGGGATGCCCGCCTATTCCTAACATTACGGCGCTCCGCAGAGTGCGCGGCATACTCGATGCATTACGGCCGCGGGCGGGGAGAAAGCGGGGAGCGCGCGCGCCTCGCCCCGCCCAACCGCCGAACTGGAAGAAGAAGAAGGGCCGCGGGAGCCCGGCCAGCTCTCGCGGGAACAGGGCGGGAACTCTCGCGATATCTCGGCCGAGGAGGGAGATCCAAGCAGGAGAAGGAGCCCGAGCGAGCGAGGGGCGGAACGCCATGGCTGGCTGGGGAGGGTGAGTTGCCGAGCGCCGAGCCGTGGGCACGTGACTCCCCACCCGGCTCGCGCGTTTGCGCGTGCGCGTGGGTCGGGGTGGGGGCGGCAGCGGGGTCTGAGGGAGGGTTGGTCTCAGTTTCTCCTGCGCCCCTTTCTGCGGCTTCCCCCCGTTTTCTGCTTAGGGGGGCGATGAGGAGAAGCCCCCACCCCTTGCTTTTACCTCTGAGGATATTATTATTATTATTATTCGTACATTGAATGTATTTCCCTCAGGACACCCCTGTCCTGAGTCCTCTTGAGCATGTCAAGAGTGCTTTTCTTTCTTTCCCTCCTTTATTCCTGGTGAGAGAAGTTTCTATCCCCCTCCCCCCGGTTCAAGGGCTCCTTATAGGGCCCTTAAATCTGGAAATTGCTTATAAATCCCCTCAGTTTGAGTTACCAGAGGTAGTTCTGTTTTTTTTTTTAATTTGTTATTAAATATCAAAGAGGCAAAAACAGAGCATAACATACAAGAAAACAATAAACAAACCAAGCACGTAAAAAAAAAAAAAAGAATAACATTCTAAATTAAACTATCTAAAACTTTTTTTAAAAAATTCTTTCTCCAACCTGTTGGCCAGAGAAAGGAGGGCCCTTCCTTCACCAGGGGGGGCAGTTTGGCCCCCCAACTTCCTTGCGAAACCCAGTCGCCAAAGCCAAACCTCCATTGCCAAAATTGAGCAGCGCTGAGGTAAAAGTGTCGCGAGCAGGGAGACACCCAAGTTACATTTTTTTTGAGGGGGGGAGGGATGTGTGTGGCTAGAAGTTGGAGGCAGGGGCAAGGAGAAAGTGCCGAGGGGCCCCTCCGCCCCGAAAGCTATTTTGTTTAAAAAATATTTTCAAATTTTAGTAGCAAAATGGAAAGCCTGGGTGTCAAAGCTCGTGCTCTCTCTTAACAGAAAGGATTTTAAACTCTGTTGGTCTTCCGTAGGTTCAGTTGTCTTCTTCCCTTGTCCCTAGAAAGCCAAAATTGAGGCAACGGGGCTCAATTTTGCCAAAATTGAGGCAACAGCACTGTTTGGGGCTGACTTGGGCCGTTTCCGCACTAGCCTGTTATAGCGCTACGATTCCACTTTCAACCTCCTCTGGAATCCTGGGGTTTGCAGTTTCGGGAGGCGGGTCGAAACTGCAAACCCCAGGATTCCAGAGGAGGTTGAAAGTGGAATCGTGGCGCTATGACAGGCTAGTGCGGAAACGGCCTTGGTCCAGAATGTGTTACCAAAGCCCCTCCCTCAACTACAAACCCCAGGGTTCCATAGGATGTTGAAAGTGGAATAATAGCACTATAACAGGCTAGTGCGGAAATGGCCAGAGTCTGGCCTCTAGGTTTAAGCCAGAATAACAAGAACAAGCCCCAAATTGGAGGCTGAAACAGGTCAGGTTGGACCCTAAATCGTTCTTGCCCCCGTTAGCCCAGAGTGATAGTAGCTTTGGGACAGAGAAGGCACCTCCTCCCTCAGTCCTTTGCTTTCTGTGCCTTTTCACTCGAAGTTCTGTTTTGGACCTCCTTCGTGGAAAGCCTGGTCCATAACGAAAACCGATCCATTTCCACTTTCTCTAATGGGGAGAGTTTGTTCTACTCTGTTTATTTCGATGCAAAGCCTTTGTCTTCATGTTTAGACTCTAGTACATATTTGTTACGCTGCTGTGCTACATTGTTGGTTTTGAATTGTTTGTTTTCATATTTAGGCTGCAGGAGGGGTTTGTTATGATAACTGTGCTACATTGTGTTAAAAAAGCTGAAGCAGAGTCATGTTGAATGAAAGAGAGGAAGCTGCTATAGCAAATCAAGGCTGTTGGGCCATTTAGGAGAATCTGCAGTTGGCCGTCCACATTTGCAGGTTTGACTTTCACAAATTTGACTACCATATTTGCTGGCATATAAGATGCCCTTGTGTATGAGACCCACCCCATTTATACACTGGCAAATGCTGTTTGCCGGGGTGTGAGACACACCGGCATATAAGACACACCCCATTTTCAAGCAGTATTTTTTTGGGGAAAAGTAAGTCTTATACGCCAGCAAATACAGTATTTGTGAGTTTCTCCAACCTCTGCCCCATCTACCACTTACAAGTGAGTAAAAGTGCCTTCCATAAGATGGCTGGGGAACCTTTGTTCTTCCAGACGTGTTAGGCAACAACTTCTGTAATTCCTTAATACTGAAGCCCTGTTCAAAAGACAATGGTGGCCAGTTCTGTCATGCCCTTCCTGTAGGATGAGAGCCAGCGTGTTGAATAATAATAATAATAATAATAATAATAATAATAATAATAATAATAATAATTTATTTGTATCCCGCCTCTCCATATGGATCGAGGCAGCGAACAACTTACAAATAGCATGTATTTCTATACATGCCCCCAACAAGCTGGGTACTTATTTTACCGACCTGCAGAAGGATGGAAGGCTGAGTCAACCTGGAGCCCGGCAGGATCGAACTTACAACCTTGTGGCTTGCAGTACTGGGAGACCAAAGCTCAAATCCTTGCTCAGCCATGGGAGTCTACTGGGTGACCCTGGGCAAGTCACATTCTCCCAGCCTCAGAGGAAAGCAGTGGCAAACCCCCTCTGAACAAATCTTGCCAAGAAAACCCCATGATAGGGTTGCCGTAAGTCGGAAATGACGTGAAGGCACAAAACAACAACAAAGACCAAGACGCAAGGCAATGGCTTCTCTTGTGTGTGTATCTTTCTCTCCACCATGCCCCACATTAATGTACTGCCTTTCTTCCAGTGAGGTCAAGATACTGTAGACGGTTCTCATCTCAAGTTTCTGTTGACAACTCTGGCCATTTCCTCACTACATTGTTATAGTGCTATTATTCCACTTTCAACATCCTGTGGAATCTGGGGATTTGCAGTTTAGGGAGGGGCATTTAGAATTCTCAGCCTCGGCGGGGACTATAGCTGATATCTCCCAAGTTCTCTCCATTGCTGTGATCACCACTCTGGTTTCCATCTATATCAGAGTGGGCAATTGTGAGAGACTAGGAAGGCATATTAGCTGCCTAGGAGATCTTGGAGGGCCATACCACACACACCCATAACAACAAGATTAGATTTTTCTCCTCTCTTTGCCCCCTAGGGGCTTTGTGGGTTATTTTTGTCATGATTTTAGGCCCAGGAGAGGTTTTTTTTTCCTTCCCCAAAATAGGAAGTGACCAGAAATCTTCTGGTTTTAAAAGAAGGCCTTTCCCAGGCCCAAAGTGGCCCACGGCCCCCAAGACATGGCAGAAATACTCTCTGTGCCCCCATAAATGGCATTTTCACCCCTTTCACCCCTTATGAAGACATTTGGGAAGTGGGCCAAATATTCCGTCTCCCAGTGCTATATTGGGTGTAGCAAATCACACACCAGGAGTTTGTCTTTAGTTTTTCATTCCATATTTTATGTCTTCGCAGAAATCAGATGGCCATGGAGGAGACAGAGGGAAATACCATGGTCTTCTCTATTCTGAAATCATTCAACAACTTCATGTCACAGTCAGTGGAGCAAACATCCCATTTGACCACCCCGCAGTCTCCTCAAGGCTCTCTGCAGATGCAATACCAGCAGATGATGAAGGTGAGACCTTGGCTTGGTTCCTCTTCAGTTCTTACATTTAGCAAAATAAATCATCTTCATTGTCAGAGAGGGCTGGAACAAAACTAGTGCTGTAGTGGAGTCTGTGATCTCAGAGACTTTTTTTTTGGGTGGGTGGATGACCAAAAAAAAAAAAAAAAGCCCTATAAGGGAGGTTAGATTGAGAGATAGTGAATTTCATTGCTCAGTAGGCACTGGAGTCTAGATTTTCAAGTCACATGTCAGCGTCTGAAGGTCTACACTGCATTTGCAAAACGCTGTAGTTAGAAAACAAATTTAATTTCATTCTAAATACTTTGTAAGTGTTCAAGCATTGTAATATTAAGTATTCCTTCTGGAAAAGAATACCTGAACTGTATCTAAAGGGCCGGGTCATCAATTAAAATACATGTTATTTTCAAGACTCACAAGTGGGTTGAGATCACATTCTGGAGTCATAACTATTTCTGATTACATCAGCT
This sequence comes from Ctenosaura bakeri, assembly GCA_948474755.1. Taxonomy (NCBI): domain Eukaryota; kingdom Metazoa; phylum Chordata; class Lepidosauria; order Squamata; family Iguanidae; genus Ctenosaura; species Ctenosaura bakeri. Next base: position 446,592 of record CAOLHI010000721.1, read on the forward strand.
GAGAGATCTGTGGGCTTCTTTTGTGTATTAAAACTGTTTCCTTGTTTCTTAATAAACATTGAAAAATAATGCAAATAAGACACTCTTAAATGGATTTCTCTACTTTCATAGTCTGTTACTGATGTAATGTATCATGTGTCTTCATAGTTTTTCATATATCCATGTTTCTTCAGCCAGCTTATTAGTGGAGACTACTGTAGGCTCCTCTTTCAAATTACTTTCATTACATTTGCCAATAATGGAGGTAGCTTCCTGTGATGTGCAAATCATCTGGTATGTTTTTGCTTAAAAAAAATTGACTGCAGCTTTAAGTCTTTGGCTAAAGTATGTTAAGAGGATAACTTGGATAGAAACCAGAGGCTTTTGTTATCTGCACAAAGTGGGGAATTCTCTTCCCATTTTGTGCATTTGAAGGAATAATTTGTGTTGGTTATAAGGAAACATTGAGAGCCAGGAGCCTGCTTCAGCTTCTTTCGTTTATAACTTGGGCGAAGAAGAATCCTGTTTCCTTCAAAGAGTGTGTGTGTGTTTTCTAAATGCTTTGAGGAGAACTTTACAGGACCTCTCATCCAGAAGGCTAATCCTTTCTACAGCTGTTGATCTTCTGCAGTAGCATCAGGTGCTCTTGGTCTTCAGAATTTCCTGAGCCCTTCCTCCATGTGAAATATAGTGGGCAAAAGGGAAGGCTGAAACTTTGATCATTTCTAAAATGGCTTGAGAATTTTCACTGAAAAGCGTTGTGGGAGTACAATTTACAACAAGTCTTCCTTCCTTCTTTCCTTTCTTTCTTGGCAATGGATCAGCTGGAAGATCAGGCTGGACAGATCCACTCAGGGACCCGGCTCCTGCAGGTGGAACGGGAGAAAATGCAAATGGAGCTGAGTCACAAAAGAGCTCGAATTGAACTTGAGAAGGAGGCTAACACAAATGCGAGGAATTACGAGGTGAGTTTGCTACTGATCCTGGCTGGTTTTGTCTGGTTGTTTTGGTCTCATGGTACTCTTCTGATCTGTGCAAGAGAAAGTGTGTGAGGCTTCTCTTAGGACATGGTTGGGTTGCCTTTCTTTTGTTGAGGGTCATATTTATTCTGGGTTGTCATATTGAGAGTCATATTATTGTCGTCATCATTTATTCATATAGCACCATCAATGTACATAGTGCTTTCCAAGTAAAACAGCAACAACAAAAAAATCTAACCCTGCCAAAGGTGTAAAATATGCCTGTGGTGAGTGAGACTGAAGCCAGTGGAGTCAGAACTGAAAATGACTTGGACCACCATTTCTCTTCTTTCTTTTTGCTGCTGACCCATCTTTTTCCTTCCGTGTCTGTCTTCACACTCTTCCTTCTTTCCTTTCCATGTCTTTTGTTTTCTCAGTGGGCTTAGACAGATTACTCTTAATAACCTACTGAACTGATCTTCAGTAGAGGTTGTTTAAAGATAGGTTAAAGTCTCCATGAGGCCTTAGGGCTGGAGGTTGCCCACCTGTTTAGCAACCTCTCAGCATAATTTAGAGGGTAGCGTGTTGGACTTGAACTGGGGAGGTATAGTTTCAAATCCCTGTTCAGTTATGACTCTTTCTGGATAGCCCTAAATCGGTATCTCATAGCTTTGAAAGCTTGTGAAGTTAGAGTGGGATAATCTCAAGTGTCCCATCTCAAGACAGGATATGTGATAAATCTAGAATCTGAAGAGCCAAAATGGCAACTACTATGTCTGATGTGACTATATCATCTAGGTTTTTGCCACATATAAAAGCTTAGTGTGCATTTTGTCCTGTAAGACAGATCAGAAATTTAGAGACTTTAGTAAAGGTTTCACATAATAAAATAAGCTAGAGGTGTATCACTATTGTGGGCAAGAAAAAGAACGAGTAGCTAAGGAGGTTCCTACTTCGACTTTGAGTCAAGTGTTTTTGTGGATTATTCTGGTGTCAGTTCAACCCCAAAATCTAGCTGAGTCAGTCACAGAAACACTTAAAATCCTTATACCAAAAAAAAAGAAAAAAGAAAAAAAAAGGAGCAGCACTAATCCAACAGTGTGGTAATTACCCTGCTCAGATTCTGCATTTTGGGAGTCATGTGGATAAAGGTTTTAGGAACCTCAGGCTGCTTTGCATAATCCTTGCTTAGTATGTAAATCCGTAGCTTGTTTTGCTTTGATTAGCAGAGCAATTTGCTACACGTTTTCCAATAAGCGCTAATCAATTTGAGTTGGAAGTAAATGGAAACTGCTGGAAATACTTCTGGAATTCATAAATGGTGGTGATGGTAGTGAAGATGGAATAAAATCAGCAGAATTCAGTGTGTGTACATCTGTGTGTATTACACTGTTTCAGACTGTTACAGTTATATAACAAAAATAGTTTTGTGTCACCTTTAAAATGAACAGATTTATTTTAGCAATAGTGTTTATGGATTATAATTCACTCCCTCAAATGCATGGAAGACGGTACAGTGAGCCTGTCGTACTCTCGAGGGATTGGCTCCAGGACCCCTCATAAATCATGTGTTTCCATTCCCCCAGAAAAAATGGCAGAAGATAACAGTGATGTCTGTTGCTGTGTACCAACTAAAGCCCCAGGATCTACAGAATGTGACAGTAGTATTATTAACAATGTCCACAAACTTTCGCAGAGAGCCTTGGCATAAATGTTCTGGCAGTTAAGTAGGGCAATTAACTTATGAGAAGTAATTTTTCTAAATAGTTATTACCATTTAGCAACAATGGAACAATTAAAGCAATGAGTTCTGATTTCAAGAAAGGCTTTTGTTTGTTCTCTTGTGCTGAAGCTTAAGTAATCAGTGTTTACGGCATGTTAGGAAAGAAATCTTAAGGCATGGCTGCACTATATGAAAATACCTGTCCTCTTGGACTACACTAAAGACCTATGTGTTCTAGGAGTCTAGTGACAAACCAGAAGCCTTCTGGCAGGACATGGGCACAGCACTGCCCTTCTTGTATTTCTCAACAACTGGTATACAGACTGAAGTTGACTACAGTTTATGTTGACCCTATGAATGAAAGATCTCCAGGTCACTCTGTTATCAACAGCCCTACCGAGGTCTTGCAGACTCAGGTCTGTGATTTCCTTGACTCAGGCCATTTCTGCACTAGGTTGTTATAGTGCTGTTATTCCACTTTCAACATCCTATGGAATCCTGGGGTTTGCCATTTAGGGAGGGGACTTGAGGAGAGAAGGAATTGGAGGCTGTTGAGGCCCCTCCCTAAACTGCATACCCCAGGATTCCATAGGAAATTGAAAGTGGAATAATAGCACTATAACAGTGTAGTGTGGAAATGGTCTCAATCTGTCCACCTGTAATGCAGTCTTCCTCTTTTCCTACTGCCTTCCATCTTACCTGGCATTTTTGTCTTTTCTAACATGTCATGTCTTCTCGGGATATATCCAAACAGTTTCAGTTTAGTCATTTTCACTTCTGCAGAGAATTCAGGCATGCTTTACTCTTGTGACTCATTCATTTGTCTTTTTAACAGACCATAGATTTGTAGAATTCCACTTCAGCACCAGATTGGCTGACATGGCTTGCATTCCTGGGGAAAAGACTGGATTCATTTCAAATAATCCAAATGCATTAGATGAGGTTCTGTATCAGGAAATGTCATCTCTGTGTTGAATCTAAATCGCTTCTGGCTGATGTGTTACTTAATGTTGTGGTACATGCACTTTCCATTTACTCACAAAATCTATACTTGGAGTGGATGTGGAATGTATATATTTCTTGGAAGAGTTTATATATCACCCTTGAATGATATTGCTGAGGTTTTCTTCATTAAAAAAAAGAGAAACATGGCAAAGCAAAACATTTAAGGTATCAGTACCGGTAGACCATAATAGCTGAGAAGACAGGAGATGTTAAAGCAGCATTTAACTGTGAATAAAATGAAGCTAAGGCCAAAAACTGTGGTGGGGTGCCAACGTAGCATCAAGCATCAAACTCTTTAAAACTGTTGAAGCTTAATCAACTTTCTTCTGACCATTTTAAGGTAAAATCCACAGAAATGTGTGTCAGTTATGATTATTAGGTTGTAACTTCTTAGCCCTCCCTTTTTTTTGTTGTTGTTGATCTGTGAACAGTGAATGTGCAGCTTTGGTTGGATTAAGCATGACATGAAGAGGGATTCCTCAGTGTTCCCTTCGTGCAGTGTTATCAACTACCTGAAACTTTTTACAGTGACTTTAAAACAGACATTGTTGGTATAGGACAGAGGTGAGCAACTGTGGCAAGCCCAGAGGGCGCTTTTGTTCCCTGGGAAGCTGCATGGATCCCTGAAAAATAAAACCCCAGTGTGACAGGAAGTCCATTTCTGGTCTTTAGAAATTTTCATTTTTAAATGTTAAATAGTACTAGAAGGCCTTACAATCTATTTAGAAGGCAAAGAATTGCACCTGGAGGCTTCCTGGCACAGTAGTTCACCCTCTTTTTCCCAGAAAAAGTTGGCTTGGGGATTCTGGAGATCTTGAGGGCTCCAAAAAATGCTTGGCAGCTACATGTGTGACCCCAGTGTTGTGTTTTGCCCTCCCTGGCGTAGAAGCTACAGATGTACTTCCCATATATTCTGTTTTATTAGTAAAAAATTGTTGTTGGGAAGAATTTGTTTGGTGGTCTTCCTTGTGAGTTGTTTCTCACAAAGCTATATATCTGTGTTTTCAAAGTATCTATTGATTTTTCTCTAGCGGGAGGCTGACCGTAACCAAGAGCTCCTAAAACGTATTAAGCAGTGTCAGGAAAGAGAAGCAGAGTTAGAAAATAAGCTTCAAGAACAAACTGAAATCAACAAAACCTGTCAGAAAAACACAGAGTCCTTGAATAAGAAGTTGCAGGAGAAGGAAAATAAGTTGGCTGAAGCCAATGAGGTAAGACCAATCCAGGTTATTTTTTGATTGCATACTTTATGTAGTTTCTGAGCATGCATGAGGGTTGCTATAAACAGCTGTTAAAGTTATGACAGATAATAATATGGATGATATATTAATTCTTCTTACAGTGGTTAGATTTTCACTTCGAAAGACTTTGGAACACTTGAATGATAAAAAGTGTGGAAGGTGTTCTAGAGGGAGCATTTTTCAAAAATAATGAGAAGAATAGTTTTGCTTCAAACTTCTGTTGTTGATCATATAGCACCAAGATGGAATTGGGAGATTTTTGGAAGACCATGACAACAGGAAAGAATTACAAAACGTAATGGGTTGTTTGTGAATGGTGTGAACGTTTGAATACAATGTGGAATGTGTAGCAACTGTTTCAGGGTCTATAACTCTGGAGTAGTTCAGCTAACTGCAGTGAGGTATTTAGGGCCTAATTATTAAATTTTCTCTGGGGTGTTTCATTTAGTGGCAGTAGTATTTGGAATATAGAAGTGTTGTGTTATATAATAATTAAGGTTATAGCTTGTTGAATGTAGTCTTAGTTTTGTAATTCTCTATTTCTTACTTGTTCTTCTGCATGTTTGGTAATGGTTACAGCTAAGATTTTTTGTTGTGATCTGTCTATATTATTTTGGATACAGGCTTTGTAACATTGCACAGTAAACATCTATATGTGCTTTTGGGATAGATATAAGTCACATAATATACATGAACTTCTAGTGTTGTAAGTTCAATACAAGAGTTTATTTTGAAGAAAAGATTATATGTAGCTCTAGAATCTGCAGAGAGAGTAAGTAATTGTAAATAATACTCTCACATGAGTCAATACATGACAGAAAGCAATTTTGTTGCAAGCAGAGCCCCGTAGGATGTTTCTTTGGATCTGCACATAACATCATTCTGAGGATAGTGGCTTGTACAGCTCCCTTGAAAACTGAAATATTGTTGTCTGTTGGGAGAATTTATGCAGTCTCTATTTGAAATTCAGCTGCAGAGAAAACATTCATATGGTGTTGGTGGGGAGCAATTTGCATCTCTGTGATGGGTCCTTGTGAAGATGCAAAGTCTAACTTTGTAACTTGCAATTTGCATGCCAGCTTGAGGTTACTCACTTAATTGGTGGTGTCAGTAAGGGTGACAGATGAGAGCGCAAAGAGTTTGGCTTTGCCTTTGTTCTGAGGTGATGTCTGTAAAGATCTGATTATGAGTTAGTGGCTCTTCACTCTCATCGGCAATATTTGATCAGAGGCAGTTCATTGTCTTCGGCATCCACTTTGGCGGTCGGATGGTGTATTTGCGTATTCTCTTTCTCTCTCTCTCAGACAATCAGCGTGCTGAAAGGGAAGATATCAGAGTTGCAGTGGAACTTAATGAATCAGGAGATGCAAATGAAAAGCCATGAATCGCAGAAACAGGAGCTGACTGAACAGCTGGATGTACTACACCAGTGAGTAGGGGATTAACAACTGCCAGGAAATAAAACCTTTAGTCCTTGGCAGCTGGTGTCACTCAGGAGGGAAAAAAAAGTTTCAACAGCTTTTGATTTTTGCTGTTCAAAGGGCTGCTTTGATCACGATATGTGGCACTGAAAAACTTGATACGTGGAAAACAAAATAAAAAGTAGAAAAATGGAAATTACTTTAAAGAAAAGAAATACTCAAATTAAAGATCTTCCAAACTTCTCTCCTGCAGGGGACTGGACTATATTGATGACTCTGAGGAAGGCTAATTCAGGGAAAAGAAGTGCTTCTCATAAATTCTGTTAGAACTGGTTTAGAAAAATCTTTTGCCTTTGCAGCCTTACCCAATCTCATGTCCTCCAGATGCAAGATGGAGTTGTATGTAGTTATGTGGATATGGAGGACATCAGAGTGAGAAATTGCCTAATGGTAACTTTGACTTGCTTCAGGGACTCATGTAAATACTTCCTTATATCTCTTGTATCAGAGTATTGGATGGCTTTAGATGAGAGATGGGCAATTGTGGAGGGAAAGAAAGCCATATTAACCCACCAGGAGAATTTGGATGGAAGCATCTCCCCAAAACCCTAGTTTCCCCCCAATATCCTTGAACATCTCTATGAAGTGTAGATGGTGTTTTTGCCATAAACCATTTTAGACCCTGGAGAAACCCTTTTTAACAACATCAGGTATTGGGGGAAAAACTTGACCCTGGAGAGGCCCTTGGAGCCACAGGATCTGCCCCAGGGCAGATTTGCCTATCCCTGTCTTAGACTTTCTGTCTAATTGGGAGACACACAAATGCTCAAAAATCTGGTAGACAGAGGCCAAGGTCTAAGTACACTGTTGTAACTGTTCCATCATAAGTTTTAGTGGTATTGTGACGGTGGCAGGTTAAAGAGCTAGACGTGCAGCACCATGAGGAAAGGAAGGGCGGTTCCCTATGTTCATAAATGGTCTGGAATCATGCTTATGCCTCCAACTGTGTTTACTATGTTCCTACCTATAAAAAGAAAAAGCAGATTCTGGCTGGAACCTTGTTCTTGAACGATGCTAATGTAATTTCCTCTTCATTAGTGTACTGTGGTTGTGTCTTGGTTGTGCATTGCCCCAGAGAAATGGAAGCAGATTGATTGGCCATTGCCTTTAAAAGAAGGCTGTTGGCTCCAGCCGATTTCTTCAGTGTTGGCCTTCTTCAAGGTCCTTGCACAGTAGAAAGGATGGCTTGCAAAACCGCTTATTTCATGGAAAGGATAATTTCTCAAGCCATCCTTCTCTATAGCACTCTGCAGCCAAGGTAAAAGTGCACTATGCTAGGATATTTGGAATTATGCTGATGAAACATGCCAACAGGGTTCCAGCTGGAATCTGTCTCTCTTAGAAACATGGTAAATATAATTGTAGATATGTAGATATGTGCAAGATTCTAGTGGGGAACATTTCCATGACTTAAAATTGTGCTATGGGAAACAGTCCTGGGGATCATAAAACGCTGTCTGAATTCTGTTTTTGTTTGGTATGCAGAAGTGAATTGTCACTGATAAATGATGGGTAAAGTATATGTAAGTCGTGTACTTGTGGTTTGGAATGTGCTTCTGCAAACAGCGAACTCATATCTTATGTCCCCATCCAACAGGAAATGGCAAGAAGCCAGTCAGCAAATCCAGGCCCTACAAGCGAAGGAAGAGCTGGTGACTGAGATGGAAGAGAAAGTTAAGGTGAGAGACATATATTCTTCTCATGGTTGTCTCAGTGCTCTAGCATTGTCCCACTCAAAGTGTGGACCTTGGACTGATGCTGATCCCTGATGAACTTCCAGGAGAGAAACAAAAAACTGATGGGCCCAGACATAGTGGTAATCCCTGAGATACAATTAAAAAAAAGTTGCTAGCTCTTCACATCAAGTAGCCTGAGAAGCACAGTGGTAATAGATTTTAGGAGAACCTCAACCTCTTTCTCCAGTACTGAAAAATAAAAATAAACTCAGTAGGAAAACAGAAATTACATGAAACATTTTTCTTTTTCTACTGAATTGACTTGAATTTGTGGATGCATCTTTTAGACCCTGTGAACTTGTTTCTTGGCTAGACAGTGAAGTTAAATGTATAAGTAACTGTAGAGTTCTCAAATATGACATTTTTAAACTAGTTCTTTTCTTGTTTCATTGGCATTTTATTTTCCAGGATCTGGAACAAAAGCTTTCATTGCAAGAACAAGATGCTATAATTGTGAAGAACATGAAGACAGAGCTTGCCCAGTTTCCAAAAATGGAGTTGGAGTTGCAGCAGCTTAGAGAGGAGAATACTTACCTTAGGTTAGAAGAAGAAAATTGGCACGTTCAGTGGGAATGGTGTACATTTTGCCCTGCCCTTTTGGAGCTTCTGCATGAGCTTCCAGATTCATTTTCTGGTCTTGAATTCAAGGGTCAAATATAATTTCTCTTTATACCTGGTTTACAGTCAAATGCTTGTGCATGATTACAGTTTTAACTTGCAAGATGCATAATAGTAATGGATGGTTTGTCATCTGATACGCAGAAGACAACTAGAGTGTGAGATACCTTAAGTAGGGTGTTTTCCTTTCTTTTCTCAGGGAAATGAAAGAAAACAATGGATTGCTCAAGGAGGAGGTGGAGGGTCTCCAGAGGAAACTGGAACGTTATGAGAAGGTTCAGGCAGAACTGGTGGCCATGGAGTTGGAGAAAGAGGTGAGGCCTCTGAAATGTAACACGTGTGCAGAGAATTGGTGTTGCTCCCAACTGTGAATTATTCTCAGTTAAATATCTAATGTCAGCATACAGATTGCATCTTCACTAGCTCTCCAGACATTTTAGCCTGCTGGGCTTGGGTGCAAGAATTTGTAATGAGATAAAAATTAAAAATAACGTGACACAAGACCTCTGTGTATTGTTTAAGTTTCTGGAGCAGACTGTGATCACCATTGTGGCAGCTTTTATTTTAAGACTACCTCGAACATCTTCTGGAAATCAAAATTGCTTATTGATGGTAGCACTTGGTACACGTAGAAAGAGGAGGCTGGGATTTACACACAGATCATTGTAGTTTTTAAGTGAGGCTAAGTGCAGTATTTGATCAATACCATTGATTTCTCCATATTGCTGTAAAAATAGTTGTTATAGTACATAGTAGTGTTGTTGATGATACCACATCCAATCCACTCAATTATCTGGCTAAAAAGGAAGTTGAGCCTGGAGGCTAATTTTCTGTTAGGAAGAATGATTCATGGCAAACGCAGTTGCTGGGAGCCGGTGTGGTGTAGTGGAGTGGTTTGACTGTCAGGCCAGGAGCCTGGGAGATGAGGGTTTGAGTTCCTGTTCAGCCATGGAAACCCACTGGGTGAACTTGGGTAGGTCATGCTCTCTCAACCTATGAAGAAGGCAAGCTCTTCTGAATAAATCTCGCCAAGAAATCCCTGGGAGACAGCCATAGCAACAGCAAAGCCCAGGATTTTGTTTTATTTAGATATATTGATGAAGGTAAGATTAAATGCAGAATAACATAGAGACAAATTTTAGTAATTTCACCAAGAATTTAACCCAGCAATATACTTGGGTACAAAATGAACCATCTAAAAGGGTATGCATGTGTTCAGGATGTGGGCATCTTGTCTTTTCCCCCTATCTGTGTGCCACTACTGCCTCTTGACAGAGTTTATAGATGTTTTGTAAAATGAGCAGTCCTTGTGCTGAATAACGTCTGAGGCTCTTGGGAGGTGGGCTTAGCTTGTCCACGGAAGGTGCCTTTTGCACTTGGGAAGTACAATATAACTTGAGAAACTGCTAAACTATGGAATGGTGAGTGAAGAAGGTAGCTGTAAATTCAGATATAGCTATGTTGATTTTTGTTTGTTTGTGAAATTACTTCTCATTTTTCCCTCTTCAGAAACTTCAGAGAAGGCTGAATACTTGGGAGAAACTGGACCAGAGCACTGGTTTAGATATCAAGTAAGTGAAGGATAGCAGTGAAACTCTGAGCCACCAGTATTCCAATTTGATCACTATTGTCTAAAAGAGCCAATTATTTTTCCTATTTTCTCTCTTCTATACAATCTATGAATAGTTACATGTATAGTATCTTTGATAATTCACTGGTGTGTTGAAGAATTTGCCAGCCTGATGAACCATTAGTCCAGTTCTTAGCTTTTAACGCTTGCTTGATTTTGAAGAGAGTAGACAAGTTCATGGAAGATAAGGCTGTGTGCCACTTCATGTTTCCCTTTAACCTATAGGTTTGATAACAATGGGGGATTACTAAAATTTAGAGTAGTTATAATGTATGTGATCTTACATTATAGACTCTTGAGTTTACTGTAGAGCAGATAGTCCTTGGAATTCATGCAGACTCATTTCTTCTGTGTGTTAGGGAGCATTCTTCAGCAGGAAGACCTGGATGTTATCAAAATATGCTCTTTGGTTACTTAGTGGTGTGCACAGGGATTGCTTGGAGTAACTGCCTGCCACATTAAGTGTTTTAGCATTACGTATAGTGGAATTTTGGGAACTGATTCTTTGAGTCCCTGAAGTTCTGTCTACCAAACTTCCCTGTGATGGGGAGAAGCAAAGAACGAGGCAAGCTTTTGTTTTTCTCATGCTGTTAATGTTTAATGAAGTCATTTCACAGTACAAGTAAATAGGACTGAGGGATTTCTTTTTGCTATGGACAAATAACCTCTTCATTTAAAACTGGATTAGTTGAATAAAAAGTTGGTGAGTATTCTGATTATAGCATAGCATCACTACTAAGGTATATTTCTTCAAGCAGGAGTGGAAGTTGTTTTCAAGGAAAAAATGCATTGGGTGGATGGAGATAATTAAAAATCCTGTCTTCTAAGGCGAATTGGAAAAAAAAAAACCCCTTTCAGTTCTTAGAAGGAAGGAATGGTAGGGAGTTTGATGCTTAAAGAGGGCTTCTGATAAATGAGCAGAAGTTGTTTCAGTCAGGTATACCAAGATATAACAGAATGGCTTATGCATGTGGGCAAACTTTAGCTGATGAAGAAGACAGGATAAAGTGGGTGCTGCCCAGTCTAACCTTTTTACAGCTGGACTTCACTTTTATGGGCCAGTTTTTTCTGGGGTTTTTATAAGCCAGAGGTTAAAGTATTCATTGTCTCCTTGAGCACTCACCTTGTCCTGACTTCTGTCCCTGTTGGTTCCAGATTTGGTGGTGGCCCAATCTTAGTCCTAGTCTTCTGTCTGTTTAGTGTGTAGTTCTGGATGCTGTCCAAATAACTATGGACAGTGTCAGCTGGAATGGTGTCTTACGATCTTTAATTATGGAGAAAAAAATATAATTTCTACTCTTTCAGGAAATCTGTGTGCATAATAACATATTGCTTCAAAGTACTTTAAAATGTCATCCCATAAGTTATAAGATTCTGAGAGTTAGATGTGCTGCTCATAGTTTGAGAAGATCAGGTCCTAAGACTAATCAATATTTTGGTACACATTTGGTTCTGATTTCTAGACATTGTCACTTGTGTGTTGTTTTCAATGTTTTGAGATTAAGAAAAAGATGTTTTGAAATCTTCTTAACATGTGGTTGAGTCTGAAGGAAGATGCTTTGGGAGGGCTTTGAAAGGCTTTTTCACCTTACAGCACCGACTAGTTTTCATTAGTGTTGTGTAGCCAGTTTTAGGTTGCCCTCTTGTAAAATTCAGTTGTGCTAAATACATTCATGGCACAACCCCCTGTTAAAAATTTTAAAGGTAGCTCATGGATATGGAAATAAGTCATTATCCACTAGATGGCACACTTCTTCTGAATGGATTATGAAAACTAGATGGATCTCAGGAGAAGTTACTTTTCTGTTGCTAATGGAGTTGAAATTTTATTACCTGTCTTTTATTGCTGTATGTCACTAGTCCTGATGTGCCCAATAAGGGGAATGGCCTCTGCCTGCCTTGAAATCCCTCTATATCATCTTAAATTGACAACATCTCAGACAAAATGTATGCTAGTGCCTCTAATGTCACCACCACTTGGCTGATGAAGGAGCCAGTGAAGCTTTGAAAGCTTGCGTAATGTATTTTATGCTTTGGAGTTGGCCTAATAAAGATATTGCTGCTTGTGGATTTGGGGTTTTCTTGTACTTTGCTGCCCGGCCAACACAGCTACCCCAAATATATTTTTGCTAGGAGATCTATTGCTGTTCTTTTGGTACTTTGATGGTATTCATGTACTAAAATACATTACGGGAGAGTAAGGTAGGTAGAAGGTAAGCATTGTAATGTTCTGTGACAAATAGCCGGAGGAAAAAGCAGATATCTACAGATGGCTACCTTTGCTTCTGTGCAGGAAATTGTGGATTCCCTCCTTCAGTGGGCTTTGGGAATTGGTTCTTGCCTTAACCTTAGTAAGGAACTTGAATTGTGTCTTAAAAGGCTTTCATTGCCATTGTGCACTGACTTTCATTGAGTAAACCTGCCTCTCTGCTGTGAGGAGAAATCTTTGTGGTTTATCAAAGCTGTGCTATGCCAAGTAGGATAAACCTCCCTAGTTAAATTGTGCAGTGTTTTAATAGAATATTATGGTCGGTTTGGAACTGAGTGTTATATACTGGTAGTGTTTGAAAGTTTGGATCAAAACCATGAAGCTTATGTTAACACAAACCTGGCTTTGGGTTTTGTGCCAGGAGTTTATATTTGAAAGATACTAATGAAGGATGAAGGAAATCCAATGAAATACTGACTAAATTGTTTTTCTGATGACAGTCATCTTCAGAAGAATATGTGGACCAGCTCCATGTATGTACTTAATGTCTTATTAAAAGGAAATTTGGTTTGTAGTTTAAGGTGAAGTGGTGAGTTTTTGCGTTTTTCTTCTCCTGTAAAAACAAAAAAAGCTCTCAGTCTCTAGAAGGAACAGGATTTCAGGCCATTACTTAGGGAATGCTTCTGATTTCCATGCAGATTGCCAATTCCATGCACTGGACACTAAACAGACGATGATGATGATGATGATGATGATGACGATGACTAATTTTGCCTAGAGCTAAAGCTGCTAACTAACATTTTTCTCCCTTTGTGTGTTCTGACTGCTGGGTGACAGAGCTTCAAGAACAGGGTCCTGATGTGGCTGAGACCAGTTAAGAAAAGCAACTAATAGATTTGGTTCATGTTTCTTTCTGAAATGAACTACAACTAACAGCTTCTGAACAGGATGTGTAGTGTAATGAATGGGAATGTTTGCCAAAATGGAACTGCACATTCTGTTTGATAAGAAGCCATTGCTGCAGTTAGCCCTACATTATCTTCTCTTAAGTTAATAATCTAGTGGTGTAAAATCATGGACAAGATTTGACAACTAGACAACACAATGTGGCAACCTTGCTGAAGGTGAGCAAATCTGGATCTGCTCAAAGCTTGGATGGAAGACTACTTGGGAACTCCACCTATATGGCTCCATTGCAGAAGAGAGGCAGAGATACACATGTGACAAATAATGAAAGAATGATGTGGCATCATAATGGATTTCCTTGCCCTATGAGTACCCATTAGTAAATGGGTGTGCAGCATAGGAACTTGTACTACTCATGTTAGATGTTTTTTCATTATTTAGATGTTTCTAGAGGTGGAATGAGGCACATAGTCTCTGTTCAGCCTCAGCCATTTGATAGCTGGAAATGAGAGAGAGAAGCTTGCTAACTGAGCTTAATCACACAGAGCTTTCCCTGGGGGTTGTTTATCTTGCTCCTTTTGCTATCAAATGAAAGGGAACACAAAGCCACCCTCCATTGTGTGAGGAAGTCTGATTATCATCTTTCTTATAGCAGAGTAGGTGCAGCATTCTGGGGACTCAAGACCGTGGTGCCTCTGAGTTGAGGCTGATAAGAATCTTTCTTTTCTTGAAAAGAAGGACGGAGGAGAAGAAACGTGTCTTTTTGTGAATGACCCTTAATAAAGCATAGAGGCTGCTGCTAAAATGAAATTCATTCTTTACCACTATAGTTCCCTTAGTTTTCGTCTGCAGAGATAAGGATCACAGTGGCTACTACTGAAATTATAATCACATTTCCATTTGTACTACTTGGGCTTAACAATATATGTTAGAAAAGGCCGCTGATGCATTCTCCTTTACAGCCCACCTGCCAGTGGTTCTGATATGTTCAAAGCTGAGCAAAGAGAGAGAGGGCTGGGTTGAATAGGAATGGCCTAGCTGGTCTAGTGTTGCCTCAAGTGCGAAATACAATCTGTGGCATGTCCTGTATTGGCAAAATTATCAAGGGACACTAGTATTATCACCCCGCATTGTGCTTCTGGAAACCAGTTACTTGAGAACATAGCTTGGAGGATCCTCTTAGTCTGTGTCAGGTTTCTTGGATGCTCATTTGACCGCTGTGGGAATAGAGTGCTGGACTATGCAAACCTTTGGTTTTATCCTTTTCATTCTCTCTGCTTCAGAGAAAGGCAAAGGCAAACCTCTGAAGAAGTCTTGCCAAGAAAACTCCGTGATAGGGTTTGTAGTACCGTGAAAGAGTTTGCCTTAGGGTTTCCATAAGCCGTAAGTGACTTGAAGGCACATAGTAGCTACAGCGACATGATGAAGGCTTTGTTTTTCAGAGGGAATGCAACTTTTTGCTTTCAAAAGCAATAGGAAAAAGTGGTGAGTTCCAAAATAGGATAATATTTATGGTTCTGGTACATTTTCGGCTGTTAGCTATGATTTATAAGCAGTAAAAAGAATGTAACTTCATGGTGGTTGTTCACAAGCTTCCTTATGTAAAACAAGCTGTCACGTCACAGTGGGGATTTTCTGAATATAGAAGAGGAAAATAAATATTAAAGAGGAACACAGCTGTTCTCTGCTTTTGTCACTTTGCTGCTTGTCACTGCTGAAACTACCCATGGAATAAAGATTGGCCTTTCCTTTTTCATGATTTTAGATATGAGTTAAATCTGATTTTGTGAAAAAATGTAGAGACCAGCTTATTCATGAGTCTTAAGGTAGGTGAGGTAACACTTAGAAAATTGAGGAAGCTTGTAGATAGGTGTGAAGGAGAAGTGTTTGAATAATTGTGATATTGTGCTCTCAATATCTGTCATGGACAATTAATTCCCAGCTTATTCTATTGCTTGCTATTGGGGACAGTGCTGAGCAAGACCCATCATTTATATAGTTTGACATGCTATAACCATTGAAGTATGGCCTACTCTACCTTTCCTGTCATTTCATGTAATGCCCTCCTTCTCTTACTCTCTAGTGATCTGAAATGTAGTAGCCTGTATATGTATGCAAGCACGTAAAGCTTCTTCAATTTCATGTTCTGGGAAACTGATTCTCATCAAACTAGCAGTAGGTCTCTAGGATCTTACCTGTATGTGCTTCTTATCATCTGGTGCTTCATTCTTTTATTTGGAGATGCCAGTGACTACATGCATCTTAAAAAGTGTGCTACCCTTTTAAGTTACCCTCAATCAACACTTTAAGATGAGTCATATTGGAGATAAGAGGGTGAATCTGAGATAGAGGACTTTGTTTAGGGCCCCTTTTTAAGGTCTAGCAGAGGTGAGATTTGAAAAAGAGACTTCCTGGCTTCCAGTTCACACTCTTAGTCACCCTCTTATATTCACCTCTACTGTTGCCTTTGAGGAACTGCAAGAAAAGTAAGTTAATAGTAAGATATTGGAATGAGTCACTACTGTGGCGTGGTGACATTGCAGTGATGGGAGCTCCATTCTGTGTTGGTTAAAAATTCAGTGCACATGATGAGCCTCTGTTGTTATGCTAGGTGTCCTAACCTGAAATCAAATGTTTCTTAAGTTTCCCTGTCTTTGTGTGCACGCGTGCGTGCGCATTGACTGGAACACTGCATGGATCCATTCCCACAACTTCTAATCGTTATTAATCGTTCTAGCAAAGTGAAACGTCCACATGCAATAGCAGTATTTCTGTGAATTTAACAGCTGCTGGAGATACACAGCCATGAAGGTCATCGTGTTCATGCTGTTTGCAACAGCCAGTGTAATCGTGCTCCAAGTCTAGCAAGGAAGATAATATGCTTTTGTATTTCATTTCCAGCAAGTGGAAAAGGCTATAGTACAAGTAGCTGTTCCTTCGTTAAGTGTGAGGTGATGCTTTAAAAATGTAAATAGCTGAACTTGAGTACTTAGTGTGCTGTAAAGAGAAGATGCTTCCAGCATGCACATATCTCCTCCTCCCGCCTTCCCTTTCATACAAAACCACTTCTGGGCAAACAGTCATGCCTAATGTAACTACAGTGAAATTATCATTTATATAGCATAGCGTAATCGGCAAGAGGATGGAGTGCTGCTGTCGAAAGACTCAAAATGTTCACATCTTATTTTTATTCAATCTGTCTCTTCCTGACATTTCTACAAACAGAATAGCTGCCAAATTCTCAAGTCATTTATAATTTTAACTTTTTCTATTTCTGTTTAATTGTCCTTCATTTCACTTCTAAACTCTGTGCATGTCATCCTTTGGTGCTGAGAACCTGACTGGAATTTACTAGGATTTAAGAGCTCTGTTCTGTATTTCAGCTGATATTGAGAGGGTGCTGAAGCTAGTATATCTGTTTGTTTTAAAAATTTATAAACAGTACAAACAATCAAACACTTGATATTTTAAAGAGTAACGAAATAAATATCAGTACAACACAAACTACTATCCAACTATTCAAGCAATTTAAATACAATCAATTTGAAATGTGTTAAACCAATGTTTAATTTGCTTCTGAAAGGAATGCCAGCCAATTTGCCTTAGGAAGGCATTCCAGAGTTGGGGTGCTGCAACAGTTGATTGTCTTTTGCAGAGGGATTATGAATCTATTCCAATAATGGCAAACTAAGAAAGGCCTCACCTAATGATTTTAATGTAGGATATTTGTGGAGGTAGGCAGTCCTTTGAGTATTTGGGTATTAAACCATTTAAGACTTTGAAAGTCAACACTGGCACCCTCAATTTGGATTGGAACTAAATAATCAGTGTGTGTGGTTGTTTCAGAATTAGTGTGCCATGTAGATACCCCAGCCAAATTCTGAGTTTCTGAGGTGTCTTCAACGATAGCCCCCTTTCCAGCTCCTGACAGCAATCCATACTGGAGGTAGCCAAAGCATGGATCACTATATTTAAGCTATCCCTATCGAGGAAAGGCAAATGAGATGAACCCAAGAAAAAGTGCTATAAGCCACTAAGGCCACTTGAATCTATACTGACAGTTTTAGATTCAGAAGCACGGTGGAACTGTATACTTATCCCTTCAGGTGACTTAAATAGATCATAGACTAATTTCTGGGACCTAGGAGTTATCTATCCATGGTCCATCCGTCTTGTCAGGATTCAGATTTATTTGCCCTTATCCAATCCGTTACTGGATCCAGCATCTTCAGTCTCACACAGCTCAAAAAGCAAGGAGAAAATACAGCTTTCTGTCATCATCATCTTAGTGAAACTTCATTCCATATTCCTGGATGGTGTTGCAGAACTCTGTGGCTAAGTGCTGTGGGAAACCACCAGACCATCCTTCCTGAATCATAGAGTTGGAAGAGACCACAGGGGCCATCCAGTTCAAACCCATGCCATGCAGGAAAGTAAGCCTGCAGGTTGGAGCAGAACCATCGTATTGCTGTGCTTCCTTAAAAAGATATAATGGTTGATGGTATGGTTTGGCTATCCCTTATCCGGAATTCTGAAATCTGAAATGCTCCAAAATCCTAAATTTTTGGAGCTGCAACATGTTTGTACCTTTACTGCATTTGTGAGTATTTGCAACAGCCAGTGTAATCGTGAGAGACACTCAGGAATCCATGCCTTCTGCCATTTCACAGACCCTCACATATCTTTCTAGCCAAACAAACAAGCAGGAGCGCTGCAGCCAGTAATTGCAGCCAACTCTGACAGCAATGGCAGCAACGGGTCTGCCAGATGCCACTTCCACCTTTAAGTGGCATCTGGCAGACCTGTTGCTACCATTGCTGTCAGAGTTGGCTGCAATTACTGGTTTCCCAGCTGAGAAAGACTTGGTTAGGAAAGGCACTGACTGGGATCCCAGCTTTGGCAGTGGAAGGAGGAAGATGGGGGGGGGACTGTGGTTTTTTGTTTTGTTTTGTTTTATAATGTGAGGCTCTCCTCCAGGGCGAAGAGAAAGATCATGTCATCAGTCAACAAGGTAGGACACTGCACAATTAGTGGCTCAAGAAAGCAGAAACCCACCAAGCAAATATGGTGGCCTGCTTCCCCTTTGCTGCAGGCTCAGACAAAAGCAGATTTATCAGGCCTCTAGTGGGCTTCTATTGCGTCACAGATAGTGGGTGGTGACGGCTCAGTGGGCTAACCTCATGTATCTTCTGGAAGTAGAAAAGGTCTCATTTTCTGTCCTGAGACAGATCGTCAGACAAAGCAACAAGTCCTGGTAGAAATTCAGAAAACCCTTCAGGTGTATCCACATTATTCTGAGATACAAGGATTAGTTTGTGGCACCATTCAGCGTATTAACTGCCTTGCTATTTGCACAACACGCTGGGAACAAATTGGCTCTCTTCTTCTTTTTACATAAGGGTTAAGTGGTGATTTTAATTTGTTTTAGTAACTCTGAATATGTAATGAAGGGATTGTGATAATTCTAGGTGAAAGAATGGGAACATAAATGTTTTATATTGTTTCTTCAGAGTATGTTGTAGTGGTTTGAGTGTTGGAATAGGACTCTGGAGACAAAAGTTTGAATCCTGGCTCAGCTGTAGAAACTGCCTGAGTGAGCTTGGGCAAGTAACACTCTCTCAGCCTTGGAGAAAGGCAAAGATGTATGTCCTCTGAACAAATCTTGCCAAGAAAACCACATGCTAGGTTTGCCTCCCCTTTCCATAAGTTGGAAATGACTTGAAGGCATACCATAACAATTGTTCATTCATGTATTAAATTTGTGTATTTTCCCTCACCTCATCAGGACTTGCATGGTCATTGCACATGAGATAAACATTTAAAATAGCTTAAAACAATTGTATGGACTCATTGTAAAAAGCACACGATTAAAACAGTCTCCAAAGCAGCTTTGATTTCAAGGACCAAAGGACATATAAAACGGGGCTGTCTTGGCTGCCAACCAGAAGCTTGGTGGGGATGGAGCTGCTATGACTTCCCTTGGCAGAAAGTTCCAGAACTGAGGTGCATCTCCAGAGAAAGCCTTGTCTTATGTACACACCAACCTAACCTTTTTTTAGTGGTTGGACCATAATGGGACCTCTGTTGGATGTTCACATTCTGGGCAAGCTTGGGAGACATGGGAGGAGGTGATCTTTCAGGTAACCCAACTCCAGCTTGTTTGGAGCTTTGTTGATCAGAACTGAGGTCTGAAACGTGGATTTGAATTCTGAAACAATAGGAAGCCAGCACAGTATATGGGAGGCAAGTTGAAACTGATATTCAAGCAAGTTAATGCATTGCACTTTTCCCCTTTTTTATAAAATCCTTTGATAAAAGTAGTATTTTAAAAGAAATAAAATAGCAATAACCTCTGAAATACAAAGGCTTGGTTTAACCTTTTCAACCGTGTGTTTAATTTGCTCTCAAACCTTCTGGCTTCTCTCCTTTCCCTTTTTATCTTTACTTTGGTGTACTGTGCTTACCTCTGAGAGATACTTGGAAAGGCTTGTAGTCTGGAGAAGATGTTTCTGCTTGAAGTTAGCAAGGTAAATGAAAGCTGGCACAGGACTAGGCCATTCAGGGAATTGTTGCTTTGAAATTTATGAAAATCCAGCATTTTGAAGTAAATGTTGGATATGATAAGGCTCCATTGAATTTGTATGTTCAGCAGAAACCTGGAAATGGCTCTTAGCAGCAAATTTTAAACTGCTGATCTAGAAGGTGAAAATTGCCAGTGCAGTGTTTTGAAAAACCTAGTAGAGAATGGAGCCAAACTTTTCACAGTTGGGTGCAAGTTAACTTGCGTAAGACATGGTACTTCCTGGGACAGCTCCACACATTATGCAGCAGCAAACGCTCATGCATCGTGACTCTTTGCACCTGCCTTCATTATGGAATATATTCAGACTGTTACTCTTACCCCAAAAGTCCATCGTCTGTATGAGTGCCGGAAAAGGTGATTGGATGAAGTTCTAGGTTAAGTGAAAAAGGAAAAATTAGCTAATCAGCAGGCTTGCTTGGTGTACACTTGAGAATTTGGATTCTTACTGGAGGATTGGAATATAATCACTCATTTTTATTTTATTTTAAAGAGGTGTTCCAGTGGGAGTCAAGAAATTGAAAGTCATTTGGCCAAATATTTGGCATAAATTGATGGGAAGTGCGATTGAAGAGAGAATTATTGAGTGCATAGTAAAATGAATCTACCAAAGGAGCTTCACTAACCTTGTGGAGATCTAGTTGCGCTTCATTAGTCTTTATTGTGCTCGGCTAACCTTTTGGAGATCTTGAGGATGTCATCAGACATATAAAACAAAGTCCAACATCCACAAAAGAATGATGCCATATAGATAGTGATGATTTAGTGAACTTTTTAAGTATCTGGACCCTAAAACATTTTTTTTAGAAAGCATCTCACCAAAGGCTCCTG
Source organism: Ctenosaura bakeri (assembly GCA_948474755.1). Classification (NCBI taxonomy): domain Eukaryota; kingdom Metazoa; phylum Chordata; class Lepidosauria; order Squamata; family Iguanidae; genus Ctenosaura; species Ctenosaura bakeri. The sequence continues at coordinate 467,490 of CAOLHI010000721.1, forward strand.
AGTGAATTCTGTAGAAACAAGGAGATCAATTCTATTATAAGTAATTAGATAATGATTAGGAAGAAATAGAGTGTCAATAAACTAATGATTCTTCCAAAGAAGGGAAGTAAATAATCTTCCTTTTTTCTGGTAGCTATGCTAGAATAACTAGTTCAGATCAGTAATTTGTTCGTAAGCCTTCCAGAGCCATAGTGAGTGGTTAGGGTTGGAATGAGACTTTAGGAGATCCAGATTCTAAACCCCACTGAGCCATGAAACTCACTGCATTGCCATGAGCCACTCATTCTTTCTCAGCCTCATTACCTTGTGGGGCTGTTATGGGGATCACATGGAGAATAGAGGATATGTATATACCATCTTGAGCTGATTGGAAGGAAGTATATAACCAATATATAACAAGGTAAGATAAGGAAACTTTTGAATGCTCTTCTGGTGGGATTGAAGTTGGAAAAAGTGAGGTGAATTCTCACAGGACAGAAGAAAGAAATTTAAGGAGGGACGGCAGGACATAAAAGTAACTAATAAAAATAATTCAAAGATGTAGCCATGTTAGTCTGAATCAGTGTGGAAAGGGATCTTATAGCACCTTTGAGATGGAGAGAAAAAGGTTGGTAGCGTAAATTTTCGTAGACTTAAGTTTACTTCATCACATGTGTTCTTGACTTGTTGTTGATTTAGAAAACCTGATTTCATTTTGACTTCATTAAGTTGCATATGTTCTAACATGAATTAATTAGCCCTTAGTATCTTTCACTATCTCCTGCAGTTCTGAAAACTCTTGGATGGATTTGGGCAGTAAATATAATGGTAAAGTTCTCTTCATGAGTCTTCTATACTTTGTTTCAGTAATATCTTCTGTGTCACTACAGACATAGTACTTAAGCTATGAAGCTGATGGTTGTATTTAATGAATTTTGTTTAGTTTTGGCAAGAATGTATCTACCTGTTCACATTACATTTGGGTATGTGGCTTGCATAAGCATTGGTATGCTTTTCTGGCTGCCCACAGCAGACTTCTACTGCACTTGGTGTTGGCGTAAAGCCTGCTGCTAATTAAAATCATTTCATCTGGTGGCTTTCTGAAAGAGTTAACTGTCTCTTCTGTAGGGCTGACATTTTTGTGCTGGTGACAGAATTGTCAGTTTGTCTAAGAAACTGACACTGGAGAATACGGTCTATCTTGAAGGACCTGGAAGGCCTGTCATGAAACACTTTTTGGAAAACACTTTTTGCAGCATTACATTTCCAAGTTTAAGAGGTACAATGTGGAAAACTTTCTGCTATTCTTTTTTTCCACAGGCAATTTTTCAGTTTTAAAAATACAGCGTTGGCTAAAACTAAGTCAGTGTGAGTTGAATTGGATACTGGCGTGCCAGTCAAATCTAAAACCCAAAGTTGTCAAGTAACTTTGGCTATCTCTAGAAAATAATGGTTTATGCTGACAAAGGTTTGTTGATAACTAAACTCAACTGAAGACTGTACTGCAAAATATTTGTTGACTTTGTTGTTCCTGCCCAGTCTTGCTTAGCCCCCAAAGTCCTATCGCTCTCAATTTTGTGGGGCTTTTTTGGGTGAAAAATCCCCTCAAAGAGTAAACCGTTGCTTCTGGACATTCCCTAGAGGGATGGTTTACCTTAAAACAATGCTTCAACTTGCAGTCTCTCCTCCCCACCAAAAAAACTAGGGAAAAGACCCTGTACAAATGGGAAATCAGTGCCAGTTCAATTTTCAGGTGCAAATGAGCCAAAAGTAAAGTGTGGTTTGCCAGAAGAGGCAAAACCAACACCTGCCATAGTTGCCAATCGTTGAGTAATGGACGTGTTTATTTAAAGCATTTTGTACTCTGACTTTCAGCCAAAAGAGGCAGCAGAAGTGATTTAACAAAAAATGATGATGGTCAGGAGAAATAGCAGCAAAAAAGCTGCTCAAAATCATGGTTTGTGCATATAGAAGCTCAAATCGTGTTTGGTTATAAGCTGTCATTAGTGCAAGCTATCCATGTTTTTGCAGTGTCTGTAGTGACATCCTCTAGCATTTTTCTCATCTGTAATACAATCTGTGGAATAATCATTGTAACCTATTTTATGTATACAGTGCTTTGTACAATATAAACCGCTGTATAGCTGTCACTCAGTAGCGTTGGCTTTGGATCGTTTTGTATGAGCTTTTGTCTTTGTTGTAAGACTCTTGCTTCCCAAGCGAATTTAAGAAGCTTAACCAAAGAGGGCAGACTGTCCAATCCTTTCTTCTCCACAAGGTACTCTTCCTTAAAAGCAGCTGGTGGGCTGTGGTTGCCTTGCTTTGGAGAAGACTTGAAATTTCCCCCGTTCCTGAACAATAAGCTTTGCATCTGTTTATGCAGCAATGGACTGCATTTGTTTCTTTCAGAAACATGCTTTGGTGTCTGGAATGCTTCCATTTACAGACAACCCTTGCCAAATTAATTTTATTTAATTATCTCCTAGGGCTAAGCTTGAATAAATTTTGTGTTAAATTCGCTGTTTCTCTCTCCTCTGAACGAAATGGAGTTAATATCCTTGTTAAAATCTGATTAAAACTAAAATTGAGTTTTTTGAAGTCTGATTATCCCATGAAATGGAATTTTTAAACCTAATTACAAATGGATTTGCATAATTTTTCAGCACCATTGAAAAGAGTTGAAATAAATTTATTAATGAAATCCTCTTCTACTGTCTCCTTGGGGCATGATGTGATTGCAGGTGACTCGGGGTGCGAGGAGAAGAGAATCCCTCTTCCCCTTTGCTCCTGGTTTAGGGAAACCCTTTCAGTAGGAGAGCCCTGATCCAGCCTCATTTAAAACAACAGCAATAACTCCTTTCTCATTTTCTATATAACTATTGTCAGTGAAGGACAGAATTTCTGAAGGCAGCTGTAAACTTGAATGTTGTTGACATTTTGGGTTCTATTCTGCTTATAGTGAGGAGGTAACTGGAAGGGTTTGTGTGTATTTATAATTCCTATAACCGTGTTTACTTATAATTTTAACATTCTTTAACTTTCTTAGTCTTGATTCTTCTGATATGAACTCTACGTAAAGGCTGTTTCATACCAAAGGCAAACCAGTGTTTATTTTTGCTGTCTGAGCATACAAAGTGGGATGTCCAGAAAGCAACCTCTAGCGCCTTCCAGAGAAATGCCAAGGTGATGACCCTGAGTCTTCTCCCTAGGTAAAAAGATATTATCCCCATTATATGTTTTGTGGGGTTAGTTTTCTTCTGACTGTTCTGAAAGTACTATGTCTCAAGGCCTTCTTTGAAAAGGTTATGTGCCTCAGCAAGTTCTTTAAAATCATTTGGTTGGTGATCTTTCCACCTTTAACTTTTAATGATCAGTTATGAAATATTCTAGTTTTTTAAAAAAAGTTATTTGTGTGGTTGTAACATATCAATTATGTCCTCCTTATGTTTATGTCCACCCAGGTTCTATTCTTTCTTTCACTTTGTATATATCTCTTTGTGACTGTCTGACCCTGAAAAGTGACTAACATATCAGGGAAATAGCACTGAGTAAAGTGATCAGATTAGGTTTAATTTCAAAAACTCAAGGAATTACTGACTTTAAGGACCCGCAGAAGTAACTGAACCAGCTGAGCATAGGGCTCGGAATGTTTTCATTACTTTATCTCAAAGGGTAGTTTTTAGAAGATATTTTACAGAAATATTGAGTAGTCAATGTGGTAACTGGCAAATTCATATGACCATAAATGAAAGCCTACTTTAGATGCATTTGTTGGTTTGAAAGGTACAGGTAGACTGTGTAGACATTTGTTGTATGCAACAATCACTCAGTCATCTGTGAAGAAAGCATAGTGAGGAAATCAGTTTTGAAAAAAAGCACAAATCAAAATAAAACATGGGCACACTTGCTTTTTTTTCAGTTGCTCTGAAGACCCTTTGCTGTTGGTGCCAAAGATGCCCTGGCATGAAAAAAGGTAGTCCTAGTCTTTTCGCATTGGCAAATGCTAAAAGAATGGATTGGCAGTGAAATTTTTTAAAACTTCATTTCCAGGAGCTAAGCAGAGGAGGTGTCAGCATGTTTGTGACAATGATCCAGCCCTTATCTTAATCCTACTCACAGGAGCCTGTGGCAAAGAAACAGAGTTGTAATTGTGTTTGCCTGATCTGAGCTCAACGTCTGATGCAGGCAACTAAACCAATCTACCCGTTTGCTGGGGAGTGAGCTGGCAAAGGGGAGCAGTAATTGCTGAAATGCCACTGTTTACATCTTTAATACGATTACTCTCCAGCAGTTCACTTTCTATGAATGAATCTTCAAGTGTTTTTCAGTTTCTTTAGGAGTGAATTATGCATTATTTATGGATGATGGTGATGAGAGTTGGCTTCTTTTCAAGGGTTTATTATACCCACTTAGTACTGAATGCCTTTGGCACTTAGATTCTCATTCTTTACAACTTGCACTAATGTCCGTCACTATTTCGGATGTGACAACTTTCACGTAATCAGAACTTGGAAAGGTTACTTTTTCAGACTTCTGCTCTTGTGCTGGCTGAGGCATTATGGGAACTGTAGTCCAAAATAACATTTCCAAGTTGTATACCTATCTTCTGAGCACGCATACCAATGATGACGAAGTTGTAATGAAGTGGTTCTGTTTGTTCTTGCAGAAGAGAAAGGAATGTAAAGAGCTGCATATTGATGAAATGTAATGGTGCCTACTGCTTTTGTGCAATTACAAAGCACATGAGCTCTGCAGATAGTGTAACTGGGAATGCACCACAAGTCTTTGTCATCTTTTGCAGGTAGAACCCCCAGAAGGGAATAGGAGGGAGATTGTCGGGGAGGGAGAATGATTCATGTTTTTCCCACTTTCGCAAGCATTCTGCATCCCAGACCTTTGTGAAAATGGAGGGGCCACTGTAGTGATAACTTCCCGGCTCATGCAGTTAAACAGTATGTACTTTGACATACACATAAATGCTGTAGGGTGCACCTAAGTGTTATACTCAGAGTTAACAAAAGATGAAACCAGGTGTCTGATCAGATTCTTAATCTTTTCATCCTAGTATTGTCTGCTCTGACTGGGAGACTTGGGCAGAGCTGTTTCCTATCATTTCTCTGGCTGGAGAAACAAGGAATTGAACGTACAACCTCATTGCAGTGCTTATGCTCTACTGCAGAATTATGGTTTCCTCTCAAGCAGTGACTTGCTTAAGAAACATTTAGCTTAGGTCATGAAAGCCTATCCTTAACCTCTCTAACTGCCATGTATTTTGTCTAGGCTGGCTCATCCTGCAAAATAGGTTGGTTGATATCTGAAGGAAATGACAAAAAAGAGTTTTTGGATATCTCAAACAAGAAAATAAGCTTTTGTGTTGTATACAGAGATGAGAGATAGCTTAGTGATAGAAGACAGATTTCTGCACGTAGGATGTTCTGGGGTCAGTTCCAGCCTTCTTCATGTAGGGTTCGTAAAATCTTCCGTTTGAAACCCGTAAGAAGCACTGCTAGGGAGGATATACAGTACTGAGCTAAATGGATTAATGATATCCAAGGCAGCTTTTTATGTTCCGTGTGGATTGTCTCCTCTGACCTAATAATTCTAGCTGTAAAAAAGTTGAACAGACTAAGAAAGTAGTGCGTTTAATTGGCTGTCCTTTCTACTATGATTCTGGCAGGAGTTTTTTGTACTTTCAGGTCTAAAGCATTGACTGTTGACCTATTAATGAATTTCCATGAAGCTTTTGACCTGAGCTGTAATTTGTCCTTGTTTCCAAACATGCATATATTTAAAAATATGTTTGAAAACCCACAGAGATTTACTGCATTTGTTTAAAGTTCTGAACGCCTTCTTTTTCATAGCTAAACAGTTCAAAGAGTGCATCTTGCTAATCAGAGGCATAGCCTTGCATCCCTGGGGTGGTCACACTGGTTTAATTGGAGCTGGGGCTGCTTTGAAGCCCCCTTAATCCTCCCTGAGCTGGAGAAGAAGAGTTTGAAGGCAATGACTGTAAATCTGAAATTTCTTCATTTTATTTACATGTGTCTGGGGATGCGTATAATTCATTTTTCCTGAAGATCTTAAGCTGAGTTGCTAGCTTGTGGACAGCTAAGTGAGAGTACGAGGCTCAAAACATGGAGGATAGCAGAGTGTGTGTGTGTGTTGCATTTTAAATACATCATCTGACTCATGTGTTTTTTTTAAAGCAGAGAGCTGTCAATCTGTTGAAAACGTTTCAGTCTATCAGTCATCTGCCTTTTAATGGAGTGATCTATCTATGTATACATACATATAGCTGTCCCTCCACTTTTGTAGGGATTGGCACCCTTAAAGTGGAAAAAATGCAAATATAAATAAGAATTGTGAGTGCTGTTTTTTTTTAACCTGAGAGATCACTTCTCTAGGATTCTCCATGTCCTCCAGTGTGACTCATGGTCAACTGCCACTGAAGATTCCTAGAGAAGTCTTCTTTCTGGCGTAGGTTGACCATGGAATCTCACTGGAGGATCTAGAGATTCCTAGAAAGAACATGTTAATCAAATGCCCCAATCATTAAATCCACAAAAGGGAAAATAGCAGATATGGAGGACCAGTTGTATATACACATGCACACACGTGTACTTAATGGTCACTGGATGTAGCGGTGGTGGTGGTGGTGGTGGTCATGCAGTTTTCTGAGATTTTGTCAGTGTGATATAATGCAAATTTTGGTAAAGAAAACAGCCATTTGTAAAGTCTTTCCCCACTTACATGTCTGGTGAGAGACCAGAGCACTGTCAGAAAGTGGAAAAGCAGAAGCCATCTACTGTAGGGAACCTGAAGAACTTACGGAGACTTGCTTGGGTCTGATTGCATGTGCTGCTTGTGAAGTCTCTTAGCTGGTTTATCACCTTTGTTCTCCCTCTGAGCTTGCATGGCAGGCGGCACATGTACAGGCTGAAGTTAGCCTCTGTATACAAGAAGAACTGATGGGCGCCTGCTGTTTTGATGTTTGCAATACAGACAAGTTCCATTAGTTTGTCCGGGGGATCCATTCTTTCTGTAGGTGAGACTTGGGATTGCATGTGTGTGCAAGGAGTCCTGAGCAAGCCTTTGTAGGCAAGAAGAATTAACGAAAGAACAGACTCCATGTGGAATTAATGGAACTTGTCCTTAATTTAGAATCATTGAAGGAGTGAGTCCTCAGATAACAGGGTGTCAAAATGCAGAGGCTTCCTGCATCTGGAAGGAAAAGCCATCATCCTCTTTATTTTTTTGACTGCTGCTGTTTGTGAGACCTTCTGTGCACCAGAGGAAGAGTATGAAAAGGTTTGCAAAAGTGCAAAAAATCTTTGCCGGAACAACCTCAGCGATTGCCCATGAAAAAACTCAGCCAAACAATAAGTGGGTGGAGGAACCCACGGAACAACCCAGGGTTATAGAACGGATTGAGAATCCTGCTATGTGTTCAGAGACATAACTCTAGCCTTGGAGGAAAAAGTCTGATCTGGAATCACCTGTCCTTATGTTTGTGCCCTTTTCCTTCTATCCACTAAAACACCTTCCTAAAACTATGTTGCCTCAATCCTGTTCTCTGTGATTTTGCATAAAAGCAAGATAAAAAGTTTGATCAAGATTTGGTGAGCACATATTTGCTAAGGTAATTTCTCTCATCTCCAGTATTTATTATGAAGGTATTTCTCCTGTTTATGGTAGCTTCTGTTACAGTGACTAAAAACAGCAAAAAGCTATTTTGAAATTCAACCTTTCCCAGATAGTTTTTCTCCCATTTTACATGATATTTCTCTTCTTACGTCTCTTGAAGTAAACTACCTTCAGTATTTGCTTTGCTTTGAAAATCTCTTTTTATTATTGAGTTTAAAGTCCTCAACTTTAATGTGAAATACTTCAACATCACATTAGGCATGATACTTATTTTTCTCACTGAGATTTTTCTTTTATGACTTCATAGAACTGTTTTTATATATTGTAAACCATAATCCCTTCTTAATTAATATAAAAGTTTAGTCAGAAGGGAACACTCCACTTATAAGGAAATTTTCCTTGTAACTTAGAAATTAAAAGAAAATTCTCTTAATTCTAGATAATACGACTGATATATCCTGATTTGCTAAATGTAATTATAAATGTAGTTATAAACTCTTAATGTTTTGGCAAACACTGCAAACTTAATTCACATGTTTGTAGAACAGAAATTTGGAACAAAAATGGTAAAGTCCTGTGTGTTATGTGAAAGTACTTCCCTTTGGTCACTCTTTGGGTCTTTTATAGTATATCTCTGTCCTTTAAAGAGTGTGCGAACACAGCTTTGGTATTTCCTGCACTTGTACTTGTTCTTATTGAAGTGAATTACAGTCATTGGGTTTTAGGGGAAAAAAGGAAAGGAAGGTGACTTGCACACAAGGTAGGAATTGTAAACCAAGAGCAAACTCCTGTTAACATTCTTGTCTTGTAAAAAGTTCAGCAAGCCAGGATTCTCAATTTGGAAAACATATTCTACATCTGATTTTGAGTTTGGCAAGCCAATTCTGCGAAGTAGAGAAGCCAAGATGGAGCCAATAGCCTGCATGAAGTGTAGCTTGTCTATGGGAAATGGGAATTCAGAGTTGGCCTGCCATTTGTGTAAATGCGATAGATAAACATACATAATTTGACAGCTTTTGGAAACATGAGGACTTAACTGGATGAAATTGTTGTAAAAGCTGTTATGGACGGTGGCTTATGAAACAGTGAAAACAAAAATGGGTGATTTTGTCTTACTGTATCAAAAGGAATGATTTCTTTTGGAGTAGCTTTTAAAATCTGATATGGCCAAGACTAACAGGTAATGTTAGAGATCTTACTGTGCATGTGTGTGTGATTTGGAGCCAACTATAAAAGAAAGCTTGAGATATTTTCAAATAATTTACTGTGCTATTTCTTAAGTATCAGTGAGATGTAGAGGATTTGGTCTTGCCCTTTGCTCCCCATTATTTATAAATGAATCATTAATTTCAGTGCTGAAGATGAGAAAGGTGGCTAGGAGGAGGTCTAGTGAGAAGAGAGAAGAGGGGGAGAGGTAGCTAAGCTTGCCCTCTGTCACTTCTGCTGGCCGGCCCTCTTTTTTGTCAACTTGTGTAAAGTGAAACAGCAAAGTAATTAAAGTGCACTACTCTGGCTAAGCTGTAATACAAACTGGGCTTGTACACAGATATACTTGCTATCATTAAAACTGGAAGGGTCAGTCCTTTTCTTGGTTTCCAGCAATTTATCTGTGTACTGAATTAATTGGAATAAACCTGTTCATCCAATTGTTACCCTGAGGTCAGATAGAAAGACTTCCATAGCTTTATAGGCACTTCCTTCTGAAGTTGCATGCAGTGACAAACCTCTTGAACGCTAGTGAATTCCAGGCTCTGATCCAATATATAATCAGTGGTGCAAAGAGGATACCTACCATTTCCGATGTAATGTGACACATCTGCCAGCATTTTGTTTTTCCCTTTTCTTTTCTGTAAACTTTATTGTTTTCTCAAGTCTGGAGTGCCAAATGAGGTCTACTCTGAGATAATCAGAAACCTTGAAAAACACAAACTCAATTCCTGGAAGCTGTTTACATGAAGAATGTTTCTTTGATGGCTTCCATGAGAATAGAAGTGGTCCTGTCAAGTGGGACTGTAAGTTGTAATTTGAAAGTGAAGAAAAACCTGTACCATCCAATCTTTTGACAGATTTCTTCTCCTGCCCTCCCCCTTTAAATAAAATGGTAGTCCTGCATTTCTGAGTTTTTGGCTTTTCCCTAATTCAGCTTGTGGAAATCAGTGTTCCATGCATTTGGCTCTTGCTGTGTTGTTGCTAAACTGAAATTTTCACTCAGAATAGGGAAATGAAAGATGGTGCTAACTGAAGGCTTATTCCTTTAAGGCAGATATAAAATACCTGATATTCTGCTTAATTAGACATTGCACACTAGAAGAATCTACAACTGGGCAAGATTTGTTTGGTCTGAAGTCTGTGGAGCTAGATGGTTCTATTGCTGAGGATATCATATTTCAAACATTTACACTATGATAACTACTCTTTTTCCACTGGAATGATCTTTTCATTTCTACTAGATTGAGTAGATACTTAATCTACAGTGTGTACTTACTTGACAGTTTTAACTGTTCCATGAATTTGTGTGTTAACTTCTAACAAATGCATACTCAGTCCTGACAACATCCCTGCAAGGATTTAATAATACGTGACTCATTTCTTAGAAGTTAACATGCAGATTCATGGAACAGTTAAACTGTCAAGTGAGTGCATACTTTGGCTTAACTAGCTACTTAGGATTCCTGCCAGGGCCTAAATGTCTTAAAGGCATTGGATCCTGTCAGAAGCTAAGCAAGATCATCCCTATTTACTGTTGGATGGGAGACCAAGAATGGACACCAGGTGCTGTAGGCTATATTTCAGGCAGAGGAGCTGGCAAAACCACTATGAATATTCCGTGCAAATGGTCAGGTGATTTGACACATATACGCACCACCCCTGACAGTTGACATGCCGGGAAAGGAAACAGTGAAGTGAGGCTTAGCGTGGTGTGAAGTCTGAGCCCAGCTCACAACTTGTGAAGCACACCAGTTTTGAAAGCTAAGAGATTGTAATGGAGCTGCTTGCTATCAAGTTCTTTCTCCATTTGAGTGGCTTCAGATTTCTCAAATCATCTCAAATCATCTTTAAATTATTCCTTTTTAAATTATGTGTACTTCAAAGAAATTCAAAGAGCTTTTCTTAAGAGCGATTTTTAGCTTTTATTCCTTTAACTTAGATGCTGGGCTAATGTGTGCCTTAAGGGTAAGTTTTTCCCCCTTTGGATTCTAAATGCTGGTTATTTCTGCTTGGATAATGAGGAGATTCTCTGTTAAAAAAAAAGCCATCTGTACCATACTTTACTTATTGGGAAAAGCTGACAAAATCTGTATTGATGGATGCTTAGATTTATTTGTGAGTAGCTGATATTTTTGTACTTGCCACTTCTCCCCATTTTTTGTGACTATGAATTATTATTCTTGAATAAAAGTATAACAACTCCACATTTCCAAGTAAAAAATGGGGTGAAGTGTTATGATAAAGTGCATGTGATACAATGAAAGAACAATCTGCACTGCAGAAATTCAAACTATTGTTTGTGAGTCCATACCGTAGAAAGAAATCAGTTTGTAGTCACTCCTTGAAGTATTATACCATGTAGATAACCCAAACTGAGCAACTCTCTTTTTAAAATTTGAAGGGCGTTCTGTTTAAGATGGTGACCATAAAAATGTACGATTCTGCTTAGATGAACTGTTGCTGGGATAAGAGAGTATAATACCTTTAATAGTGAGAGACAGATAGTTTTATCTAGAGGTTTCAGTAGGCCATGAGCTTATACTCTGGTATGGACATCAGCCATTATGTGTGGGCACAATGAACAGACAATGGTTTTTTTTCTGTAAAGGACACAGGGAAGAGCAGGTGATGTTGGATAACTGTATTATAATTAGTGCAAACAAAAGAGCAAGCTCTGTAATTGGCATACCTCGTAGCAGCATAGAAGTATGGATTGGGCAGCATCTGAAGTCTGTTACAGTTCTGAACAAATGAGAGTTTTATTCCATCTTAAACACCAACAAACTGAAGATTCTTACTGTAAGAGATAAATAGCTTTTAACTTCTGCAGGTTTTGGGTTACCACCTCCAAATGATACATAGTGAAAAATTCCTCTTCCAATGCCTTTGTATATGCTTGATTTTCTTCTAGAGAAATAGTTTTTAAAACATACATTGTTTCATAAAGTATAAGCCTTCTGCAAAACCAAAGTTGTAATTAACTTTTCCAAATAACTGTCTTTAGGAAGCATACATTCTATGCATGTAGCTCTTTAGGAGTACGGAAATTGATATCTTATGTTTCAAGTAGTTTCCTCTTTTTCCTTCCATCTAAATTATATAAGGAAAATGTATTTTGTTAACTGGTTGCTATTTAGTGATCAGGTCTTTAAATAATATATATAGTAACCAAAGTGATTTTCAAGTAAAACTTTGCATTTTTACATACAACATTTAAACAATTAACATGGCATACATTATCAGTCAATTAAATAACTTGTTTCCGATAAGCATGTTAATATAAAAAAGATATCTCTATTGAAGAGGCTGCAGTTCGTTCTAAAGAACACTTGACAGTTTAGTCATTTCTATATTGGAATCATATCATTGTGGAATAATATGTGCTGTGAGAAATAACTGCCTTTTTGCCCCCTTAAGGAAAGTTAGATTTCCTTGTTTTGGCAGCAAAGGTTTCCGTAAATGGTGATTCTTATTATGTTACTCTTTAGTCCAAGGCTTGATGATTTGAAAGTTAACAGGGTCTGGATCAAACTGTATTTGCTTCTTGAGCACCTTGCTCCATACTTTGATGTTACTGTTTTGAAATTCATGTCTTTTTTGTATCCGCTTTTATTTTCTTCAAAATAAATGCATTAATCTCTCTCTCTGCTGGACAGTATGCTGTTGTCATAACCTTTTGTTAGATGGAGAAAATATGCTCTGTTTGCTTGTGCCTCTTTCCTAGTGTACCTTTGGCTAATTTTAATTAGATGTATTTGAATCCCTGCACCGGTGACCCTTGAGTTGGGCAAACACAGTTTGATGAATGCAATTAAGTTTCTCTAACCTTCCGTTATTCCCTTTTTTTTCAAATTGGTTGGTTTCTATTATATTTCACTTCTTAATTATACACTTTTCTGTTTCTAATAGTTAAGTTTGTAATGAAATGGTTGAAAATTCTTACATTTACTGGGCTTGTACAAGATGGGTCTACAGAGAGAATTGCCAGCTGATAGGAGGGTGTGTATGCATTGATAAGTTGGCTTCTCTTGGTGCCGGTGGACAGAGTGGCTTCATGAAGCTTGTAGATGGGAGCACAGTAAGAAGACCCAGGGGAGCAGTGCCTCCTACCATGATAGTAATACGGAATTGAGCAGAATATCATGCTCCTCAAGTAGAGTCTTCCTTCTCTTGTTTCTGCTTGTTTTCTGAATTAGCCTACAGAAGACATTACAGCAGAGGGAAATAATTCTGTAGAGACTGAAGGAGGACCTGTTATGGCAAGAATGGGGAAATGTATGGCCCTTGAGATGTCGTTGGACTGCAGCTCCTAGCATTCCTCATTATTTGTTGTAATGCCTTTAATTGCTGGGACATGCAGTATCTGGAGGACTGCCAAGATTCGTTCCTGTTTACTGGAGTATATGAACATTTTTTGGGAATTTGATTCAACAGAGGGCAGTGCTGTATAGTGTATAGAAATCTGCTTCCGGCTCACAAACTGAGTTGCTCTAATCACTATTTAAATGAGAGAGTAATTCAGTCTCTTATTGAGTTTGGGAAGCATACTGAACCATTTTTGTAGTTTCCTCTGCTGGCTTCAGCCTTTCATCTCTTAAACCGTCATGTATCTTTCCAATGTTGCTTTATAGTATTGCCTATTTGAACTGAAAGCTTTTATTCACAGGGCTTATTTACTGTAAGTTGAATGTTAGTTTGCTGCCTAAATAGAAGATAGTGTGCTTTTAAGGAAATCCTCAAGTTTAGTGTTTGGTACAAGTAAAGAGACTTGAAAAAAGTACAAAAAAAGTACAAGACCGCCTACCTGCACAGGGTTGATTAACGCCTAAAGTGGGAGGTGGGGAAAGAACAACGTATATTTAAATATGCAGAAAGTTCTTTGTCTGGTTGCCTTCCTGGAGCTGATTCTCAACACAGGTGCCCAAATGAGTGACTACTGTTTTTAAATCCTGCATATTCTAAACAATACATTCATTTATTTGAAGCACTTTAATCCTTTTCTTCAGGTAAAGGTCTCCCAGAACACCTTATGTACAGTCAGTAAATAAAAAAGCCACCTCCTGCTTTTAGCCTTGCAATGCCAAACAAAAGTCAAGAGCGGTAGCAGAGGAGACCACCAATAATTTAGCAGGGCTGGTGGAATGCTTCCAATCTCATTTTCTTCTATTGTTGCAAACTGGCCTGGCTGCCAAAGGTGGCAGTTGAGAAAGGAGCTTGATGTAGGTACTCGTACTTCCCATCTCATCTTCCTCTACTGCAGTCTGATGGACTGGCTGCTGCTGGTGAGAATGATGTCAAATACTGGACCTGGTTATTTGTTCCTGTTCAGTCAAAGCAGATGTCAGTGAGTGGTGACATATCTGGTGTTACATGGGACGTATTGTACCTTTTAGTATATGTGGGACGTGCTAAATAATATCGTGTTTTCCATCTACTAAACACGGGAAGATAAACATCCATGTATACCGATCATCTACTGAATTTTAGCCAATTTTAAATAAATGTGTATTCTGTGAAATGAAACTCTACCATTTCTAATACTTGCTATACCTGAGCTTCTCTAACCATGGATTGTGTGTCTTTCAATTGTTTAGGAGCCCTGATGATCTCTCCAGACATATTGTTACCCTTCAGCAACGGGAACTTGTTCTGAAAGAACAGAATTCTGCCATCTCCAGCAGGTAGGGCTGTCAGCTGGCTGCATTTTAATAGGGACTGCAGTATTTGTTAAGAAGAAATGATGTGCATTCTAGTTTAAGATTCACAGGAACTTGCTGGTGCTTAGCCTGTGTGCACCCCTCTGTGAGCATGCACTAGCAAGACAGATTTGCATGTATTCCTTTGCCCTTATGAGGTTGATATTGTAAAAAAAAGTCATTAGGCATCCATCCTTTTTTTTTGTGAACAGTTGTGGTTCTGAAAACATTTGTCAAATGAGCAAAAGCCAGTGGTTTAAATTTGTATTTTCCTTTGCAGTCTAAACATGCTTTGAGTGTTTCACAAGGTCAGGGTGTAGTTATATAGCAGTTTCGAGGTGATTGAAAAGAATTTTGCAATGGAAAACACCTGACAGTATTCAAGAGGTTGGTGTATTTCTCTGTGCACATTTTATATCTCCTGTTTTGGTTCATGGGTTACACTTTTCAGTAGCAGGAATACTAATTAGAGATGTGGCATAAATGTGGGAAGCTATTTGATGTTGCTGGTCTCGGATTATGAGTAGCTGTGGAGTTATAAAAATGTGTTCCTGACCCCCTGGTTCAACCCTGCTCTGCTATTTTTAATTCAGTATAGAACTATAAATATAGTAGAACCAATGATAGTGTAGCACTGATTTTGATAGTTTGAACTTTGCATTGAGTTTGTGGTATATTAGATGTTAATAACATTCAACTGTAGCTAGATTTGAGATAAACCAAGAGAAAGAGGGTCAAGCATTGGTGATTCCATGGGTAAATGTGCACATATCTCTGAATTGGAAGTTGATATATTTGAGGTACTGGATGAGTGCATCTTAAGCTACCTCATGTGGAGGATAAACGATTACTTTTTCCCTGAATGTGTAATTGATGGGTACAGTATTTGGCTCATTGGCCACAGTATTTGTCCCCTTGGCTATAGTGGTTTCTCTCTTCCCTGGGGGCTTGCCAAGCAGTGGATTGGTGTCACATTGGAGTTCGTTCTTCGTTCTTGTGGCCTAAATATTATGGTGCATATAATTCGAGTTCAAGTACTAATTAAAATATATGGGTGCCAGAAAATGTTTAAAACACTAGCTGAACCTGCTAGTTTGTAAGAATGTCCAGATAAGGTTATTTAACCGCGTAGCCAGTTTGCATTGAAAACCAAGGCTTTTAGGCTTACATTCCTCCAGGATTCAAGCTTATTTCATTTAATGTTGTGGAAATAATCTACGGTTGTAGATTTTCAATTAAAACTGCTTAAAGAAATTTAAAACTGAGAGATGCAAAATAGAGGAAACTCTCAAAGTATATAGATGATCAAATTTTTACACAAGCTGATGCTTGGGCAGTTTTAGCCTTGGATTCTTCCTCCATTTGAGCAGTTAATATTAAAACTGAGGAAGCTCGTCTGGTTAAATGATTTTATAACAAAAGTGATATTTTAGACATCTACCTTGTTTGAGATGTAGGAAATTGTTGACAAAGCTGCAGGGATACAAAACTTGTGAGACCGTTCTGTATGTCAGTTTTACCAAGCTAGTATATACTTTTTCCCACAGAAATTGTTACAATAAGGAACATGTAACTCTCAATAGAGTTTATTGGTTGAGGTGATTATCAATTTTTTTGTGATGATGGAATGCATTTTCCTATGGAGGGTCCCACGAGCAAGCCGCTTGCCTTCTGGTCTGTGTGCTGCTTCCTGAGCAATTTCATTTTCTGGCAGTAGGGAGTAGTGATGTCTGTTCTTGTTAAGAACAGCACTGAAATGGTGGTCCAAAAAAAAAAAAAATACCTGGGTTTCTCGCACTTGGCCTTTATCAAAAGTAAATCAGTAGTTCTTAAATCCTTTGCCTTCAAGTTGGTATAACATCTTCTGTCTTCATCCTGAGGTGTCTCTTTCCAGTTTTTGGAATTTGTGCTGAGAAGTAATGGAGCAGTAAAGTTTTGAGCGTGTCTTAATTAAAACCACTTGAAATTGCTTAGCTAGCAAGTTGTTACAATTGTTAGCCAAGCTGTAAATCTGCTGATGCTATCAAGACTATTCTCTCCTCTGGTTGGTATCAAGAAAGCTTCATGAGAAAGTTTAGGAGTTTAGAAAAGGGGAACAGGAAAACGTGCTTTTGTTCTTTATTCAGAAATTCTCTTACAGTGTATTTATTAGGGAAGATGTTCCGTAATTTAAGGAAGCTATTTGTTGATTTTTTTTTTTAATTTGCAGGAGCAATATTTTTGTTCAGAAAGTGTTTTTTTTACAACGGCCTGTTCATGCCGTGCAGGAAAGAAATTACTTATTTTTTTAAAAAATCTTCCAAGACGATCTAATGAGCTCAACTTTTAAGTGTCAGATTTTTCTGTTTTTCTAGTTTCAAGGAAGTCTGAATGTTTATTTTTCAACTTTTATTTTCGGATCTGAGATATTCCTGTCCTTCTTAAGGGCAAACCTACTCATCTTGTTACCAGTGAGAACTGATGGATTTTTTTTAAAAAAATGGCTTATATGAATATCTAAAGTTTTCGTTTGAGCATCAGCTGAAGTTAGGCTGCTCCCTTTGCCCACCTTTCGAGTAGAAAAAAAAAGTTTGTAAGGAGAGCTTTGCTCTTGGTTGCAGGTTCATGTCTCCAACCAAATGGCAGGTAGACCTGGTTACTACGTGTTTTGGCTTGACCAGCAAAGCCTCAAATTTCGTGTGTGCCTTTTGGATTTCTGGTTTATCCTGTCTGTAAGATTGGAGGTGGCCTGCAATTCTAGAAATAGCAATGTGGCTTGTCCCCCCAGTTTAGCCATTCAGAAGCCTTGCATATTTGCATCCTGTGCCATTGGCTAGCATAGTCTCGACTTACAAAGCTAGCTGTGGGAACATTGTTTTTGAATGGGTACAAAGTGGCAACAGCGCTAGGTGGTAGCTGAGTGCTTTGGTAAAAGCTCAGCATGTCAGTTCTTTGTGTAAACACTTGAAAACACAGTGTGACCTTCTTGAAATAGCACCTGGTTTTAGAAAGGTTTAAAGCTGTTGACTCTTCTTGCTGCTGGGCAATTGTTTGAAGGGTTTCTAGATTGATAAGATCAGCAAGTCTGCCCTTCTTTGAAAGATACATCTTGCAAGATTTTAGGATGAATTCTGTGCAGGGCAGTGTTGCCACCCAGTTTGCCTTTGTCTGGAGTCCCATGAGAATTGAATATCTGCAATCTAATGCGCTCCCAAATTCTCAACAGTTGAAGAAATACCTCAATAGACAAGTCAGTGTAGAATCAGTAAAGCAGAAAAGTTTGAAAATAGCTGCCTGGTAATGAAGAAAATTGTAGAATGCTGGTAATTGTTTACTGTATAGCTTAATACTTTGTAGCACCAAATTCATATCAGTATTAGTTCTTGTGCAAAAACGATAGTGTGGGAGTTCTCTTATAGTGTGAGGTGACTGCATACTTGACACTGAATAAAAAAAAACCCAGGCTTGTCTGTGAGTTTTCCAATCTGACTTTAATTCTCTCGGGATAAGGAATTCCAGATGCCTGCAAAGCTTTCGAGAGGCTTCTTTCATATAATATTATAGGAAGGAGATCCAGGTTCTAAGCTGTTTGTCAGAACTACTGTATGTGTTCTTAGCAGTGAAATGTACATGTGTTTGTGAAGATGGAAGAACAGGTTTTGCAGTTCCAGTATTGTGAAAATTATTAGTTTCTGTTTTAAAACTCTATATAGTGTTGGTCCTTACTGCACATATTTTATTGAATTAAAGAGCTTAGAATGCATCCAGGGCATTCTGTTTTCTGAGCCAAGCATCTCTAAAGAACTGGCCAAAATGAATGTTCTGCTGTCTGCCTTCTAACCTGGAGGAAGACAGCATAGTTAGTTTGATGCTATAGTTTATATAATGCTCTTAAAAATGGTATTGAGACACCCTGTCTTCGATTCCAGTGTTCTTGGTTTGGAATACATCATTAATGTTATATATCCTTCTCTCTCATGGAAACCAGTGTCACTTGGCCAATGACTGAGAAAGAAAATGAACAAACTCTAGTAATGTTGGAAGCAAATGAGACACTTAGTTTTGTTAACATTTTGCTTACAGAATGCTTGATATCTGTTCATAATCATGATAGATTAGGTTTGTATTTTCCAAGGAGAGCTGGAGGGCCAGGAGGAAACAATATAGTTGGTGATGCTGCATTAACATTCCCAGAACCCTGAGGATAGGATGCTGTCTTACGCTGAGTCGGACATTTGTGTTTGTGTTAGACATGGAGCCAACAGGCTTTTGGCCAGAGTCTTTAGTTTTTAATATGTGGATTGTGCAATTGTTTCATTTGCAGTGGCAATATCAAAGTAGAGGGCCTGAGTGACTCATGCTTTGGCTTGAGGTGGTGTTTTATTTGGTTTAGGCTCCTTCTCTGAATCCCCCCCCCAAATGCTATCAAAGTGGTTTACATACAAACATATACAAGGGTGTATGTGTGTATACAGTATATATATCTTTAAAAAAGTCTGTCAGATAAATTAAATATTATACAGTAGCTATTATTTTCCTGAGAAACTCAAAATCAGGAGAAAAATGAGCAAAATTAGTCTCGTTAAACTGATGCCAGCCAGGGAGAACAACTTAACTGTGAAAACTTTCTCCTACGAAAGGTCTTCATCATATGTTAGAATGTCGTTTAGGAAGGGGCTGGCTGAGTTTCCTGCGGGAGAGAGTCCACCATCTGGGAAGTATAACTAAAAAGGACCAACAGGCTGGCTAGGATTCTATTGGAACTGGCAATAAATTTGTAAAGTAGTTAAGGCTACTGAGTTTAGACCATGTGGTTTTTGAGATACTGGAGTGGAACCTGGTGCTAGGAGCCCCAGGCAGTACTGCTAATGATGAATGCTGACGTTGCAGTTTGATAACATCTAGAAAGCCATATGATTCCCACCCGTAGCTTAGACCATGGAGGCCAGTTTCAGTCTCCCCCAAGTTGCTAAATGTCTTGAGTGCCCCTGGACCAGTCACGGTGCCTTCGTCTTACTGCAGCAAAATTTGATGCTAAACTGATAGGACTTTCTTAAGACTTCCACAATATTATTTTGTTTTTAGGTCAGTATTCATCTCTATTACAATGATAACATATGCATAGAGGGCATGCTTCTGGCTTATTATGCTTTTGTGTTCTCCCAAATTGGTTGGCAGCTTGTCAGATACAGTTGCTAGATTCATTGCAGTGAAGTGAAGGCGCATGTTTCATTTTGGGTAGGGGTGGATTGAGACCCAGAGATGCTATAACTGATCAGAAGGCTGTTCTGTCAGCCTTTTTCTTCTTCATTAAATTTGAGTTCCTGTGCTTAACTGCATGATGCTGGAACACAATGTAATCCCAACTAAAAAGTAATAATGGGAGATTAACTGTTGTTAAGTTAAGGTGGCCAGTTTGCCTTTTGCTATGAGAGTATGACTGAAATGGTGGTATCAGTGCTTGATATGTTGTTTTTCAGAATGATGAGTGACTGATTCTGTCATCCAATTGTTCCTTATTTGGCTACATCTAAAAATGAACATTTCACTTGGCATCTCTGGCAGGTCCTCCTTAGAAAGCTAGCCAGCAGTGTGATGATTGAGCTCTGAGCTGTATTGGCACAATTGGGCAGAAAGCCTTCTGCTTAAGAGGCAACTAGGAGTTGCTTGCTGTTCTAAGCATAAAATTGACTGGCTTGACATTGGCAGTTTTGGTTGAAATGTAATTCTTCTCTTCTGTTTCCTCCCATATAACTCTTCTGTTGTCTGTCATTAGCCTGATTTTCTGTTGTTGAACAGCCAGTTGCTATCATTAGACTAGTTATTATCAACTCTCAGGTGGTGATATAAAAATTAGTCAATGTGCAAATAATCCATGCTGCTTACAACAGAAGAGAGGCGACTGTACTATAGGTAGCAGACAACTGTATAAATCTTAGCCATGACGAAAATGAACTCCCAGATTTGAAGTTTTGATTCCAGATTATCTCCAGCTTTGTCTTAAAGGTTTGGAAGATACAGTTTCCTTAACTGAACATTGTAGTGAGCTTTCTTTGCGGAGAAGGTTTAGATGACCTGGAAACTAAATCTGTAATTTTGGGTTATTGGATTACGGTCTAGCAGCTTGTTGGCTGAAGCCAATAAAAGGCCAGACTCATAACTGACAAATGTGTATTTCTTTCTATCTTAAATCTGGTGTTCCTCTCTAAATTAATGATGGGCAACTGATAGAGTTTGAGGGCTATAATGCTTTCCCAGGAGGCTGCACCACCCCATTGTGCTCCCTCTGTTTCTAAACCGGGGGCAATTCTATGTCTTGGATGTGGGCTGAACCACCTTCAATATAGTGAAATTACCCTCACTCTCCAAAGTAATTGAATGCATTTGGGGCAAAGCATTTTTGCACTTTCCTCTCAAAAAACTTTTTTTGGGGGGCACAGTGGGAGCCTTGCAGGTCTCAAAAATGGCCCAGGGAAGCCTCATGCAGCCCACACGCCAAGCATCCTGCCCCCACTTTAAACCCACTCTGCCCGCTTCCAGACTTGCTCCTTTTCTCCTCTCTGTTAAGGTTATACCTTCTCTGCCTGTCCTGTAGTGCATCCTCTTAGCAGGCGCATACCTTTGTTTGACCACTGGATATCTCTCCAGTAATCAATCTACCTCTTTTCTCATAAGAACATTGTAATTCTGCTTAGATTTTCTGAATGAATGTTTTAGAAATCTCTGCTTTTGTCCTCTTACATTGTTAAAGATGACAGCAGAGCAGGAAACTGTGCAACATTGGAAGTCATTTGAGCAGTGGTGTGTTGACTGTTGGTACCAAAGGCTATCGGGCTGGTGTTAATGGGAAACACTCTCATATCAATCAAGGCAGTTGAAAAAAAATTACACCAGACTTGTTTTTATTATCTGTAGTTTTCATATATTTCTTACATAAACAATAAAATAACCTTGTCAATACAGCTGCCAGCCTATCATGGATCTTTCGAGAAAGATTAGTGGGCATTATTTGAATACTGCAATGGAGCAGAATCGACATTTGTTTTCTTCCTTTCTGTACTCTTGCATACATGCCTATCTATTGGCTATGCGTGCTGCTTTCTAACGTATGTCAATACCACTGAGTTCATCAGAGCATTTATAGAGTTGCAGCTTTACTTTGTAGTGACTTATTCTTCTGTTCATTGTATTGATATGATGTAGGTGAAGCCCTCTGTTTTTGGGAGGATGAAATAAACATTAGTACAGTGAGGGAAAAGCTAGTTGTAGTCCGCTCCATCATCATCATTCTATTTACGAAGTATGTGCCTTGTTAAATGAGGTGAAATACTGACTTCTAAAACAAATTGTTGCTCCTCAGTAGAGTAGGTACATTGAATCAACTGGATTTACATACATGTTGACCCACCATTCAGTAACTGAATCCACTCTAGTTGGAACTAACCGTCAAGATTTCAGTGACTGTGTCCTGAATTTGAACACCGTTAGTTGAAACGTGTTCAAGATTATTGTAACTAGCATATATGCTTATGGCTTATATTCTTCATGTGAATCTAGATCAGGTTTCTTATACTGACTTGGATGGTTGGGGGCTGCAAGGGCACAGTATTGTGCATTCCACATGCATACTGTGCCATTGGTATATATCCATTTATCTAGCCCGCCCTTCTCACTTTGTTGTCTGCTTTATGTCTCTGGAAGAGCATTAACAATTTTCTTGAGCAATAAAAAGAATTGGGGTAGTTTCTACACTACAAAATGGCTCTGGTTTTATGATGGCAGATCTCTATCTTGAGAAGTGTAGCTGTAGCAATAGCGACTGCACTGAAATGATAGATTCTTTTCTCTTCATTGCTTACAGAGTAAAGTGTAGTTTAAGGAGGCAATCATGATGTCAGGGTACGTTGTGAGGAGAGCAATACCTTGGCTTTGCTCAAGTAAAGGTGTGTTAGGCTTTGAATAAGCACCATGAAGCCACTCACCCATTTAAAAAGCTGGCTATAAAATATTTTATCTTTCAAATAAATTTTCTCAAAGGAAGTGATAATATTTATGCACAAACTTTATGAACTTCACAGATTGTCTTTTGTTTAACCAATGTCTGTTGAAAGTACTTGTGGGATGAATTCCTACCAGGTATATTACCTGATCATATAGACAAACTTTTAGGCAGGTGTGCCACAAAGCAGTGTATATCAGTGCATGTTGTGGTGTGTATGTCATCCTCCTGAACCTCAGTGTGGCTGTGCCTCCAGTTAGCTGAGCAACAACACAACACGGGAAACAGTGGCAGGGTATGGGCCTCATGCCCCACTTGTTGCAGGCGTGCTTTCATATTCCAACCTAGGAGTGAAACAAATTGCTGCTGGCATCTTTATTTTTAGAGAGATTTAGGGTTATTTAATTCTTGCCCTGTGTACGTACTTATGTTAGTGCATGGATGCATGTCCATGTGCCTCTTCTTTGGACAATGTATTATACTTCAGTAGTAATGAAATATAATTGTCATTTCGCCTTGAGTCACATCTGCATATTTCTCTAGCAAAAACATTTTCCTAACTTGTTATAAAGGATTCATTGTCTGAGAAGTTTCATTAGAAAAAAGGCTTGTTTTTAGCTGTGCATGGCAAAAAAAGAGCCCAAATTGTCAAAAGTTGCAAAAAAGCTTTTTGCTGCTCTGAAACGTAAATGACTAATGTGCATAATTTATTTCAGCATCTGGGCTTGAAAAGTTGCATACCAAATTTTGTTTGGTTTACTCAACAATGGTTGAAAATTGAGATTTATCATGTAAATGCTGACAGATATGAACATGTGTCAACTAAGTGGGTGCCTGACAAACCTTCTTATTGTACAGTGCTGATGGTGAAATGTTAATTTTTTGCTGCTTTAATTGCATTTTTTCTTTGCTTAATCTAGTCTTTTCAGCGGCTGGCTGTTCTGGTTGCACTTCAGTTTTGGATTAATTTTTTCTTGAGTGTGCAGAAAACTTGTCAGGTGTTAGTTTTTGAGTAGAAGAGAGGCTTAGGATTACCTCCGTTAGTATGTACGGATGAAAAAGGCAGCAAGTGCACTTGTAAGTCAGTCTTCTGCTGCAGTAATGGGATCTTGACAGAAGATGGTGCCTTCAGACTTTGCTGACTTTCTTGCTATTTCCTTTCCTCCCCCACATTTTTTTTTTTTTTGGAAAAAAAAACCTATCTTGTGCAGCACACAGCCGGAACGCTGTCATTGGGATTATAAATTCTGAAGCCAATTAGATAAAAAATGTTACAAATGAAAGGGAGGAAACTAAAAGCTGGTGAATATCTTCATGTGAGTATGCCAGCCTTGGAGAGTACTTGCTAGGGAGCTCTCACCAGCGCTTTAGAAACAACACAACACAGATCTGAAGCAACTGCTGAAAACTCTGTTTTGCTATAGGGGCCTGGGTTTAGACAAGAAGATTTAGGGGCTTCATTAGACTTCAAGGTGTGATAATTGCTTGCACCATGTGCACACTTCCAGTCACCAGGGTGAAGTGGTTTAAATATTGGTCTATGATTCTGGGAGACCAGAGTTTGAATCCTTGCTCAGCCATGTAAACTCATTGGGTGACCTTAGTCATGTCACACTCAGCCTCAGAGGAAAGGAATGGCAAGCCCCATCTGAATAAATGTGGCCAAGAGAAGCCCTGTGTTTGGTTTCCCATCAGTCAGTGATGAGTTGAAGGCACATAAAAACAACAACAATGTGACTCTTCAGCTAGGGCATTGAACAGAGATTTTGGTAGTGGTTTTGATGCCCTGGGATTGTTTCTCCTTGCACTCCAGATTCCATCCTGTGTCAACCTCTCGGAGTCCTTCACTGTCCTTTCTTTTTCATTGTCATTCCAGAAGAGTATCATGTGGCTATATATGCTATTTTTTCCCCTCTCATCAAACTGTATTTCAGATTGGCCTAGTTGTACAGTCTTTTACATAAACATAACTTTAATGCACAGGTATTCCTTCTTGGAATATGAGGCAGTTTTTAGATTGCCCTAAACGTGCCTATTCAAGGCACTGCAGAGACAAAGACTGTTTCATTTCATAATGGCTTCCTCTTTCAGGCTTAGGGCTGGTGCTGTGGAGGACATGTCATTTTTTTACTTGCAACCCGTATCTTCTTTTAGGGATGTTTAAAAAAATGCATCAGTGTTAATTCATTCCCTGTTTATTGGTTAACTTTCTATCCTGGCCTTTCCCCAGTGAGCTCAAAGTAGTGTACTTGGCTTTCTTACTGCCCGTTTCCTCATCGCAACATCTTGGTGAGGCGGGTCAAACTGACAAAGAGTGGCAGGCTCAAGGTCTACCTGGGGAGTTTAGTGGTTTGATGGGGATTAGGACCTGGGCTTCCTAAATCCCAATTCAGTAATCTGATCAATGAACCATACTGGCTCTCTGACATTTGTGAATGTTCTTTAAATATATTCTCTGTGGTCATTTTTTTTTTGGTGGTTTTAAACCCAGTCTGAAATATTTAAGTGGCTTATACCTTGGTGCTAGCCAACATCTTCTTCTTAATGGTGTCTCAGTGGGCATATCAAGTCTTGGGAACTGATGTGATTGTAGAATGACAGTTATTTATCTTGTGGGCAACACTTATGAAAGGACTGATGACAGTCCCACACCATAGGAGGAACTGTGACTGATCCATCTGGACCTTGGAGTTCTCTTAGCACCAGGTGGCTGCTTGTTTTCCTTTGGCTGTTGCATAGTTTGGAGCCAAAATCTGTGGTTTATGAGATCAAACCATGAATAAAAGAGTTCTGTGCACTTACTCAGAGAAGAAAAAACTGAATGATAAGAGTTTGTTCCTGGAAAAACCCTGTGCTTATGGAGACAGCTCTATGATTGTTTTATGCTACTGATGGAAAACTATTTTTCTTCAGATGAGTGCCACAAAAGCTCATGCTGTGTGAAAGTATGATTCAATTACTCTGATACACATGCAGATTCCTGAGCTTTGATGTGATTTTCATGTCTAGTTTTTTTGAGCCAAGGGAGGAGAAGGCAGTGCAGTGCTGGGAACGGTTAGCTGACGGCCTTCTTTTCCTACCTCATTGTATGTTTCATTGCTCAGAGAAATACAGAGAGCAGGGGCTTCCAACAGCCATTCAGTAGTGTCAGCCAGACTTTTGCAGTTACTGCTGGGGGGCAGGAGACACTTGATTATCTGTCCTGTTGATGGCATTGTTATCATTAGAAGGCAATGAAAAGGTGTCTTGTTGAAATATGCTTTTTATTGTAGTTGCTCTGTGCTGTTTGGTATTTGTATGGTAATGCTTCTGGGTTGTTTTCATCTTACACTTTGAAGGCCCATTTTTCAGGTAGGAGAGTGGAGCATTAATGGTTTTACAAATGATGGTATAGTTTTGACTGAATTCCTTACAGTGTAGGAGCTTCTTTGTCCTGTCCAGAAATATCAGAAAGCCCAGTGGCCTGTGACATTTGCAGTACATATACCAAAGGGTGGCTATTAGTGTGGCCTAAGTGGGTGATTTGACATTTCGAGTAGTAGTCTTCTAGTCTTGTTTGACTGAGAAGCAGTGTGGTGCAATGGGTTTGACCATTGCACTACATTCCCTGCTTGGCTATGGAAACTTTGGGTGCATTGGGCACTCTCAGCCCCACAAAGTCCTCTGATAGGTTTGCCTTAAGGTCACCATGAGTTGGAAATGACTTGAAGTAGCACAACAACACCAGCAGCAACAACTTGTTTGACTGCGATGCTATATATGAGGTTTGTGGACTAGTGCTAATTCAGTCAGCTGAAGGAAACTATTTGATGAGGTGCTCTATTGTCTTTCCTAAATACGTATTCTCCAGACTTCTAAGATGATGGTCCTTGCATACTTGTGGTGTTCCCTTATTTTCACACCAAATTTTCCACTGTTTTGACTATGAAGTCTCTTTTCTACTGTATTTCAACTGGCTTCTGAAACAGTTAATAAACTGGCTACAACACTTTCTTCCTTATTCTCTGTCTTTTTTGAAAGCCAGTGCTTAATTTCTTGATGGTACCAAGCTCCCCCCATGGCATTCTCAAATATTTACTCTTTAATCAGACTAATCAGAGGGCACTGCAAGCTGAAAAACACTGAACATGAAGAACATTGGAAAGGTAAAGAATACGTCCACCAACAAGTTTTCAAAAGGGCATCCCCAACGTCATCTTCTCGCATACCAAGGCAAAACAGAGGCAGTAAATTTGGGTTATAAATACACGTCTCCTGGTATCTGTTTTGGAAAGGTTGCAGATTTCCCCCCTGCATTGTTCTGGGATTTGGTGTTTCAAATTTAGTCTGGATGACTTAGTCAGAGTTCAGTAACCCACATGTATCATCATTATTTTACTTCCTGGCTGTGTACTCACACAATTTTGTTAATATTTAAAAACATTATTTGCATATTTATAGTTCTTTATGTAAGTTTTATTGTTAAAAGAGCTGGAAATGGATACAATAGGAAGCTTTATTTTTTATTGAGACAACAGAAAGATCAAATCCCTGCCGGAAGAATAAACTACAGAA
Source organism: Ctenosaura bakeri (assembly GCA_948474755.1). Lineage (NCBI taxonomy): Eukaryota > Metazoa > Chordata > Lepidosauria > Squamata > Iguanidae > Ctenosaura > Ctenosaura bakeri. Next base: position 494,550 of record CAOLHI010000721.1, read on the forward strand.
AAGGCTTTTCTTGCTCAGCCAAGGGTTTTGAAATATCTGTACAAAAATAAAACCAAAGTATGTCTCCTTCTGCCATGATTATGTGATAGAAGATCAGATAAAATCTGTGGTTAGTAGTATGCAGTTCAATAGAGAGAGAGAGCAGTATAGCAACTAAGTTTTCAATTTGGTAGCATTGATGGTTCATATGGCATATGTGATTTTAAGGACAAACATTCCTTGTGGTCTGATAGTAATTTGTTATGCACCAGTCCTCAGATAGGCTTTAATGGGATGCCTTGGCTGTCTGATGCCCCTCCCATATTAAAATTGGGATTCTCATGAAGAGGACACAACATTACTTCCCAATTATCATGCAGAAGAGTAGTCTGTGCATAAATGTGGTCGTTTCAAGAGACTCTCCTTTTCTTTTCTTTTACCTTTGGGCTCAATGATCATTATTTCTAAGGCAAACACGAGTTCATGAAGTCTTCCCATGACGTACTATTGCAAACCTATGTATTACTTCTTCCTATAATCATTTTTTAGTGACCAAACTGTGTTGAAGCCAGAAGGTTATAAGTTCGATCCTACCCGGCTCCAAGGTTGACTCAGCCTTCCATCCTTTCGCAGGTTGGTAAAATGAGTACCCAGCTTGTTGGGGGCATGTATAGAAATGTTTCGAAATACATGCTGTTTGTAAGTTGTTCGCCACCTCGATCCATATGGAGAGGCGGGATACAAATAAATAAATAAATAAATAAATAAAATTTTTTTTATCACTATAGTAGCCCCTGTGAGATAGGTTAGGCTCAGAGAGGATGGCTTAAGCGAGGCTTTCTCTGTGAATTTTGTGGCTGAGTATGGATTTGAGACAAGTATCTCTTCACCAAAATCCCATGCTCTTGTGCTGCCCATTTGATTCCCTCCGCCTCTCTGTGCTACTTGGTGGGGGAAGAAAATAATCCCACTGCATGTATGTGTAGATTCTCATTTACACTGAAATGCACCTTAATACTGCTTGACATGGAAGAAGGCATGGCTGCCCTGCTCAGCTAGATGATGATGTATGAGATGATATTTCATTATTTCATTTTGCAAATAGGCTTACAGAGAGTACAATGTGACTTGAGTTTTAAGCCTTCATGCAGCAGATGATAAGTATACAGATGAATTAGATATTTGGATGCATAAGCTACTGTTTTCTTTAGGTAAGAGGTGCCAGCTCAGGCTGCAATAAATTCATAGGGTTTGAGTGGACACACTGGTTGTTTTTCTTTCCCTTCCCTTCCATGTATTTCATAGCCTTGGCCTCCATGTTACTCTGTTTTACTGTTCACATGTCCATGTCTTGGGATCCACTTTGGAGATAAAGGCAGTTGTTTCAGCTGTGTCGAGGCTGCTCCAAGCAAGGGCTACAGTTGGGGAAACAGTTGACACGTACATGACAAGACTTGTATGTACCCCCCTGTTCACCGTGGCCTTGTTGACTGTGACGGGAGTTGCTTTCACAAAATCAAATAGTGCTTCTCTTTTTTACATAACTGTAACCAGTGTCTTTGGATCTTAGTTTATCTTCTCAGCAAAGTTTCTCTGTTCTGTTGTGTACAGGTCTTGTGAATAATTGAATGGAGAACAGGTAAATGATACAGTGTTGCCAATTTACTGGTTATTTCTCCCTTTCCAAATTGGTGGCTCTTCCCTAGTTTTGTTTTTGTTTTCCTGTAAAATTTAACAGCAGATCCTGGTCCTGTATTTTCTCTTTTAACTGTGATGCGAAGATATGTGAGCACAGTTGCCCTTTTCTTTGTTGGCTGGTAGGCTTGAGATGCAATGAAAGAAAAGAGAACTGAGACCCACTGCCCTCAGGAGATAGATCTAGAAAAGAAGGAGAGGGGGATTGAGCTTCATATCAAAAACTAAAAAGGCGGTATTGTCAACTTATCTATGTAAGATGGGGTTTTTTTCCCAATCAAACACAATGATTTGGTTAGTGGCAACAGAAGTGATTCATATAGCTCAGTGATGTAATTGTATATCCATTTTGTTTTCAAGACATGCACAGGTAAGAGGGAGAACCATTATGTTCTAGTGGTCAGAGTGTTGGGCTATGAGACCAGGGTTGGCTTTCCTGCTTGGCCCTGGAAACTCACTGGGTAACGTCAGGTACATCACACCCACTCAGCCCCTGAAAACCCCAGTGATAAGTTCACCTTACGGTCACCATAAGTCAGAAACAACTTCAAAGGACCTAACAACAACATAGAAGAGAAGAGATTGGGTGTAAGGAGGCAAGCACAGAAGAAAGGAAGAGGATATAAAACAGAAATACTTGGCTGGGGAACTAAAACAGAGGCATAGTTGGGCTGTGGACGTCCTAAAGAATCAACTGACTTTGAGAAATCAGAGATAGCTGATGGTAACCTATAGAAAAATTACCAATGTCTGAGGCCATTGTTTTATAAATATGTTTCAGAATGGAAGTGTACATGGAACAAATGAATGTTTAATTGTTCTTTGAGATGCACGTACATACTTAGTCTGAAAATTGTAGTTTAACTTCCAAATTATCCTAAATTTCCTTTCATTTAAAGTCCATCTGACTTCTGTATATGCCTACAGGAAAGAAATAGAAGGAATGTTTAAGACTCCCTAATTTCTTTGCTCTGCTAGCTTTATTGCCTTTTCATATTTTCTAGCTGTAAATACTACAAACTGTGTTACCTTTAAACCATTTTAATAGAGCTGATAATGAAAGGTTGAGGATCAGAGGAGCCTATCCATTGCAGAGCTGTACACTCAAATGATGCTCGCTATGCATTGAAATGGCTATTTTTTTATCCCGAAGGATAAACAGGTAGATAAATCAATTGGCTGCAGAGATGACAAAAGGTCTAAAAAAGAATCCCTATGAGGAAATGCAGAGGGAGTTATGTGTCATTAGCTTAGAGAAAAGAAGATTATGGAGAAGATGCTGAAAGCTTTGAAATATTTAACAATCATCCCTCTTTAGCTGAAGACAGGAGAAGAGAAAAGAAGTGTTTAAAACTCCAAGGGACTGAGACTCTGAGCAGAGGGGATGAAATCACCATCCATTGTAGGTTTTTAAAGTCTGTGGTACTGGATGTCCCAGATCTACTGACTGTAGAGTCGGTAATGAGTTAGTGCTTTTTAAATAACTATGAGTATGTAACCCAGGTGAGGATTAATTCAACAGATGTAGTACAAGAATGGCGTGGTGCAGAAAAATAGGAATACTCTTTCCCATGTAATTCAGTCTCTTTTTTGTCTACCCACTGGCTTACAGTGAAGTGTAGACTTGATGTTGGCACGTGTCCCTGCTTACGTATTACCCTGTTATTTATTATGATGTAAGCTTTATATAGTATGGGCAGTAGCTAGGAAGAAGTATTCTTCCAGTATATCAAATTCTGATTCTGACAATCCAGGTCTGGAATAGCTGGCTTCTTGTCTGACATATAACCTGACAAAATTTCATTTTAGTCATTCAAACACCGAAAAGGTTTTTAGATTGAGGTTCCTTTGGAGCATGAGGGTATTTTCAGGTGTTGTATCTTTAGCACTCATGGTTGGTAAGGTGTTCAGAAATGTGACAAGTTTTGTTTCTAAAACTAGTTAGAACTCAAGGGTCTCAGTGCCCTTGATAAAGTGAGCTGTGTGTCTCAAAAAGAAATCGAACACTAGGATTTTTGTTTTATTTTATTTGGTACAAGGAACTTGTATTGCAGTGATGGGTTCCAGTTGGATAACAATGGAACACATTTTCTCACCTAAAACTTAGAAACTATTTTAACATTCTCTAGTACTTGGAAAAAATACATTGTTGTTTTAGATATCCCACAGACTTTTTCTTCCCTCTGAAGCACTTGTATTATCAGTTGCTTAAAAGGGACTGTTAGAATAGCTGGGTTCATTGGACAATGTTGAGTTGAAACTTTGAGTCATATTTCCGAGTGACTTTATAATTAGAGCTAGTAGTTCCTTTTGTTCATTCAGAGAAAGAAATCTTTCATGTCAGAACATTTGAGTATTCAAAACAAAGAGACCACAGTTTTCTCCTTTGGTACCCTTGCTTGAAAATGTTGTGTGTGCTCAGGACATTGCTGTTAAGAGAACAGACAGAATACGATTTTAAGATAAAGAATTTGGCAATAAAAGGGGCATTGGCGGGGTGTCTGTTGAAGCTATTGTTCTTCAAATTCTGCATCTGTTACAGATGTTTCCTACAGAGAAGGATGCAACCCTAGGTGGAATGAGACTTTGCCAACCCAATAGAAATGAAACTGGATCATCTTGCTCCCTGTGGGCAGACACTCTTCTTTGTGATTGTTCAGTAGCTTTTGTAACGTTGCTGTAGTATAATTGATCCAAAGAGTGAGAAATTGCCAAAGCAATATCATTGTTTAAGCCAGTGTCTGTTCGTTGAGGACTCTGTAAACCTGTGCTGGGTGGGTAGTTCAAAAGTTTTCATTTTTATCAGTAGAACTTTCTCTAATAAAAGATGCAGTTATAGCTGTCCTGAAAGAGATTTGTGTAGTACATGTGATTTAGGCCTGGCTTTGGGAAGAAAAAAAAAGCTAATATTGGCTTGTGAAATTAGTGCACTGAATGAAGAACCCAGTTGCATAGATCACTATCTCTTTTTCTTTGGAGTCCAAACATGTTTTAGCATGCCAAACAGTTAGAATCCTATTACATTCAGCTACTAAGATCTCCAGCATTATAATAGCAATGCAGTTTCCCTGTAGTCCATTAAAACCAAGCCTAGGATGCTGAAAAATTTGCATAATTTTGCCTATGTAATCAACCTATTCCAGTGAAAAGCATTGTTGCATCCATTTTGTCTCTATTGTATCTACATATAAATCTGAAATTTTAGGATTTATGAAGAGAAAGCAAGTAGGTGACTGGAAAAATGGTTCTAGAATTATAGATTATTGCATTATTGAATAAAGAAGAGTATGATTATATAAGTAGAATATGAGTAATACAGTGGAATTTTGACCTTTTCATACATTTTTATTTGATTAAAAACTACAAAGATCCGTAAAAATTAATGAGAGAAGGAAAGAAGAATAATCAGAAATAGAAGAACCACTATAGCAATGTTTGCATGCCACATTGTTGTTAAACTTATGCCTTCCTATATTAGTATTTTGATTCCAGTATTAAACAAAGCTTGCCATTTTACATCAAATACTTGTAGATTTTACTTTTAAAGTTATTGTAGCTTGACTCTCATTTAATTTTGTACATGAAATATTTGATTATCCTCGTATTCATTCTCCATAGATTAATTTAAATCAAGACAATAAAAATGATTGATTTGAGTCAGAGGAAGGAAGCTTCCACTTTTCATTCCAGTGCTCCAGCAGCAGGATGCATTATGCCATTTCCAGCTGAAAATAAAACCTGAAATTAATTCTGGTTTTCATTTATGCTTTTTAAGGACTTCCACACTTTTTGAATTTTGAAGGAGCTGACGGTTGAGGCTGTTTTAAAGATACGGTGTCACTCCTGGAGGCCTGCTGGAGTGATGATGGACCATCTGAGCCATTTAAATTGATTTTTGGAGGCGAGGGCTTTGGAGAGGTCCAAGGAAGTCCAAGAGGGCTGGGGGAAAAAGAAAAAAACCCTCTGTGGGCCACAAAATTCCCATGGGCATTTTAATTTATTATTTAAATTACCAGAAGAGAAAAATAAATAACATTTTCCTTAGTACTTAAAACATTCTTTTAAAAAAGAGGTTAATTTGCAAGTTGGTAACGCAGTTTACAACATCTAGAATGGCACAGTATGGGTAATTGTTTAGATAATTTTCTTGTTATTAGTTTAGGAAATAGAATTATCTGATATACTGGTTACCTGCAGTGAGCCGTAGAGTGCAACAATACATTAGAAAAGCCAAGAAGCAACTCACTCCCAGGAATGTAATAGCTCTCAGGCATGATTCAGTTGTTCATCCCTTGGGCAAGTCACACTCTCTCACCCTCAGAGGACACCAAAGGCAAACCCCCTCTGAACAAATCTTGTCAAGAAAACCCCACGATGCTTTTGTCTTAAATGGCAAATTACTCAAAGGCACACAACTACAAAGTATAGATTTGGATATCATGTTTGTGATGCGATTTCTCTTTAGCTATTACATTAAATGAGAATCCAGAGAGAGATTTGGCACTTTCATATTTAGAACCCATGTGAAATCAAATTTAATTTTTTTTAAAAAATTGTTTTTATTCCCCTGGTCTTTGTTCATTGTAGCCTCGCCTGCTCTTTATGGGTCAGGTCAAGAGATGCTTTAATTGTTATGTTCCTAAACTCTGAGTCTGCCAGGTACTACTTTAAAAAAATGACATCTTCCAATGTAACCTTCCCAACTTTTTCTTTCAGATACGGATGGCATGTTTCTAGCTTACCAGTTGAGATCAGGTGTTCATTTGCTTCGGCATCCCGCTGCTTATGCGTTTTCCCTATCTCACAGGAGCCAGGAATTCTTCTGAGTTAATGCATCGCTTCCTTGCACTCAGCTTAGACTCAGTCACAAATCTCAATCACAGATTACACTATAGCAGCAGGAACAGAGGTTTCATGAAGCTGTGGTCATTCAATCAGTGTTAGCTCTTTAATCTCTGCCTGGCAGGTACTTTTTCTCTGTTCTGAATTGCAGATATTTTTTGTTCTCTTTGTTCAAATGGGTCTGGGAAGAAGGTTTTTAGCATCACATTTAGCTCACTGATGAGTTGCCTAAAGTTGTTCAGGTGAGCCTAGGGGTAAGTAGCAAGTTTAGGGTAACTTTTTTTTTTTGATCTGATGGTAATGTGGAGTTATAAAAGAAGAAAAGATGGGTATTTGAGAGTAAAGGCAGATGGCAATTAATTGCACATCACCTGCAGAGGAAAACTCTGCATTTTAAATAGTAAAAATTGGTGTAATGCATCAGTATTTATAACATTTACCATTTTGAAGCAAGGCAAACATGTCATTGGAAAGCCTCCATTCCAAAAACCTGCAGACTAACAAAACAATGAGGATATAAAGCCTGCTTAGTTGCTGTGTCCTTTTATCATTTTTTGTTCGATAGACACCTGCATGCATAGGAATGCATCCTGATTGTGTGCATGTGTGTGCCCTCACTGAGAACATCAGCTAATCATTTAATCATTCCTGATAATTCATTCCTGTATGAAACATGGAGACTTCCTGTTCAGAGTAAAACAACGATCTGAATCCTGTGGGTTGGCCCAAATAAAGTAGGACGCATTAAATGAATTGTTGTATAGTGAGTTAGCATATATAAATCCCATGAATTCAGTAGGTCTGCTTTCATTTGGGGGTCTCTGTCAGTACTGTGAGACTGAGTTTTCCTAGTGCAAGGGAAACTCCCCAGGAAGGCATGGGTGGTTCCCCAAAGAGTTCTAGTACTCATGTTCCTGTATAATACCTTGATTTGGCCAGGAAATGGTGCCAATTGTAATAGTTTCTGTATAAGGCACTTGTACACCTTTGAGAGTCAACATGGTGTAGTAGTTGGGCTGGACTAAGACTCCAAGAGATAGGGGTTCAAATGCCTGCTCAGCCATGGAAACCCATTGGGTGACCTTGCACAGGTCCTACCTTTTCAGCTTCAGAGGAAGACAACGGCAAACCTGATCTGAACAAATCTTGCCAAGAAAACAGTCTTAGGGTTACCATAAGTTGGAAATGACTTGAAGGCACATAACAACAAGAGAGGTGTGCCTTTGGAATAGTCTGGTTACTTTTTTGCCTGCAGTGCCCCTCCCTCAACTTAAACTGACTCATATGTTGCCCCTTAAGCCCTTGGCCCTGTTGAGCCTTGAAAGCAGTATAATTTAACATCCTAGTGCTGCCTTCATTTACAGAGGTTTCCATCTGGAGAAGTTTTAATCTGGCACCTTCTGAGAATGTGGAGGTCTTTTCATAAGCTGGCCAGTGAGACAGTAAAATTACTGTTTGAACACTCTAGCTTTTGTCTTACTCCTTTTGCAATATTTATACAGAGACTAGGATGGATGTAGTTTAAATCATGTGTGGGTAACTGTGGTAGGTCTGGAGTCCAGTTTTCTGATCCAGGGGCACTGTGGTGGCATGTGGACTGCCAAAAACAAGCAAAAACTGGAGGTGACTGTATGTCTCTTCTGGTTTTGAAAATCTGTTTGTTTGTTTTAAGTATTTCTGTTATCTCCTCCCAGCCCACAAGGGCTCCCAAGGCAATGGACAAATAAAAAACAGTTAAAACAATACAGAGATTAAAACATTTTAAGAACACATTAAAACATTATTTAAATACTCCTAAAAGCAGTCTAAAAACAGTCCCAATACTGAGTGCGATGTGGAATAGCACTGTTTTGGCTGTCCACTGGAAGCTTAAAAGAGATGGGGCTAGTCGAGGCGCTACTACAGAGAAAGCCCTGCAATGTTCACCCATAAACCTGACTTCATGAGGTGCTGGGACACACAATAGGGCTTCCTCAGAAGACCTCAAATTTCTGGCAGGCTCCTATGGGAGAAGGCGATCTTTCAGATATTCTGGCCCCAAACTGTTTAGGGCTTTGTTGGTCAGTGCTCTAATGGCACCACACCCTTTCTGATCTTGGAAGCTAAGCAGAGTCTGCTTTGGTTAGTACTTGGATGGTAGAGGATCGGTGGATACCAGGTGCTGTAGGCTATATTTCAGAGGAAGGAACTGGCAAAGCTATCTCGAGTATTCCTTGCCTAAGAAAACCCTGGGAAATTCATGGAATCGCCATAAGTCAACAGGCAACTTGAAGGTACATACCCCCACAGAGGACAGCACCAGCACCTTGAGCAGCTAAATACTGTGACCTGCATCCTCTTTAAAAAGTGAATTAGTGTTCCTAAGGCTTCTATTAGAGAAAACTCCCTGTTCTGAAGCCAGAAGAAGGCTTGTCTGGGGAGTCTGGAGGTGCTGAGGGCTCCCGCTTTGGGAGTGGAACCACCTTTTGACTACGGTACCTTTTTGTATAGAGAGAGATTCATGTTAGGAGATTGTAAGATACAAATACTGTGAGGAATGTGAGAAAGAGATAATGTTGGGAAAAACAAAACTCAGAGCTGATTGTTTTTGAAACCCATTACCATTCCTTCCTTTTTCTCTTTTGATTGAAAGACCAGTTTAAAATCAGTATATGACATGTCATATTGGATTGAGTAGATCAGACCTAGATTGTTAGGAAGAAAAGCAAGGCTCAAATGCAATGTTTAAAAAAAAAGCCTCTAATTAGTATCATTTGTCAGGTTACAGGTTTTTACATACGTTTGTTCAATGTAGCTGAGTCCGTGCTCCTGTGTGTTAGTTCTTTCCCCTCGTGATGAATGAGCCATTTGGTTAAATCAAAGAGTAGTCAGTTTTTATTGACCTTCTGACATGCATGCTCCAGTGATACGACATATTACATTTTGAAATAAGAACTGCTCAAGTGAGCCGTTGATGAGAACCTGAAGGCAGAACAAATTCTCATTTCATATTGGTGCATAAAGATGTTGCTGATTGAATTGATAACTTGCATACAGGTTTCCAACTTAAAAAACAATTAGCCTGCAATTAAGGGAAAAGTATATAATGATAAGAGGAAATGACAGACAGATGTAGAAATTACAGAATTTGAGCACTAACCAGTGTTGGAAAACTGATATAATTAGAGGAAGTTTTTATCCTATATAGGGGTGTGGGTGGAAGATGGAGGAAGTTGCTATATGAATGGGCAATATTAATATTAATACATTTGGAAATGAAGACCTTTATTTAAGTTATGTTACACAGTGTGTAGCAGAACAGAAGGATCAATGTTACTAAATAATATACTTTAGATCTTAGAGTTGGAAGAGACCTCAAGGGCTGTCTAATCCAAGTCCCTGCCATGGAGGAAAACACAACTAAAGTACTCCTGAAAGATGTCCATCCAATCTGTGTTTGAAGTCCTCCAAAGGATGACTTGCTTCATGGCACTGTGGGCAGCAAAACTAATGTTGAGTCTAGTCACAGGGAGCATATAAATTTCATGTTATAACAGTTGGCTGACTTCTGATCTGTTTCCAGGCACAATTCAGAATGGTGGTTATGATCTGTAAAGTCCTGTAAAGTCCTGTGGTTATGATCTGTAAAGTCCAGGTTGTCTGAAGGACCACATTCTCCCCATGAGCCTGCCCAGGTTTTGGGATCTTCATGTCAGCCTTGCTCTCCACCCCACCACCCTCCCTGCCTCATATGTGGGATCACAGGAAAGGGGCTTCTCAGTGGCAGCTTGCTGGCTCTGGAAGTCCTCTCCTAGAGAGGATGGACTGTCTCCCTTGATGGTTTGCTTCTCATGGCAGGTGGAGCCTTCTTTGTAGCAACAGGGCTTTGGGAATTGACTGCGCATGTAGGAAGGCTTTTAATAGTGTACTGTACTCCATCTTTCTTGGTTTTTAAATGTATAGAATTTTGAATTACCTTTAATGGTGTAAAATGGTGGGGAACTGGTGATTAGTGCTAGCTTAGGTTGCAGAGCTGTGGATTCCAACCCTGACCCAACCATGCGTCTTGATCTTAAATTAATTTACACACAGGTTAAGAGAGGACAGAATGAGAGGAAGAGCTTGCTGTTGCTGTACCTAAAATTGTTAAGGGAATAAGTGGTGGTGAAGCTATTAGATAAGGACGCTTCAGCCTACCTGGCTTTTTATGCAGTTGGACAGTAGTAATTTACTTGATTCCCCAGAACAATCTTAACTGTCTGCGTAATGAAACATCCTCAGGAATTTCAGATCTGCTGATGGATTTTTCAGTCCTAATCACAGTGGATTTAATCCAACATGAAGAAGGAGGGACTCTGTCATTGTCAGGGTGTTGTGGCAGTGGTTTTAAATGCACCTGCCATCTTGTTTCTGTTTTTCTGGCAATACTAGTGAGAAGCTGTGTAATCACGGTACGTTATATTTCTTATCTGTTCTGCTGTTGAAAACAGTTTGCACATAACAAGTTAAAACTTGTTATGGCTGTACAAGATATCGCATTGAAAACACATTGGTTACAGTGAAACCAAAGGACCATTTTATAAGCTCTTCCCAAGAATAGGTGATACCTTGCCTGTCCAGGGAATTTCCATGTTAAAAGAATGTCTTGTGTGCTCTGATGAGGTTCATTGGAGAGGGGAAGGGTTAAAACTTTGGCCCTGGAAAGTTTGGACTTGCTATGCTCTTCTTGGATCACTCTGTCTCTGGTATCTGCAATTCTTCACTAGTATTCTGAGTCCTAGGTATCATTCTTGTATGGATGACTTAATTTGGAGCCTGAGATTTGAGAACTAGGATGTGATGAGGCTGGGAGTGGGAGAACACCAGTTGAAGCTCTTGTAGGAAAGTGATTGTCATTCCTGCATCTGCCCCTAAATGTGCAAAAAATACAGTTTCATCACACATCCTTGCCAAAGTTCTGCATACATAACAAATCAAATCAAAGGGACAAGAATTTTATGCCTGCTTTTACCTGAATTTGGATTTTGAGTCTGGTTGTATAGTTTTATTAATAAGCAGGTTTAACTTATCATAAACCTGTAAGAAATAGAAGTGAAAAGATTGTTATGTTAGACCTGAAACTAGATGAATTTTACCTGGCTCCTGGTTAACATTTCCAGATTTCACAGCTGCTAGTACATTTTTTGCCGAGAGCAAGCTGAAGCTCCAGTTCCCACAGTCATGCAGTTGGGACAGAGTAGTGTCACTGATCTTACTGAACCTTCTGTTTTGATCATATGCTCAAGTCATCTGTACCAAATTCTCCTAATATATAAATATACCAGGTTCTGTGTGTATGCATATGTGTTTTAATGTTCTCATTGCCTGGATTTTGGCTGGTTTTGGCTGCAATTTGGTTCAGCCCAATTTACAATATATTGCAGTTGAACAGCGGTGTGTAGCTGTTGGCGATAGCTCCCAATGAGACCTTGGAGGGCTGCCTGACTGGATCGCTGATAAAAACTAGACTAAACTAAACTGCCTCCAAAGGCTCAGGGTCTATTTAATTTATTACTAGATGTTGATGTTCCCCAACCAGACTGAGGTGCAAAGTAGTGGTTCAGGCATTTGGAAAAGCGTTCGTTTGAGCATATTTTCAGCACAATAATTAGTCAAACCAGCATCAAACTCCTTGCACACAAAAATCTTTTTCTCTTTTTTTCTTTTCTTCTTTCTTTCTTTTTTTGCATTGGGGGGGGTTCCCTGATGCATTTTTTTCAGCAACCTGAAAATTCTAAGGTTGTAGGAGGTCTTTTTGTTGTTATTTATTTGTTTTATTTGTAAAAGACCTTTGGTGATCTTCTACAAGCAGTTTACAATTTATGTTCATCCAATCCAGTTTTCTTTACTGTAATGGAAACTTTTTCTGCCCTTTACTTTGTGTGGGTCTGTTGTTGCTGTCTGCCTTCCAAGGCCGCTGAACCCATTTGTTCAGTCTAATTGTCAAACTTGGGATATAAGGCATTCTTGTTTGTGAGCAGAGTACAAAAGAAAATTCTTTGGACCAATCAAAGAGCTGTAGGTAGTGAGTACTTGTTCTTTAACCTAAACATTTTTTGAAGGTAACCAGACAAATTGAGAGCATAATTGATTTCTTTAAATGTTGTCTGTTATAATTCAAGCCGACCTGTATTATGTTTCTAGCTATACTTAAATGTTTGTGCTAAAACTGATGCTCAATTTTTACTTTTTTTTTACTTTTTTCTTTCCCCCTAAAGTTGTAGTTATCTGTGTATTGCATAGCTTTTCAATGGATTATGAACAAAATGTCCTCAGTTAAGACTGGCTGAGGAGAACTCCTCTTGAAATACTCCACTATTTTTTTTTAGTATGGATTAAAGGTTTTCAACTTTAGTTCTTTACATGCGTTCTACTTTAAAAATGAATTGTCTGCAAGACACCCAGGTGCACGAACTGGCATTTAATCACATTTGGTTGCTGTGGTTTCTGGATGAAATGTAAGCACATTGGATGTAAAAGAGGACCTGAGACATCTCAGAGACAGAAGGAATATCGAATGGAAGAAGTAGTGAGGGAACTGCTTCCACATTTGAAAATGTGTAAATGGTTTCAAAAAAGAAACCTTTAGCACTATGCATGTATTGCTGGCAAACATTTAAATATTCAGTATTCGTAAGGACTCTACTTCCATCTGTTTCATTAATGTTGATGCTATAGATTCCTCTAGCAATTTGAACATCTTTCCAGATGAACTGGAAGTATATCATAGAAGTAGATACTGTTGTCCATGGGTTAAGTTGGGGAAGTGAAATTTCAGTTAATTGTATTAAATTTAATCTATTATGCCATGATTTATTCTTCTATTTCCCACCCTGCAGCATTAAGATGCGTGCTCTAACTCTATGTATTTTACAGGCAGATGCATGCATCAAAGTGACACTTGGAATGGGCAATTCCATCCAGTTTTGCAACATATGTGACATCCTCTACAGACCTGCATGGTGCTAACTGGGAGTAGTGCTCCATATGTTCCTGTTTGTGCTTGAAGCTTATTTGTTGCAGCTACATAAAGATGTTGTAAATTCACCTTTTAATGGAATGTGACTGCTGTGCTTGCTTCTCTGCCCTACGTTAATTGCGCTGACTATGGAAACAAAGAGCTGCTGCTTCATTCTGAGGCTATGCTTATAGGTTTTTGTTTGTTCCTGAATTGCAAACAGATTTGCTTCCTCTGTGGGAACGGCGGAGTTAGGCGCTTGATTGATTCGCTAGTTGAAGGGACACAAAACCAAGGGAATCTATTGATTGTACACAGCCAGCTGAACCCATTTTGTAATGCACTTAATTGACCTTTATTAGGAGTACACTTTACCTTACCTTGTTTCTGCTTAGGAGTGGGTTTTCTAAGTGTATACGGTTTATAGTTTTTCCCTTTTTGGTAAATGCATATTTTGTTTAAGAGAAGTCCCCATTCACTTTAGCTGAGAGAAAATGGTGTCATTCTCTAAAAAGAATTGTAGGCGTACACTTGTATGGCAGAAGATTCTTGTAATATACATTTATTGGTGTTTCCATGCTCTCATTTTTAATGTGGAATTTAGTGCAATGAGCCATTCTATCTTGCAGCAACAGTTAGGTGTTGCCAACAAATATAGTGAAAGCAAAGGCTGGGTGCTCTAGAACTGCTGCTCCTGAACAAATTCTTCTGGAGATTGAAACATAATACTGCTATCTGGATGATGAATACTGCATGTTGAGAAAGCAATAGATAGTACCAAATGTTTGAGATTGGGGTGCAGTACTCTCATGTTTGCTTCTAAAGTACAGTGGATCAACAGTAGCTGGTAGGGTTTGGTTCCAAAATTTGTGAATACCCAAATCCCATTATGTACAATAGTGCAATAAAATGGGTGTTTCTTATATAAAATGGCAAAATCAAAAGTTTCCTTTTTAGGGGGAATATTTTCAAGCCATGGTTTGTTGAATCTGTGGACATGGAGAGCCGACTCTATTACTTTACTAGTTATTCTGTTGCTAGCTACTTTATAGCATAAATTTCTAGCCAAAGTTTGATGTTCCATCCTGCAGTATTCTGGCTGCAGTATCCTGGCTTGTAATTCTTAGCAGCCATTTCCTTTGGATATTCAGAGGGCTAGGTTCAGGCATTTAGAGTGTTATTGAAAGGTACACTATCATCCTATATACATATATATATACATACAGAGAGAGGGTGAGGGAGGAGAGGGGTGTTGGGTGACCTTGATGCATATTACTGGCACATTCTCTGGATATGCAGCTTTTCTGGTAATTTTAACAACAGGAAAGGAAATAAATGGTCTTCAGTAAGTGTCCAGTGTTTTATCTCTGAAAGTCAATTCAGCAATGAGTGTTGTGAATAGATAACTTTGAAAACAAGAGAATGTGTCCTTTCCCCTTTTTTCTCTCTTGAGAGTCATGAATGTGTTCTTAAGATGTCATACTTCTAAAAAATGAGCCATTCTGCAGGAGCTGAAATTTTGTATTACTGCTTCTCTTGTTGGTAAACAAACTACATCTTCAGACGATCTTGCCACTGAAATATGTAAAGAGAGTTGCTTTAGTTTGTCTGAAGTACATGTGTACCGTTTCTTTGATGTGTTTGGGTTCTGTCAGGCAATGACAGTACTTTCAGGTGCCATGATTTCTAGTGCAAAGCCAAAATGGTAAGAAGTTCTGTGACCTTATCATGGAAACTTTTTACTTCCTTAATCTAGGAGACTTATTCCTAGCTCTTCCACTTGCTTATGTTTGAATAAATCACGTCATAGGGGAGTTTAAAATAAGCAAATTTTGTTCCCCAAATAAGAAACCGCCCTTCAGTAGAGGAAAGATTTCTTAGGTCCAGTATTAGAAGTGGGATATGCATGAGATCCTATGGACTCTGACAATTGGAGAACACAGTGTGGGGTTCTATGGGCAAGTAGATTGACCTGTTCTAAGGGTCTGCTGAATGGGATATAGTTTGCATGGTAGAAAGATTTCAATAAGCTATGGGGAATAATCATTTGATTGTCTGATTTATAATTTTGAAATGAACTTAATTATCTTTCCCCATTTAAAGTGTGTTTTCCTCATTGTAATTTTTGTTCTTATATTGAAAAAGAGAAAGAAAACAAAATAAAGAAGAGTTAATCCAAGTTGACTAAAGAGGAAGCCAGCAAAAAATAAGCTGAGAATTCATAAATGGGAAACCCTTTATGTATTAACTTCTAAAAACCTGTTATATAAAATCTGAATATGTGAGAATAAGATAAGAAAAAACATTTCTAAATTGTGCTTGGAAATCTCTTTACTTTTACTGTATAATTCAGAATGAAATTTACAGTATCAGTGGGAATAGTATATGTAGGGTTGTCCTCAGCCTTGACTAGGAAAATATTATTTTTATTCTTGTGTTGTTAAAGGGAGTATTGCTTGCTCTCCTATCATTTTTCAATATTTCTTGCACACACAAGTTAAAGGAAATTCTGCTTTCAAAGAAAGTATATTATTCAATTCAAGTAATATTTACAAATACTGGTATATATTAAGAGCAAGATACAGTAAAGTGACTAAAAAAGTTTCAGCTTATTTTTTGAGATAGTTTCTCAGTTGTTCTAAGTTTCTTATTATATGAAGCAAAAAAGATTATCTTCCCCATATGAAAGTCTTTTATACCACCTTCTCTATAATGTGAATACTAACTGACTGCTCATTTCAGCGGCCATCTGTGCTTGAAGAGTTTCATGAGTTAGAGAAATATCAAAGTATCTGTGGGTAGGTGGCCTAGTGCACTCTGAAAATTGGAGATCTATGCTAGAGTGATTAGAAATTGAAATTACATGTATGTTACATGCAACTTTGTGAGCAGAAGCAGGCGTATACTGAGCCAGTTCATCAGCCTGTGTAGTGTTGTCATCTCTTACTGGCAGGAGCTTTCTAAGATTTTAAGGCAAGATTCTTTTCTGTCTGGAGATCCCTAATATTCCTGGATGGTACCCATCCACGTACTGTCTAGGCTTAACCCCACTTAGCTCCTGAAATTGGTGGGGTTGGGTGTGTTTCAGGTGGTATGTGACGGTAAGTAGATGTATAAGTACAAGTATAAGAATTATGTGTAAGTATAAGCTGGGTGAATCTATCCATGGTTAGTGTTCTTACTTTGTTTAGTGTTCATTGTTACAGAACTTGAAGGGAACTAGAGCTATAGTCTTGAAGCTCTGTAGGAGGTAGCTGGTGGTTTAGATCAGGGGTATCAAAGTCAATTTCATCTTGGGCCACATCAGCATTTTGGTTGCCCTCAAAAGGGCCAGCTGTATCTGTAAGGCTATATAAATGTATCTGCTCTTTTATCATATTAAATAATTGCCTCTGCATTCGATTATTACTGGTTTTTAAATTGCCTTCCTTCCGTATCAACTTTTCTTTTCTTGGATATTTTGGGGCTATTTGATTGTAGTATATGGTCCCTACCCACCTCTGTAAAGTGACATAGAATTGGTCAGTATATCCAAAATGTGCCATTTTCTGCTCCCCAGATCTTCTCTGTGCCTCCTTCTGTCCCTGGGCTCGCCAGACGGGGAGAGTGCAGCAACTGCAGAAGAGATGCGAGGGCCCCATGAAATGGCCTGGTGGGTCGGATTTGGACCAGGGGCCTTGTGTTTGACACATGTGGTTTAGATACTAAGTCTGCTCAAGCACGACTTGCTTTCATCATTGCTAATATTGCGCACACAAAAAAAATCTTTAAATTAATTGGATGCCCTGAGCTGTAGAGTGGAAAGTCTGCTTTAGGAAGGCATACTGTCAGTGCCCTTCAAATACAGCCAGATAATACTACAGTCACAAGATGGTAGAGATCCTGTTGGATGCTGAGAGAGCATAACTTTCTTCAGCCCTACTTCTCCCTGGCTCCTGGGTTATGTAGGGTCATCACCGCTGGCGCAGCGGAGGTCATACACCAGATGACACCCCAACAACAGTCAGTTCCCACTGTATGCTGCAAATCAGGCTGGCCATGGCTCTTCCTCTTCTCCAGCTGAATATATATGGTGGCCAGGAACTTCCTGTCCCCTGGGCATTAATTGGCTGGGGTGGTGTTCCCATAGACGTGGTGAGGTGGGGTTGCAACGTGGGAGGCAGGTCATTGCAAAAGGAAATAGCTCCTTCTGCAATTTTACTGGAAAAAATGCCTACATTGATGTAACAAAGTTACACCAGTTAAGTCGCTGGGTGAATTGTGCTGAAGATCTCATGTGTGAATTTTTGACACGCTCATAATTGTTATTTAATGCAATGGCAAAGCCTTGCTTTAAAAGTCTGGACAGCCTTGCTATCAAATAATTCTGTGGTTGTTTGAATAATGGTTTTTATGAACTGGTCTTTGATTAAGATGCAGTAAGCAAATGGGATTTCCCCTCCTCAAAATGTTAGTGTAATTATACTTAAATATAGAAAAAATGCAGCATAAAAATGAAATATTGTGCTCACAGTCCATCTGGTTAGGGAGATGCTTTTCTTTTTGCCTGAAGGGGAAGTGTTAGTTTGGCAAGAGAAAAATTGTCAGGAGTAAATTAAATGCTGCAGGAGTGGAAATCTGTTTGCTCAGCATGAGGTGGTGTTTCTTCAGAAAAATACCACTTAGCTAACACGAACTCTACGATTTCTGTCTTTTAGTTTGGTGAAAGGTATGGGGTTTTTTTCTTGTCAGCCGCTCAGTAATCTGTGGAGAAAGATACAAAACCAACTGTTACTTTTATTATGATCATTATTGTGTCTTGATTGGTGAATTGATATGTTAGGAGAACTAGCAGTTAAAGGAGTGGCAATTATTCTGAGCTATGTGTTGCTATTCATTTGGCCATGAAATTGAGTGGAAAGAATTACTGGGAGAGAGCAATGTAAACAGTACAGCATATGAGTGAGAGAAACTGTATCTTTGGCCTTCTTTTTGGAAGTTAATATCTGTAGTAATTCAGTTTTGTAGGTTATGTGTATTCTTTAAAAAGGAGCCGTGGTGGCGCAGTGGTTAAATGCCAGTACTGCAAGCCACAAGGTTGTGAGTTCGATCCTGCCCGGCTCCAAGGTTGACTCAGCCCTCCATCCTTTCGCAGGTCGGTAAAATGAGTACCCAGCTTGTTGGGGGCATGTATAGAAATGTTTCGAAATACATGCTATTTGTAAGTTGTCCGCCGCCTCGATCCATATGGAGAGGCGGGATACAAATAAATAAATAAATAATCTAAAAGGGAAAGGCAGCCCTTGCTAAAACTAGGTCCACCAAACTGTCTGTTGACTAAGTTGAGAGGCCAGATGGAGATGGGTGGAGGGAATGACCTATAGATTTTTGCTTAATGCCGTTCTGGCAAGGCTTTCTTGGTATTCATGGAAAAAGCGTTAGGAAAAGTTTTTCTCAGCCTTGTCTGGGATGTATATGTCATCCAGAAACCTCCAGCACCTATCTGCTACGTTTCCACAAAACTGAAAAACAAAAGTTGTTCTGAGGATGTACTAAAGGGTGTAGTTATCTATTTGGGGGCAGAGTAGGTAGCCGTGTGAAGTGAACAGATCGGCTTGCTGTTTGGACACGTAAGGATACCCAGCAAGATCATGAAGTGGAGATGAATGGCATAATGAATCCATGTTTAAGCGTGTTTAGCTTCCACTGATTTCTGTGATAGACTAAAGGTTTACCTCTTTCTCCTTTGAAGTCTGCAGGAACCTGTGCCTTATATGAAGATATTGTCTTGGTTGGCATGTGTACCGAACCAAAATGGCACTGGGACTGACCTTCACACTTTGTACATTAAGTAGCCCTACGATTTTGGCACTTTATATCCTATCCTCTGATATCGTGTGCCAAAGGCTTTTTGGATATGCCTCAGGATGAACTTTCTTTGATTAGATGTTAGGCACTTCAAGAGCATTTGGACAACTTACTGGTTTTTTTTCCCTTTTGTCCAAATCACCATGAGAAAATGATCTGGCCTGTGGAAGTTAGAAATCTTCTTTTCTCAAGCATCATTATTATAAGATGGGTTCCAGGGCTTTCTTTTAGTGTTAACTTCTCTATAAAGTTCTTAACAGAATCATCCAGCTAGTAGATTTCAACTCTGCCATTTAACTGGGGTCTAGTTGGTCAAATCCAAACAAGTTGCTAGTTTTTTATCCTTCTGACTAGCCCATCTGTTTATGCAGAAAATTAGAGTGAAGCTCAAGTATGTCCAGGTAGTTTAATGATTTTTTTTTAAGGACAGGAAAAGGCCTTGCTGGATTAGTCTAAAGGTTCCTCTAATCCAACATTTGATTTTCAGGAGTGGCAGCCATATGTTTCGAGGGAGATTGCAAAAAAGCACCTCCATGGTTGCTTTTCCTCAGCATCTTGACATAATATTAAGGCACATATTAGTAGCATAAGATGTTTGATCTACATATTTGAGAAATCATACAAAGTCTTTTAAAAATTCAGCTTCCTTGGTCTCATTTAATTCAGCTGGTTTGCTAACTTACTTGCTTCTTTCTTATATTTCTTACCATATTCTCACTCAATGTTATTTACCTCTCTATTTAGCTGCATTGATTTATCTTGCCCTTTCAGCTGTTTCGATTTTATACGGCAGAAATTTGATTTGTAACCTTAACTGTTCCTTAAATACTTCTAACCTTCTCACTGTTTGCTTCTCATGCATATTACTGTTGAACTTTTAGGCATTGTCCTTTAGGGTTTAGAACTTAACTTTGTTCCCATATTTCTTGCATTGCTTTTTGTCATTGACCTTTTTCCAGTTTGTAGATCTTTTAGAGGAGGAAATTTCCATTCATATGTCTATTGGCATTGTCCATTGCCGTCCATTGGTAGTTTGAGGCCATATATATTAAAAGTTTTGATAGTTGCTGTTACCTCAGATTTCCACTTTGGTCTGTTGGGTTCTGCTCTACTTTAACTTCACTGTCTGACTTCCTTACATGGGATGCACATATTCGTGGTTAGATTGGATTTGCCAAAGTCAAAAGAGCATAGATCAGCCGTGTTTAAAGGAAGTCACGAATTTCAGTGGGCCTCCCTTAAGAAGGGCTAGGTCTGGATCCAGCCTGGTGAAGTGATATGATGACTGCATTTCATGCTCCCTGTGGATGCTTTTGTGCAGCTCATCCATGGTTTGTATATTTGTGTGCCTAGCAGGATGAAAGGGAAACACTGATAACTCATTAAAAAAAAATCTTTTCCCAGTTAATATGGAACATTTCACTCTGCCTGCTGTTGTACCTTAATAAAGTGTGGCTATATTTGACTCCATATTGTGGAAGGTAAAAAAAACAAACAAACAAAAAACAAAACAAAACAACAAACATGGTGGAATATCTATTGCAGTTTAAATAAAGTTACTGTTTAAATACTGTCTGTAGTTCTAGTCTTTGCATCTGAAAAAAGATACCATAGAGCTGACAGAGATGAATTATTGATGTCGTCATCATCATCATCATCATCATCATCATCATCATTTTTGTATCTTGCTTTTTGCCCAACGTTGGGCCTCAAATTGGTTATGGATAATTTATGGGTGGTGTGGAAAAATTGGTTGGAGAGAATATTTTTTATACACCTAGTGATACTAAGAGCCAGAGTTGCTAAGTGAAGCTGGAGAGGACAGATGAAAGAAAGGACAGTTAGAAGAAACTAATTGCCACCAAATTAGATTTTATAAGAAGAAGATTAGGCAAGTCGATGATGGATTAGGCTAAGTCTAAGGCAGCTTCCTGTATTCCTGTGTGTGCAGAGTCAAATCTGGAAGGAAGTCAGAAACAGTCTCACATGCCTTTGTGTGAGTAAGGCAGCACGCTCCCATACTGGGTGTGCATCAGCTGTAGCTCTTATGGGACCCGTGTGCAAACTGTGAAGCTAAAGTTGCTATCCCCAATGGGTATATGAAATGAGAATGGTTGGAGCTGTAGAACAGTGGATCTGGAGGGAGCCATGGTGGAGAATGTTGTATGCAATGCATGCTGGAATGTATGTAATTGCATACTAATACAATCAGACCGAAAGAAATATTTATATACTAGACATGAAACTCTGGGCTAATTTGCTTTCTCAAATTTATACGTGAATGCCTTAATCTTATAAATTCTTGGTGATAATGAAAGCTGATGTGCTTTTTTGTGTTAACATTATCTGGTGTCAAAACCATCTTCTTATATAAAAAGCGATGTTGACGCTTGTGTATTGCTTTCCTATATTCTGTTGTTACTCCGTTATTTTAGAATTTCCTTGACACCTCTAATTTTTAAGTTGATCTGTACTTGAATGTTTTAATCTGCATTATTTGCTATGAGTAAGTTGCTGCCATGGCCTATTGATTCATTGATTTTTTAGACCTTTTTGTTCTTTAAGTCACAGAATAATTATTTCTTCAGATAGGATAATGTGCATTGTGAAAAATCTAAAGTGCATTGCTGTGACTTCAGAGCCCACAGTATTGTAAATCTGAATTCTGCCTCGCTTAATTCTGTTTGAAGTGTATTAAAATCTGAAACCTAGGAATTGGCCTTTGCGTAAAGCATGTTTTGTAAATGAAAGTGAAAGAAGCATGCTATAATTTTATGCAGATCTCACAGGCGAAGTCCGGTTTATATAAATAGGAGTAATGTACAATTTTTATTATGTCTTCAGGAAATGTAGAAATTCTTAATTAATGGGAAGGTGCTGCATTTCCTGTTGGTGGTCTGCAGTATTAAAAGTACTGCTGAGAACTACTCTTTTGTAAATGTTTAGGTTTCTTAGGTTGATAGTGGAGCTAAAGTGCATCAGTTTGGCTGGTTTCTACATTACTACTCAATAAAATTATTGCTTTCAACATTTGTCAATTTCCGACACTGCCTAGAAACTTTCTGAAACCTACATATTTTTCCTTCTGTTCTCATTTGCATTGATGGGGATGGTTATTTTGAAAGTACCATATTGGAAAACCCTTCATGTACTTTTCTTTATTTACCTTGAATGCATGCAGCTAGCAAAATGTTGGCCGCTTTTGTGGTGGAATATGTTAGTGTGTCTGTTTTTTTTTTTTTTAAGAGGGTTCTAATTCTCAAAAAAATGAAAAAATAAAATGATAGATTACTTTGAAAACTGTATTTCCTGGTAATCAAGTGTTTACAGAAAGATGCTTTGTTCAGACCTTTTCCTGAGGCTTTGTATGCTTAAACAAAGAGCTTTTAGACTTAAACACAGCTGTTCATTTGAAAATGAAAAATCAAATTAAGCAGAACCAGCTTTTGAAAGTTAATGCTGTATAGCAACTGAAACAAAGGGGAAAAAATACAGTGTTGCATGTTTCACTTAAATAACTTTCTTTTTAAAAAAAGTTTTTCAACTAAGGAAAAGTGTTTTTTCAAAGACGCTCATCTCTCTCAGTATCCTGCAATAGAACATCTGTGCTCATTCTGATGTGGATGAATGACATGAATTAAACCAAAACGGTTGAACTGCTCTTTTTAACATAATTACACCTTGTTCATTTTGGAGACACAATACAGGGATGAAATGCCAATTAAGACTGGTATGTTAATGAGATTGAGACTGAATAGCGGATTAGTGTGGACACAAATCCAACTGGAATTGATTTGATATAATCCCTACAGTTCATTCTGTTTTGATAGAAATGTTGTTACATGTTTGAGTAGCTCCAGTGGTGGTTTATAAATAAATAAATAAGGACATGTTTTTATTAAGATGTTGACACCTGTTTGTGGGTCTAGTACATTTCTGATATAAACTGGATGGGCACAGTTGCCATTCTATGAAATGTTCATTTGGAAGAATATGTTCAGTATGTGGCAGATTTCTCCATCTGTTCTTTGAGAATACTCTCTTGAATGCTTCCATGATTGAGCCATACTAAAATCCACAGCAGCTACCTAGTGCTTGAACTGGGTGAAGAAACCTTGGGCGGTTCTAAGTAAAATGCTTCCATTTTCTTTGCTCGAGATGATGCTTTTCTAAGAACAGAGATTCTGTTAATGTTTGCTGCGTTTATTTTATTTACTATCCCACTTTAATATTTATTCTTGTATGAGCTTTTGTGGCTATAAACCCACGTCTTCAGATGCAGCGCTCCTTAGAACTAAAACTTCCTCAGATTTAGATGAAAGGAGGAAATTGATTTTGGTGTCATCAGCATATTGAATCCCTACTCTCCTCCTAGCCTTTCCCAGCAGTTTCAAACAAATGTTAAATAGCTTGGGGACCCCAAGAGAGAACCCCAAGAACTCTCAGGGACATTAGTCTCTAGTACTACCTGCTGAACATGTCCTTATAGGAAGGACTGAATCCACAGCAGGACAGTGCCTCCGAGTCCCAGACTGACTAGGAAGCCAGAAGAATACCATGGTTGAAAAAACACTGAGAGATACAAGGGAATGAGAAAGGGCATCTTGCCTTGATCTTCTTCTTGGGATAATTCAATGAAGGCAACCAAAACATTCTCAACTAAATGTCTTCAGAAAGTGTTAAGATGATAGAGAGGTGCATTTAATACATGCAAGTAAAATGTGGTTATGCCCAATGTACTGTCTGTGTAAATGTATTTTCAGTTGTTGCATCTTAAAATATGACCCCGCAGGTTTCTTCGTTTTAAAATAATGTACTATCTAAATTGCAACCCTAGATACTAGAGTAGAAGGCATATGTTTTGTGTATTTTTTTTAACTGAACCTGAATAGTTTGCACAAGTTATGTTGACCAGATGGTGAGGGCCAGGTTGATAAAATCAGTGTGGGGAAGCAGTGTCTACCTTTCAATTCCTACTGGTAGTTTCCTTCTTGGAGTTGTTCTGGTTTCTAGCAGGTTTGTCTGAAGGGATGGGTTGGAGTTTCTGTCCATGTGTGGAAGGGAATATTATATATCCCCTTTGGGAATCTCCTGGCAAAATTCTGTTTGCATAAATAAACATGTCCAACACAAGGAATAATGAGAACTTGTTGCCTCTGAGTTTGTGCCATCTGTTGAATATATTGAAGGGAATTTGAAATTAATTGTTTTTGTGTGCTATGAAAAAAGGAATCTCTGACGAAAATGTAAGTATGGAAGGTGGCAGCCCTGCGCCTGTGAGCTGTGTGACTAAATTCCTTGCATTTCTTATCTTCATTTTCATTGCTGCTATATGTAACTTAGAAATCAAGTTCAGGGGTCAATTTGGTAGCAAATAAAATCTTTATGTTCAATTGTCCCAGTACTAGGTAGGGCAGATATGAAGAACCTCTGATCTGTAGACTGGATATGGCCAAAAGAGAAATTATATCCAGCCTCCAGCATTGGCCCATTCTAAGCTTTCCAGATATGGTGGACTGTGATCTCAACTTCTGTTTTCGGTGTGGGAAAATGAAGAGTTTGCTTAGATCAGCTAAATAAGGTTTCCATGGGGTGGTGGGTGGGAACAGGAGTAGATTTTGAGCTAGAGTCTCGATCTCTAGTTCTGAATAGAATCTATAAGAGTTTCTTCAATTTTCTTTCCCCTCCCTCCCCCAAAATTTTACACACCTGATTAATGGGCTGAAGTAGATGGAGGGACATCATTTCTTAAATATCTTTTTAGTACTATTGAGTTGTTTCTCTCTCCCTCTCAGTATGACAGTTTGCTCCCACCATACAGTGTCTTGCTCTTGGTATCTTCCTTTTGGAACTCTAGAGCACCTAAAGAACCATTGACTCCCCCACCTTCCAGCCAGAGAATATATTCTTTCCAGAGACTTTGCTGTCAGCAAATTCATGTGCTATGTTCATTGTGAGGGGGAAAAAGTGGCTTCATAAATTGAATAAATGGGTATTTTAAACTCTCCCATGTATTTCCTTTATTTTGTTCTCCTGAGACCACTTATATAGATAAATGAATAAATACAACAACAACAGCAACCAAACAAAAACACAAAACTGGATTGTGGAGAAGAGCTACTGCTAGGAAGGAAGAAGAATCTGGAGCAGATTTCATTGGGAGAGACGGACAACTGACTCCTAGTCCTTTTAGTGCATCCCAGGGAAACAGATAACTTGCTGTACTACGCTTTGCTTGGGCAGCTGGTGACAGTGGTTAATTGTAGACGGAGGACTGCAGGACAAGGAATAGAGCCATTTGTGCTATTAGCCCTTCTCCCTTTTTCTGTGAGAGGCAGGTTCTCAGCTTGTATAGAGAGACATTTTATTATGATATTTGGTTGTTAGTTGTTGGTCCCTGGCCTTGAGGAAGGAGGAGGGAGATGGGACAGTTTTCTCGTAGTGATTGTTTATATATAAAGAATCAGTAATCGGAGGTGCTGTGCCCAGAGTGTTACTGACCTGCCTACAAAATGTCAAATTAGAGATAGAGAGGTTTTAGCCTACCTCTAATTGCTAGTCCCAACCACAGTAGACCTTTTGAATTAATGGGATTTACTTAAATTTGCTTACCATTTAGTGTCTAAATCAATTGTGTACTTTAGCTTGGATTAACTGTTCAATTAGGTCATAATGTCTGTGGCAGTAGGACTTCGTACCAGGCTGTGGGAGTTAGGCTGATCTTTGTAAGAAATTGCTTTTTCAGAGCTGTATGAAAAAGACTGGAGTAATGATGGAATGTTCTTGGATAATTTTGGATCCCTATCCTTTCACTTCTCAAATTTTCACCTCTTTATTTTATACAAATGAGCTTGGAATCAATTCCCTAAACACTGAAATAAATTATGTGTTAGCCTCAAGCTCTACTTTACAATATGATTTATGAATGTACTTTGTGTGAGCCAGTATCGTGATATACAGTCTGTAAACACAACAGTAATCGACTTTATATTTTCTGGATAATCAATTTTGGTGCGTTTATATAGTAATACCATACTTGTAATTTATTTATTATTTATTTACTTAGTTACTTAGTTTTTTGTATGTCTACGACCAGAAGCAATCTACAGTTGGTTTGACAGTGATCTTATTCCATAGGTGGGTTTCTTTTTTGTTTTTGTTTTTGTAAGAGTATTCTGTCCTAAATACCCTAAAAGCACCAGATCCTGTCTGATCTTGGAAGCTAAGCAGGATCAGTCCTGGTTAGTACTTTAGTGGGGAACTGTCAATGAACACCAGCTGCTGAAGGCTATATTTCATTGGAAGGAACCTGCAAAACAGCCTCTCAACACTCCTTGCCTAAGAAAACCTTAGGAAATTCTTGGGGTCCCCATAAGTTGACAGGCAGCTTGAAGGCGCACAGACACACACACTTGTGTGTCCCAGAGAGTAAAGTCATTGCAGTTTATCTTAGATGTTCCTCTGCTTTACATTGAAATAGTTTTGCTGCCACGTCTCGTTCATGTTTTCTTGCAATACTTCAAACAAACATATGCTAGTTAAAAGACCAGAAATGCTTCTGTGTTCCCAGATTCACCTTAGGTTGTTTTGTCTGTCTTGAAGGCAAGAGATATAATTTTCACAGAATCAGGATTGCCTCTAAATAGCTGGGGTTAAATTGCTGTGTTCTTTGCTAGTCAGACACTGCTATCAATGGTATCTTTTAGGTTTCTCTTTGTTTAAAATCAGACTATTTTTATTTGTTTCAAAACAAGTTTATAGTAATCAAAGCATAGTAACAGTAATAACAGATATTGCCTGTACAGTTGGTCTGTGAAGCTATGATCATTGCTTACCTGACCGGCAGTGTTTCGCTCTGCAGAGCCAGCTAGATAAAAGCTAATCTTTCTTTCTAAATTTCTAGACTCCTCTAGCTTTTTTAGCTCTTTGGCATTTTATTTTCACATGATGGTTACTCAGCTGTGAGTTTCTGTAGGGTGTTTTGAGTACAATTTGCAGAGAGTGTTGCAGGACGGAAAATGAGATGTTAACTTAGTAATAGGCATTTCACTTGTGTTCATAGGATTTCTGTGTGCAGCTGGAGATCTATGAGAATGTATAGCAGTATTTCAGGCAGATTTACTGCAAGCCACATTTTAAACTCTTCTGCACTTCTACTTAGTAGTCAGGACACCAAGTTGGTTTGACATCCGTATTTAAGGATAGTGATAGCTTGGAAGTTGGCATTTGGTGTGTGTTGGAATGGGATAGAGGAAGCAACTATAATGTAAAGCGAGCGAAGGGATTAATTTGCACATGGAGAGGACAAGTACTGCTACTCCCAAAATGCTGACTCTTTGATGTCCATTTAGTCCCATGTATGCAGGAATCTGGGGTTGGGTGTAGTAATTTGATGCCAGAGGTAGCAAGTGGGGACGCTGAGGGATTGGTGTGCCGTTGAAGGAAAGGCTTAGGGAGCTGGGTATGTTTAGTCTGCAAAGAGAAGGTTAGGAGGGGACATGATAGCCGTGTTTAAATATTTGAAGGGATGTCACATTGAGGAGGGAGTGGGCTTGTTTTCCGCTGCTCCAGAGACTAGGACAAGGAGCAATGGATTCAAGCTGCAGGAATGGAGATTCCACCTGAACCTCAGGAAGAACTTCCTGATGGTCAGAGTTGTCTGGCAGCGGAATATGCTGCGTCCATGGAGTGTGGTTGAGTCTCCTTCTTTGAAAGTTTTTAAGCAAAGCCAGAATGGCCATCTGTCAGGAGTGCTTTGATGTGTATTCCTGCATGGCAAGGGGTTGGACTGGATGGTCCCTGGGGTCTCTTCCAACTCCATGATTCTATGATGCTAGTAACAGGACAAGTCTACCCAATAAATTTTCAGTATGCAGTGGATCCGAACCTGGACTGTGTGGAGGTCATATGAGTTTCACAAATACAATTCTTAGAAGTTCCAGGTTTGAGTAGTTGTTGCCCCCAAGAGCAGTTGTGAACTGAAAAAATGTTTGAGTTTGCTGAAAATTTATGCTATGCAAACTTCATAGTAGTTAAGGAGGTCATGATTTTCAGTTATAATTATGTGTTTACTAATGAATTCTGTGTCCCAGTAGTTGAACTTATCACATCAGTCCATGTGTTGCAGTAGCTCAGGAAGTGGGGTTTAGCTGTGGCAGTCCTGGCTTTGAGTTCTGCCCTTCTACCATGCATTTGTGTGATTTTAGCAGGTGATAACCTCTCCATCCTTCCTTCCTCATCTGTGAAATCATAATCATCACAAACTACCTTATAGGGTTTTTTGTGAGTAAACTTTAATAAAGTGTCTTGCAAATTAAAATTGTTGTACAAAGAGACAGAGTATGAACATAAAAGGAGGGCCCTCAAGACTGATGTTGCATTGCATTTGTAACAGTCGTGTATTTAAAAGATTTTCTGAAAAAAATAGAACAAGATTTAGCCAAGCAATTTGAGCAAGAGAGTCTGTCCAGTCTTCAGAGACTCACCTTCGCTCTCTGAACTTGCTTGACAAGTTGACTTTTTTGTTTTAATTTTTATCATTGATGTTACAGCTGTGTTATTAACAGATTCTCATTTACACATGTCAGAGGAGGAGAAAAATGGCCTAATTAACTGCTTTCCCCATAAGGAGGAGAAAGAGGGAGGTATGTGGGCAGCCAATTTATTCTCCAATTCTCTCCCCCACCCTTAAAAGTGTGAGATTTACAACCACCTGTCAGATATGAGCTGTAAGAATCATTTTCTAATTACCACGATTTCTACCATACCAACTTTGAATTGTTGGGGCCTTTTCCCCTGTTCCATTTAAATTAGGAAACAATTCCGTTGAAGCAGTGCTTCATTTTCAGTAGGCTCGAGCCGCAGCCTGAATCTTTTCACTTTGTAATTGATATTCGATATATGTTATTAATGACTCAACCAAAAGAACATGGGCAAAGCAAACAAGTAAACACACTAATTTCAGTAACTTAGCCACAGTCACAATAAAGCAGGGGAAAGTGCAACAGTAACAGCCTATTGCTGGGGATGCAATATTGAAGCCGTTTGTCTTCTGAGGCTACCGCTGGATCTCAGGAGAAGCTGCTTTTGTTCCTTTCTTTCTGGGGAGGAAAATATGGCTCCACTGTAACCTTATAGCCACCTCATGCATCAGAAGTCTCTTGTAGGTTGTGGTGTGGGTTTTCACACTTGGCTGCTGTTTGCATGGATTTTTTTTTTATCTTCAGTGCTTCTCCAAGATGACAAAGGGGGAAGGGATGTGCCAATAATCTATGTGATTTGTGGACTTAGTTTTGAATTGCACTGCTAATGTGGGGATTGTCCTGCTCAGGACCATGAGAAGAGATGGCTCGAGACTTCTGGCTGATGGATGCGGAGAACCCATGTAACACCCCTCTTTAATAGACACACTTCACAGTGGACAATTTTTTTTATTGGTACACCAGTATTTTAATTAGCAGACCCATAATCACTCCTCTTAGATGCGGGGCCTCACTGTGCTTGATCGCATGCCTAGTCCGTTTTGGGGGATTTTAATGGAAGCATGCCTTCTGCCAAAGCCACAAGGGCAAAGCCATCCAATTCCTCTGTACCCTCCCATCCCCTTGATGTAACCTGTGAAACCTGTAAGAGAGAATACCCAGTTCTATACTCAAAAAGAAGCACATAAAAGTCCTTGAATGGCTCAATAGGGCAGAGTCTCAAATCAAAAGAAGGGTATCTCTAGAGTCTAAACAGATGTTTTGTTAGCTTCACTGGAGAAATAAAAAAAAAAATATTCTGATATGGTAGCCATAGTTTGGTTTTGAGCTGTGCCATTTTTCTTCCCTTAAAGAATATCTGTTCCTGTCCAATAAAGGGATCAATGTTGTCCGTCAAGCCTTGTTGCTCGTCCAAAGGTAAAGCAGCAAATCCTGACTGCAGACGTTGATCTCTTTGAGTTCCTTTGATATTTGAGATTCTGTTAGAGCATAACATTTATGGGCAGTGAACAAAGGCTGTCATAGTTTATCCTTTATCATAGTTTATCCCACATTCCTGTTCTGTATGATTACCTGGAAGATACCTAGTTTCAAATAATGCAGAGGCCAGTCCCTAGAGTACATATTTCTGAAGTAATTTGGTGATCAAGCATATTTTGAATGGCTGAACATTTACCAGGAAGATGCTTTAGTTTTGAAGTGGGAAGGGGGAAGGAGAAGTGAAAATTCTGATTTGAGCACTGATACAATTGCTTCAGATGTACCGTAATAAAGAAGCAGTGGATGCCATTGTGCCTTGAAATGCTGAATGCATTGATCGACAGTGTCTGTAGAGGTGGACTTCTAAAATGACGCAACTTTCTCTGCCCTGAACTTGTTTGTTTTTGCGTTGGTGGCAAGGCAGTCGGTGGCTGATATGTACTTAATCAGCCCTTTCCTTTTCTTACTTGCCCTCTAACCCTTTTCCTGTAAAATGTTGACTGTGCATTGTTAAAGAAGGCAGTCAAGTGTAAATTTCATTTTTTGCTTCAGCTAATGCTGCTGTTAGAGGTAGATTTACACATCTGCAAATATCGGTTGCCTCCAGGCAGGAGCACAGAGATCAATAAGTGCAGTTGAAATGTTAAAAACATCTGTAGGGGGGATGTGGTATTGATAGACTCAGTTTGCAGAACCATTCCAATTTCAACTCTTAACATTGTTGCCCTTTGGTAACGGTTACCACAATTCTAAGTAATTTTAAAACATGTCAGCTCCTTCTGTTTTGAAAGAAAAGTTTGACTCCAAAGTGTAGTCAGTAGCAGCACAGATAGACTTAGGATAGCATTTCCTGAGGTATTTAGTATATATTTTATGGGCAGATTCTGACGGCCTTATGCAGTTTTTTTGGGCATGGGTAATGGAGAGAGAGCTTGTGTGAAGGTTGGGTTGCCCCACATTGCACAACTCAATAGCCAGGTTTGCCATTAAGTGTACACTCAAACAAGGAAGTACACTCATTTTTGCCTCTCAGTCAGGGCTGGTAATCAGTGCTATTCGTAGAGGGGGTATAACGATGGCAAAAATAGAAGGAAAGTTCCACCCAGTCATAAGGGGCTGGTGTTTCCCAACATCACCCACTCCTCCCTAGGATTTTCTCTTAGAGCCTTGCCTGTTGTCTGTGTCTCTCCCCTTACTCCCCAACATAAATCCATGGGTTAAATACTCAGTGAGTGGCAGATGTGAATGTCTGGCAAACAGCTGCAGGAAGCTCATTTGCTGACAAGTTCACTCTCCTTGTCCCTTGTTTTTGTCCCCCTTTCCTGGAGTTGTTTCTTTCAGTATGGGAAGGGAAATATGGGGAAATTACCTGTACTAAAGACAGAGCCCACTGGAGCCTTTGTATCTCTGCCCCCTGCCCATCTTCCTTTTCTTGCATTCAGGAGCTGTATCTCCACCAGAAGCTGTAATAGAGAACAGAAATGCAACTCGTTCAGTAATAGATACTTAAAAGTGTGTAGTTGAGTGCCGCCTGGAATCCACAAGCAGCTTCTCTCCTCTGTGTTTTGCAAGTGTAATGCTTTTGTCCCACATCATTACATTTGTGAGATCCAACCAGTTTGAGCCTTTCTGGCCTCCCATTCCCATTAAGGATTCATGATCCCCCTTTATATTGTAAAGTTGGGTTTGCAGTTATATGGGAGCAGACTAAGACAGAGGGGACCATGCAGTACAGAAGGCTTTTAGATTATTGCTTCAGTGTCCTGCTGTCACCACTAACCCACTAATGCAACGTAGGTCATAAATAAAATAGGCTGCAAAGAGAGACTGTTTGCTAACTCTTGACAGACTTAACCTCAAGGAACCAAAGGCAGCAAAATATGAAATATTAGCAATGGCCCAATTTCTCTATTGATTGTTGGTGCAGTTCTTCCTCACCAAGAATACATGTGAACAATGCTGATTGTGCAAGGCTGTGCACTACTAATGTTTTAAAAAATGTCTTTTACTGGCCTGGTGGAATAGTGTGGCAGGTGGTTATGGCAAGAGGCTGTTTCCTAGGTAGTGAACTTGGTTGTCTGCTAGTATGAACACTAATGATCTTGTTATGTGTCTATGGTTTTGGCATTTTCTCTCCAGAGAACATTATATCCATTTCTATACATTAAGTTTTCAAACTGTTTCATGGATGCAGAAGTAAACTCTTTTGTTTTCAAAACACCTTGGGAGTGAATCTTCCTTTCCATCCCCCAAATATTTGCTTCCTTACTACGAGTCCCATTCTGAAACTGTTTAAATGGTTTGTCATCCTTCAAAGGAACCTTGGCAGTTAACAGCCTTTCAGTATGTTAAACTTGCAGGGAATATCTTCAAGTAAAATGAACCTTTTAGAA
Source organism: Ctenosaura bakeri (assembly GCA_948474755.1). Classification (NCBI taxonomy): domain Eukaryota; kingdom Metazoa; phylum Chordata; class Lepidosauria; order Squamata; family Iguanidae; genus Ctenosaura; species Ctenosaura bakeri. The sequence goes on from CAOLHI010000721.1 coordinate 527,243, forward strand.
GACATACTGTTTATATGTTAAAAAAAATTGTAATCACTATTTTAAAAATCCCAGGAGAGGTGCTGAAAAAATGCAATAAAACAAGTGCTCTGTTTAATAGCTGCCACCTCTGGGTATCTTATAGGTTTCCAACTAATGAAATGTGAATATGACTTTCATTTTAGACTGGCTGGATTTACTTTTATCAGCCTGTTTTCTTATATTTGCTACCCACAGAGGGTGTGTTACATCCTTTTTAAAGTTTATTGGGTGATTTTATTCCCCATTTGTCCATATACCTCTTTGGTTTTGTCTGGGGAGCAGGGGCAGCGGGGGGGGGGCTTTATTTCAATGAATGCAAGGAAATTTGTCAGATTGCTTCATGGAAATTTCCCTCTTATAGTCCTATCTTGATTTTTTTTTTTTAATGGAAATTTGTATAGGGATAACCGAAATATGGTGTGGTTTCCTTTCTTCTAGCAACCAACAGAAAAGGCATAATTAAGGCTTACATGCCTTTTTAAAAATTTATACGCCACCCTTTAGCAGAGATTCTTAAAAGGTTTAAAAAGCAAAGGTGATTGGTTAGCTTTTGTTATTTAGTTTACTTTAGTAGTTTTAGCTGCCTTAGATGGCTTTATTTGTGTTATGGTGTATTTTGTCCTAATTGTCTTTAATAGTTTATGCCTACTCTTATGTTTCCTGCATTTAAAAGCTATGTGTTCATAAAAAATTTTTTTTTAAAAAAAGCAACGCTGTGTGTAAACGAGATATGAGATAACATATTAAAAGAGAATATATATTAAATCATTAAAAATCCTGGAACGATAAAAATATAGTCTTGCCTAGTGTTTAAAAAAATGGTAATGATGATAGTGAAAACTGGGTCTTTCAGGGAAGAGAATTTCAAGAGTGGGACACATCAGCGATGTTCACTACCTGTCTTGGATGGTGGAAGCAGGTGGAGGAAGGAAACTTTGCTTCGCATGTTTGGGTCATAGGCCTTTTAGGGCTTTAAAGACATTTTTCAGATGAAACTGTGTTGACATTTTCTTTGCTGCCCCAGGCTCTTGCTCTAAATAGTACAAATGAGAGACTGAGCCCCAGAGGCATTTCCTGGTGTGGGAAACATGCGCGTCATACACTCCTAGTCCATGTAGTGGTTCTTTTGGCAGCGAAGGCCTTGGTTGTTGAGGAATGCTCAGTGAACAGGTAAGGAATAATATCAGTGGTCTGTGTCTATTGCCCAACAGATGATGGAAAAAGGTCAGCTCTGAAAGTGCCTTTTACAGAAGAAAAACAACATTAAAAAGTTAAAAGGTTTCCCTCTGTTTTAATCTGTCTGGAGGAGCTACTGTTTATTGACTTGCCCTTAAAATCCATTTTAGGTTTAAGCCTGGAGACAATTTTACGATTTTTAATTTAGATTTATGGACGCATCATGGTAGCAGATCTTGAGAAAAGATGTTCAGATAAATGGATGGGCAAAATCATTTTAAGTTCTGCAAGTCTAGGCAACAGCGAGAGTGGTGCTGTGGAAGCACTAGATCCTGTTCCTCAGTTGAAACCAGCATTTGTTTGTTTGTTTGTTTGTCCGTCCCTCCAGCTCTGCCCCTCCCTGCCTTGAAGCTTCATCAAAGCAGCTCTGCAGGTGACAACTGTTTGCAATAAAAGACTTTGACCCGTCTTCAAGGACTGAAGTTCTCTGCTTGCTCTGTCCACAGTCCTGGTCTTTTGGCAGAAGCTGTTTCAGGGACAGCTTGAAGGCAGCTTTGTTTGGTTCTTATATGCTTATTTGTAGTATGTTGGGAGATGCTGATACATTGGTGGTGGTTTGGGCTTTGGTGTTGACCACAAAGAGGGTGGAGGTGCTATTGGTGTATGGTTCACCTTGTTGCTGAGTAGCCTCCCTAACTGGACAGACTTGAGGTAGCCTGGTCTGATGTTGAAGGAACTTCCCTTCCCCCAAAATTAGATAGATAATTGCACACATAGATATGTAAGAAAGCATCATTGGACACAGTGTGGTGTTTAGACACATACTAAAGATTTGATCCAAATACTTTGTTCTTTGTGGATCTGCCCTGAAGCCTGGTCTGGAAGCTACAGCTGATGCTGTCCTTTCCTAATGTTCTTTTGCTTCCTTAAAATGCAAATCAATACTCAGAAATATGCTATATGGCTTTCAAGTTACAAGTATTTGGAAAGGAACGTTTTCAGGAGGGTAGCTGTGTAGTTTGCTGCAGCAAAATAACAAATGTGTCCTGCTTTTAAGAATTAATAGTTCAATAATTGTAGAAGGGATGAAAATTCTTGTTGATTGTTTGTTGGTGTTCCTTTGAATTGTTAATCTCAAATATATTGCTGGTTTTACAGTGCAACTCTTTGACCAAAAATGTTTTCAGGTGGTTCTGATATTTCTTCTTATCTTACAAATGTATTGTGCTGTTTACTTAGAAAGGTTTTTTCCCCCTTTCTAAATGTGACTGTGCTCTCTTCTGCTACTCTAGGACACAGCTAACCACTCATGCGCTTCCTGTGGCTTTTTCTTCATATGCTGTTACTATACTTTTCTTAAACTGGGGAGAATAACAGCAATTAAAGGAGGCAAAATCAATTTCTCTGTTCACACATTTCAGCTGGAAGTCTCATGAAAGTGACTATGGATCACTCAGACCGCTGTATTGGATTTGTCCCCCAGCCTCACCCCTTCCTTGGCCAGAGGATTTGTATGAAGCAACCAGTTAGAGGCAACTGAGAGTCAGATAGTAAATAGGAATGGATTGAAGATAGGTGATTCCGTTTTTCTAATATTTCTTAGTGTCCAGCATCTCAAAGTTTTCATGTGGTTCGTTTTAGGTTTCTTTTCTTATTTCAGATGTACGTTAAGTTTAGGTTAGCGTATGAAGTACTGACAGTTTGCAAACTGGAGAGGGAGTAAACATTGATAGCCAGCTAGGTCCATAGAAAGAATGGATGTATTTTATGTCTTGAATTTATATTCTACTTTTTCCCCAACTGGGATCCCAGGGGACTTGTGCTAAAGAAAGCAAAGCTTGCAAGAAGCATTTCACCGAACTTTTCATCTGACAAACTGATATCATTTATGGTCTTATCCTTTGCGGTTTTTCTAGTTTATTGCTGCACATGGATATTGGTTTGGATTATTGATATTATAATAAAAACCACAAATTAAATAACAAAATATACATGAATTATTGCTGTAAGCTAAGAGCCAGGATGTAATGGTATATTTCTGCCCTGCCTTCCCTGTGCAGCCTCTCAAAAACTACTCTGGGAATCTTGGAAACCCTCTGGAGCAAGTTTTGAGGGTCACAAAGGAAGCAGTGGAGCAGGTGGGGATGGGGGAGAGTGGAGAGAAGAAAGTCTCAATAGTGTACAAGGAATATACCAGTGGATCTAGCTGTAATTATTTGAGGTTGACACAGATTTATTCGATAAACATTGAAGCTCTGGAGTAAAAAGTTTCATTTCTTTTATTTGTATTGGGTTTAAATGGTACAGCTGTTGCTGGATAGTTAACTAAAATTCAGGTGCTCTACTGCTATGCCGGCCCTCATATTTATTTCTGAGTTCAACAAGTACTGCTGAATTAAGTTCAGTTGGATTTTAATGTGTCTTTGTGGCTAGGTACATGCGGGAGAGGGGTCTGGAAGTTTTTTTCCTTTTTTTTTTCTCAGATAGATCATTATTAAATAATTAGCAGCAACAGATAATATTGGATTATTGCTTTCTTCGTTCTTCATACAAGATATTCTTTTGTAGATTTGCAAAACAGAAAATATAAATACCCCCTTTTTTAAAAAATTGAACACTTCAGTTGTTTTAAAGCACAACTCATGATAGCCCCAGTGCTTTAATTGTCTAGAAGTTTGCAGAGATCTTGTGAAATATGGATCCATCTGGCCAAATGTGTTTTAAAAGTTTGGGTGAGATGTAGTCTGACTTGCTTCTTTGCTTATTCCTGATGTATTGGTAGCATAAATGAATATATGCTACCTGCAGTGTTTGAGCACTAATCCTGAAGACAGATGGCAGAACTTTAAAAGACATCTCCAACAAAGCAGTTGCGTGCATAGAAGTTCTTCCCATTATAAATGACGTGATTATCTTGGTAGTTCATGGTAAGTTTTTTCTTTCCTACCTGTACTCCAGAATTAGAGAAACTTCTGTTTGTTTTACTTGTTTGAATGCCGTAGTAAAGACTGGAAGTGAAGTTTTCAGATCCTGTCAGTAATACTCTTATTTGGATTTTCTCTGTGTGCAGTTAATAATGAAGAAAATGTCTTGATGAAAAACACTCATTCACCCTATCCTGATGCAATTGTCCATGGTGGAACTTCTTTTCTATATTATGCACCATAGAAACAGCCCATAGAAATCCACATTTCCCTCTTCAGTCACCAGAGATCACATCTTTTAGTCATGGTAATAACTAGTCAGTTACGAACTATAAAAAGTTCTGCCAAAGATAACTAGCTCTGACTGTTCCTTTCTGCCTTTCCTCCAGTATGTTCCATTCTTGTGTAGAAACAGTGCAGTAATTTCAGCTCATTTGGGAGATGTACAGGTGACCATGCAATTAAAGAGCTATCAGGAAATTCATCTGATGTTCACCCAAAGCAAAACAGTTTTACCCTACTTTGTGACTATGAACTGGAATTTTTTGGCTTTCCCTTCTAAGCAGCACAGAGGGATTCAAATAGTAATCCAGGTATTATATTCTGTGAGAAAATTCCAGATAGATTTTATGGAAGTGCAGTTTGACTTCTTCCCTGATTGCCACCATCTGTCTGGTGAGACAGTGAACTGCGTACCTGGACAGATGTCCAGGTTCTTTTGAGACTACATGGCTTTTTGTCGTGTTTTTTTTTTAATTCTCTCTTCGTTTTCAGATAAATACTGTTTTCTATATTGGATCATACCTATAAAATTAGAGAGAATAGGAACCCTGCTGTCAGGCTTAGAAACTAAAAATCAAGACACCTAAAACAAGGGAAAGGGAATGGAGGCAAATCAGTTTCACGGTGCCAGAACAGCATGGTCAGTTTTGAACAGGCATTTATATTCATTTAGATCCAGGTATTGGTGTTCTTGCTTCGGTAAAGATGCTACACATTTCTCTGACTTGTTCCAGATTGTGTTACCCCTTAATTTCTGGCTGCTGGACTGCAGATTAGGGTTGCTTTATACCTAGGGAATAAAAGCAAGCCCTTTCAGTGCTTCTCAGGGTAGTCTTCTCCTTGCTGTAGTGCACATTCTGGGAGGAAGTTGGCATACGTGCTGGTAGTTTTGTGCCATCTCAGGACAAAAAAAAATGAATATCTCATCATACGCAATCTGGATTAGTCAAATCTCATTGCTGTATGAGCAAGACTTCAAGAACCTTATACTGTATAATCTGATTTTTCTGTTGCTTGTAAAATGTAACTTGAAGCCTTGAAAGAGGGAGTAATTTGGCCTAGAGAGCCAATTCTAGTAGATACTGATAAGAAAAATAAAATAAAGCAAAATAAAATGTTAATTATTATTTATGAAGAATTGGGTGTTGTTCACTTATAATTGTGTTGATAATTTCCTTATTTGAGGAGAGAGGGCTAACTTTTAATGTTTGTTTTTGCTTTCCCATGCCATCAGAAGAGCTAGAAACTACTGGTATAAATAATCTGGATTTCTTAGGCTTTCATCTGATGGTATGTGTGCAAACAAACAACTGTTATTGTGAGCCTCACAATAAACTCACTAGAGTCAATGCCTCTAATTAAGTCCCTATGGGAATTGCTAAGGAAGAGAGCCAGCATATGTAATAGGAAAACACACACACACCTGTACTGCAATATTTAATTGCCTCAATTATTGTGGTCTTAACAATAAGGGTGGAATTCTAAATATAGCTTAAATGGTAAAACTTCAGCTTAATGCGTAGCCTGTTTTAATGCTGATTTTCACTCAGACTGATATCTAGGATACAGAACCCATAATAAATCCTGTTTTATAAACAAGCTAATTGTATTCAATGAAAGTGTTTTTAAATGAATGCACAGAACTCTCTACCTTGTAGCAAGAGTTTGGAAAATCTCCATTTTCCGCAAAGTAATCACTAAATTTCCATCTTATTTCAACCAAAAAGATACAAGAATGTGTGCGTGTTTTTGACATCTCAAAGTTTCCAAAGTAGAGACTAGAGGAAGCAGAGGAAGGGGGAATATGATATTTGAGCCATCGTGTTCTTGGTCTTGGTCTCAATGAACAGGTATAATGTATGCAGTTTCTGGGCAAGGAAAGCTCATGTATATGTGTAGAGTCTGAGTGGATAAAGAAGGAGAAAAACTGTGATTTTAGCTGTGTCCAGTGGGTTAGTGATGTTGTAGGTAGGTCTAGAATATGAAATTGTTGTAGGAACATTTTGTTCACGAAACTAATTCACTAAACTAAAAGCAAAGAGAGTAGAGTCTTCACCTTCCAAACTGTGTATTTGTTTGTTTTAAAACTGAAGACTTAATTTGTAATCAAACTATAAATTAACTTTCTTTAACAGGATAATAACACTGAGACAATTGGCTTAAATTTAGTTGCTAGCTCCAACTAGAATAATCCTAGTTTCCATTGATTCAGTGAGTGTCCTCTAGTCAGGACTATTAGATTTAGACTTTTTAAACTTAAATATGGAGGTGGTTCAATCCATTAAACTGTGGTGTATGTTGGATGTTAATGCAGGCCAACAAAAGTGCGTGACTGGAAATGTTGAGCTGAGCATGGGAAACTAAAACCTCAATTCACTGGCGAGCATCATCTAGAGGAGCCCATTGAAACATTTGCTGAATGGCATGTCAAATCTCATGATTTCAGTGGGCCTGCTTTAGTTCAGACTAGCAATTGGATAGATCTAAGAGTCCAATTCTGGTCTAGCCTTGATACCTGAGACAGGTCAGTGAAGAAATCCTGACCTGATCAGACTGAAGATGTAGAGGAAAATGAAGTGGCATAAGAATATTAAAGGACTTAAAAACATTTCTGAATTCGAAAGGACTTGTCTACATACTCTAACCTTAACAAGCATACAGTTCATTTTTCTCACAAGAATTGTATTGATACATAATTGATACATGATTTTAAAAAATGAGTAGGTTATAGTCAACAAAAGAGAAATAAATAAGATTTTGATCAATACTCTACTGCAGTGTTTAGGTCAATGCCTTTCAAACCTTTTACCTCCAGGAAACGCTTTCTACGCAGACTTTTTTTTCGCTACCCATGATTTTTTAATACCCCAACAGCCCATAAGTATGTGAACTGAAATTAGGGAGGAAATAAAGTACACTTAATGTGGTTTAAATGTTAGATTTAAATAAATTTACAAGTTTGAGCTTTGGAAGACTTTTCCACTGACATCTCTGTGCCTTGCATAATGATGAGGAAGATCCACTATAGTGTACACGTTTCTAAGGCAAGTAATTTGTATATAGGGAGCACAGTTGACTCTGGGTAAAATTTTCTGTAGAGTGAAGGCATCATCTGTAATGCCCTCAACCTGAAGGAAAATTGTCATATTTCTGGTTTTCTCCCTTCCTTAGCTTTGCATTCAGTGAACAGATTTTATATTTTCTGTTATAGAACTCCCACTTCCTTAAATTAAGGAGCTTGGATTTCGGAGAGCAACTCAAAGGGAGCAGGTGTTTGCATACTAGATTTGTTTAGTAGCTTTCCATGCTGTGTAAGCAGAGAATACTTCTATCATTTTTATACAAGAACTAGTCCTGCCTTTTTAAAGGTCACTCCTATCTCAGTCAGTTCTTAAAGTTCAAGAGGAAATAAACTGCTTAGAGTTGGCATTTTTCAAGTCAAGTGTCAACTTTCTGAGCCCCCAAGCAAAGGAACATAGAAGAGAGAGAGAGAGAGATTAATAAGCAAACTGTCTGGCGGATAGATCTAACAACTGGTGTCCAGGACCATTCTGTTGTCCTTTTGTGCATTCTTCTTGTCGAGAGAAATGTGTAGGTTCTCCTTTTCACTCTGGAAGGTGCTCTGCAGCTTGGGCAACTCTTACATGCATATGGTGGTCCATTGGTCCATTGATAGTAAGCAGAAGGTTTGCTAGTACTGGTCACGTCAAAGATAGGAAATGTTTTGTGTCATTGCTGATTTTATGGGAGTTCCTTCAGCCCCACAATGTTTTGTTACTGGATACGATATACACAAAGAAGTTTAGAGAGATAGAACAGTGGCAAAATCTGTAAGCTGGGTTTGGAAGCCAGCTGCATTGACCTGTCTTTCCTGTGTTGGGGATGGAAAGATCAATAAGGAAATAAACAGGAAGAATGTGCTTTATTAATCAAGTACGTTGGAGGCAGCAGGGAAGATTATAATGGAACACGGGTGTCGATCGAAAGGAGTGCTGAGCTTAAGCTATCTAATGTTGGCTGCTGAACTGTCTGTATTGATTGCAGAAGATGTAGGGTACAGCGATATCAGACCTGCTAATTGGGAGGTTGGGTTACCTCAGGGAAAGGAAGAAACATGGCTTTCGCTTGTCGCTGCTTCCTTCTTGGATTCCCTGTTCCCATGGAGTTACGACCACCATGGTGGTGGATAGACATGGGAGAGCACTGAGAAGCATTCAGCTCCTGCCGGTCAGTTCCGACAGTTCATGTCATGGTTGTATGACTGTTTATGAAAGAAAGTGAGTTAAGAGTGTTGGTGCAAGAGGACTCGTTGGTAATACAGAAATGCAGAGAGAAAAATCGTATACACTGAACATATTTGTAAACCGAGCTGATAAAATTCTTTTGAAGGGTATTAGATACAGCACCTGCACTCCCATAAAGCTGTCAAAATGATTTCTTTTCCTCTGGGCTAATGGCTTTCTGTGGTAAA